>VXBJ01002871.1:736034-865219 GCA_013400055.1 Nycticryphes semicollaris | reverse complement strand
CGGTCGTGCCGCCGCCGTACGGGCCCGTGGCGGGGACAGCGCGGGGACGGCGGCCTGCGCCTGCTCCCGCGCTTCGTTGGCACAGAGCAGTCGGTAAGCGGCTGCCTCGGGGGCTTCCGCGCCTCTCCCCAGAGAACTAGGCGGCAGCGGTGGAACCGGTGACTGCTCGTAACGGCCAGAGGGGAGCAAGGTCGGGATTGCTCACCGTCGTGAGAGCGAGTTGAGAAGAGGTTGGTGTTCGGAGTCTGGCCTTCAACGTCAGACAGCGACCAATTCTGTGGTTGTTCGGGTGTGTAGTAAACACTCGGGATTGCTCCCTTCAAAAAGCAGGCAGTCTCAAACGCGGCTTTTGTCAAAAGAGCTTTGGAAGCCTTTAACTTGTATAGTTGAAGGACTCTGTATATTGAGTCTGAAAGAGTCCAAATTGCCTTTAAAAATGTACATTAAAAGAGCTCTTAAGAAAACCTGGAAGAAAAATATCTTTCCCTTAGGTACAACGTGCTGAACTTCCGCAAGCAGTGAAGTCCTGTTTTTGCTCCAAAGGGTCTAATCCACAGGCAAAACATCTTTGCTTGTGGTACATTTCATTCTGAAAACTGTCTTTTTCCATTCCTGTGAAACTAAACAGAATCTGTAGCTTTTTAACATCAAGTTCAAGCAGGGAACTTAAAATGGAACATCATCTGTAACTTACAGGACTGTATTTTTTGTCTGTCATCTCTTTTTTTCCTACAGAAAAGCTGGGGAAGGGACTCTTGATCAGGGAGGGGAGCCCTAGGATGAGGGGGAAGGATTTGACACTGAAAGAAGGGCGATCAGGATGAGATGTGGAAAAGAACTTGTTTGGTGTGAGGGTGGTGAGAGCCTGGCCCAGGTTGCCCAGAGAAGCTGTGGCTGCCCCATCCCTGGAGGGGTTCAAGGCCAGGTTGCTGGGGCCTTGGAGCCACCTGCTCTGGTGAGAGGTGTCCCTGCCCAGGGCAGGGGGTGGCACTGGAGGGGCTTTGAGTTCCCTTCCCATCCAAACTGTTCTATAGTCTGTTAACTTGAATAAGTGTGATGTAATATCCAGCTGTTTTCTCCAAGCCCCAGTCACTCTTACCTTTGCAGTTATACCTCTTGTCCCAAAATAATTTTATCATATAATACGTGTTTAAATGATATTAATGATAATATATAATATATTACTTAAGAAGTTTTGCTCTTCATGCTAACTACTGGGTTAATATTTCAAACATCACTGAAACCCTTACCTAACCTGTGTTTTCAGTGACTAGCAGAAGTCTGATAACTCTGGCAACTTGTTCCCATTGTTGCTTTATGTTTTGGATTGCATATGTTCTGCTGTGTTTCGTCTTTGTGGCTTATCTCTGCCTTCGCAATTCTTTGTGTGAGAAATTTTCTTCTAAGTCCTTCAGTAATTCTTGTACTTTCTCATGCTGCTGTTATAAGCTTAAGATGAAAAAAAAGACCCAAAAATCCAAACAAGAACCCTTTAAATCTTGCTGTTTGTGTCTTGTGCTAGGCCTGCTGTACAGAGCACTTATGCAAGTCTTCTTCTGAATCACAGGGACTGCGTTCTATAAACAGTCTTTAATTTATGTGGCTTTCATTATCTGCTCTACTTCTATTAGTAGTGTCCTGCTGCCAGAGGAGTGGTTAACTGCTGCCCTGCACACAGTTTACAACTGCGATAAGTGTTTTCCATGCTTGTTTTAATGGCTGGATCACGATACTGTAAAGTCTTGCTATTGACTCTCCTCCTGTGTGTGTGCTATCGAACTGCTCCCTCAGTCACCTGATGCTGGTGACACAAGTGACGGCACAGTGTTCCTCTTTGGATGGCTCATTAGCCTGACGCACACAGCGTGGTGGCTGATGGCACTGGACAGATCAGTAGATGCTGTGGTGAATATTCAGAATCTGTAATTTTCAGGCAAACACCAAAAAAGGCTCGCTTTCCAGCAGAGTGGGAAGGTCTGGCCTTCTCTGTTTATGCACGTAATGTCTCTTAAAGGCACCCTGAGGATTAAGAATGCATTTGGGTATTCTCTGTGTAGAATATAGTTTTTATTACCTGACTGATTTTTTGGTAGCATCCATTAAGTATGTATTCTGGGAGTGAGGAAGTATCTAATTAACTTTGATTAGGACACTAGTCAAAAAGGCTTTTGCCTAAAGGCATAAATCTGCTGAGCTTGAAAGAGGAGATGGGGATCTCTGAATAGGGTGGCAGCATCTTACTTGGTGTTTGACTTAAAGCCAGGTCAATACAGCAAGTTCTTTGCTGAAAACCAAAGTACAAGTATTTACTGTGTGTTTGTGGTTGGACATAGCAAGGGTTTTTCAAGGTGCCTTGTCACTTGCTGTATTGGAACTAACCACTGGAACTTCAAAGAAAGTGAACCCTAGTGGTTTTCCTGTAACTTTTTGCATGGATGACTTAAAGAGTATACCTGGTATATTGTAGAAAGTGCCTGTGTTTCATGGAGAGAGAACTGTTTGAATCTCATTCATTAGAAATGTGATGGAGTAGATGCCACTGGTGGCACAGAACTGCTTGTTGCTGTGTTGAATGGAACTTGAATTGAGCAGCTTGGTAGAAGGTGCCTGTAGCGTAGCCAGGCATTTGCACTAAATAACACTTGGCTTTGTCTCTAGAACTGTTGAATAACAAGTTTACTCTGGCCTTGTAAGCTGCTAATTTTTCTGCTCTCTTCACCTGCAGGTTGTGACTGTTTCTCTTCTGTCACTGGTGTGGAAAGTGCCACACACACTCCAGAACAACAACGGCTTTTGCTTGCATATTCCAGTGTTTCTTTTGTCAGCGAGTTCAGCAAAGTTGTAATTCTTCAAGTGCCAGCCCTGAGCTGAGTGAGGAGCCACCAGCAGAGATGGTAAAAATGACAAAATCAAAAACGTTCCAGGCTTACCTGCCCAACTGTCACCGGACCTACAGCTGTATCCACTGCAGAGCCCACCTCGCCAATCACGATGAATTGATCTCCAAGGCAAGTGGCTTCTTTAGAGACCTCGTGAATTATTTCTTAACCAAAATGGTTATCACTGTATCGCTGTTCCCAGTAGATAAGGGATGCAAATTGATGCATCCTTCAAAGTATCTTCCCTGGGTTCACTTGTGGGTCACACATATTGTGTACTGAGGAGTGGATATGTTATGGAAACTTTTGAATGTCACATAAAGGCTGATCTAATCTATTGCCTGTATTAACAACCTCTGTCTGCTGTCAGGTAGGTACTGCCTGTGAGCTGTCATACCTGGAAAGTCTGGTAAGGAAAGCTGTCAGAAGAAAACATGGATCTCTGGGTAGGGAAACAATTCTGGGCATGGTTATTCCAGATTAAGATTATATTGGACTCTATTTGGAGGTTGCAAGCCTGGCTGTTTCCAGAATGTTCCACTGCTCTAATGGAATATGTAAACAAGCTTACTCCTGCTGTATGCCAGTTCCTAAGGAATATGATTACCCAGAGATGTTCAAAATGGTTGGATTGTATGAAGTTAAGTTTAGAGCATGTATGAATCCTTGAAACAGGCTAGGCCTGTCCTTACCTGTTGCTGGAAGAAACCAAGATTTGTGATGTACGAAATATGTAGGAAAACTTGACATCTGAGATAAATACTTGACAGACTGGTTCATTCTTTGCTTCAAATAAGCTTCTGATGGATTTGATCTTAATGGTGTCCTGGAAAAAAACCCATTTCAATTGCTTTTCAAACCTCAGTGCAAAATGCTTTTTATATAAACTATTATGTCAAACAAAATTTTTAGTGGCAAATCCATTATAACTTTATCTATTACTCCCGCCTGCATGTTCAGTAGCACAAAGAGAACACTGCTACTTCTGAATTAGGGATACTTTCACCTCACCCAAAGAAAACCTTATTTGCTGAACTCATAGAGGGTTATCAGGATATAATTGGGTTTCCCCATATAGTTTTTGTGTTACTAATGTTTAAGATATTTTAGATCTCAAGACAACTTTTTTATTCAAATGGTAAAATTGGTGACAGTTCTTGGCAGTGTTACTTAGTGCTTGCTTCTGCTTTGCCTTTGGTCTCTGCCCCTAAACAACTCTTGCCCTTGCCTTAGGAGGTGTATGGAGGCCTGGAACTGCAAATGTGACATGTCACATGTGAAACAGTGGGCTAGCTACATACAAAATGGTGGGAAGAAAAGAAGAGGGAGGACTTGTTTTACTTCGATTAACCTGAAAAAAAGTTCCTCACTTCTTTGGTAGTGATCTTATTTTGGTTTAAGCTCAGCAAAACAAAGAGAAATGTTCAAATAATAATGTGACTGCATATGAGTTTTGTTTGGCTCCATGTTGATTTCAGAATACTGAGTATAAGGGGTCTTTTCAGCACCACTGGAGTTTAAATGACAAGCAGGAATAGCTTCATCATTCACTACATGTTCTGGCCAGAAAATAGTGGGAGGGGTTCATCTTTCTTGAAGTTCAGGTTGTAGATGCCTACAGCAAGAATGAAACTTTGCTAGCTGTGTCTTCTGAGATGTATAAACTCATTGAAAATGCAGTCCAAGCACACATATTTAGCAGGGACCTCTTTCTCTAGTGGAACTAATTTATTTTTTTGCATGTTTACTGAACTGCCACAGTTGTCATAGGTTCATTTTCTCCAAGGTCTTGGGAGTTCTGATCAGCAGGATATTTTGAATATGTTGTGAAGGAAATCATGTGTTCATATTACAGCTTCATAAATTTCAAACACTAAAAAAAACCAAAAAACCACTAAAATCAAATTTTCAGTTCACAGAACATAGATATTTTCTAAAGAGTTCTCCAGCTAGTAAATAAAAATACTTCCAAGTTGTTTATAATGGTGTTGGAAAGGATGTTAGATACAGATTGTACTTATTTCTGGCTTCTATAGCTTTTGGTGAAGACATCTTTAAAAAGTTCCTGTACTTGCAGGTTGACTGTGTGCTTGTTGGACAGCTGATCTGTGCTCTGTCAAGTTGACCACATTCTATTGTCTTATTAATCTTCGTGATAATGAGAAGTACATTTCAATGTGAGGTGTATCCTTGGTGTTCATGAAAATAAAAAGAATGTTTCTCATCTATTGTACTTGTATTTGGAACATAGCTTTAAGCTTAACCTACATCTATCACAACATTGGAGAAGTCCTTCTGATGGAAACAACTGGAAAGCAATAGTTAGGTAGACCTGGACCACTAAAAAAAGTAGTGCTGTCCTGGGGGGTGGTGGGAGGAAGTAAGATTTGGTTTGGTTTAAATGCAAACTCAGGTTAACCTGGACAACAAAACCTGAAGAAATATCCCAGAGAACATGTGTAGATGTAACTTGGACTTGGAGAAGGACTAACAGCTGAGTGTACCTCGGGACAGTTTTTCTAAAGTTCTCTTAAAGTGCTTTCATTGATGCATGTTGTATCTGGGATTCTGGTTACTGTAACTACTCAGCTGCAGCAAAAATATTTAACCTAAAGTGTGGCAAGTTGGTTCTAAACAGTGAAGTTACAGAAGAAGGGCTCGGTCCCTGTGCTGCTTTGGACTGGAGGGGCTGGCAGGGAATGCGACTGCTCAGCCTCATTTCCCCCTGCCTTACCCTGAGGGCCCAGCTAAAAGCTAAGCTCTAGGAAACACTTAGTAAATACAATTTCTTGCTGTTACTTTTTTTCCAAAAGCTTATGCGAACTTCAAGACAAAGCAATAAGGTCTGCAGTGTGTGGTGTTTCTCTTAAGCGTTGGTCTCTTGTGGAAAAGCAAAGAGCACGGCATAGCTCTGGCATCTTTTTGATTCTGGACCTTGGAATACCAGGCTTCGATATGCATTTGCAGTTCTGATGAGAGCTGTTGATGCTGGTTGTGTGACAAGGGTGGCAGCGTATGCCAATCACCTCTTCATTTTATTTCTTTTTGAAATAAAGTAGCAGGATCTTGTTATTGCTTAGGATTGATACCAAGCTTTTTGCCTATCTTTTTTTTTTTTTCCCCCCTTGTGCCCTTGCTGGTGGTAAAATGGCAACCAAAAGCCTGTGCAAGGGCTTAGGAATAAGAATGCCAACTAATAAGGCAATATAAAAATGTGCTGCCTGCACAAGTGAATCCATAGTTCTCTGCAGCATTAGCTTTTGCTGTGACTATGGAAGGACTATGTTGCTTTGTGTTAAAACCCACATGGGTGTTAGCAAGTAGGGCATACATCTCTAGGTATTTTCACCCTGTAACCTTGTGTTTTCTAGGCCTAGGGAGGAGTGGGGAGAAAGCTGGTTGAGAACAGGAGACCCATATTTAGAGAGTCCCCAGTGGTGGAGATGCTGACAAACATACAACTGAATACATGCACACAGGCACGAGCAACTGCTGTAGTTTATAACCCGGTCATCTTGGGGAAAACACTAATTTGGAGGATACTTAATGCAAGAACTAACAAACTGTACATGGCTCTGAATTGAAATAAGTGTAAATTTGGAGTGGTCTTAGATGCCATGGATTTGCATTGTTAACAAGTCTGCAAGCGCTGGATTTTCTGCCTCTTTGGTGAATCATTTCCCCCTAGCATTAAACATTTTACACAAAACACCATTAAAAGGAGCAGACCAGCCTTCACTAGCCTGGGGAGCATTTGTGGAACAGGGGAAGAACCTGCAGCTTTTTTCTCTTTAAAGAGCAAATGGTTAAAAGACATGTAGATGTGGTGCTAACAGACATAGTGGACACCTCCCAGTGCTGGGCTGATGGTTGGACTTGATCTTGCAGGTCTTTTCCAACCCAAATGGTTCTGTGATATTTTTACTCACATCCTATGACTACAGGAACAGATTACCTCCAGCAAAGAGTGAGGCAAATAATGGGTCCCATAGGAAGCACTCCTTGGACTTAAAATGTTTAAATTGCACATAAAAAGTGAGCCAACAGTGTTTGTTAATAACTTTTAAAATCCCAACAATTGAAAAAATTGACATAATTACGTTTTGATGGAAAACTTCTTCTGAGGCTCTGAAGTCCAGGGGAAGCTGGCACTTACATGGCCTGTACAAAATGTCACATGTATGCTGCTCTTAGAGCAATTCCAAAATAAGTCTTGATAAAGGCTTAATTGAAAGAACTTTCTTCTGATTTGTTTGTAGATGATGGGGAACGTGCAGCGACTATTAGCAGTAGTTAATTTTATAGGAGGCAAATGTTGCTTGGAGAGTGTTAAGTTCTGAAGCACTCGAGAGTGGCTCATACCCACCAAGTTACTGCAACTGTTTAGAAACCTAGTGAATGTCCAATAAATTACAAAGAAATGCAAATGCCAACTAGAAGTTCTGGAACCTAGTGGATGTGTTAAACGGTGTAATGCTTTAACAGAGCTGCCCTGCTTGAACGACTGCTGAATTGTCTTACAAAGTACCTTAATGCTGGGGATGGAAGAAGATCTGGATTACTCAGTATAAATGCTGTCACTTTCTTCTGTCTCATTCATTGCAAAGGACGCTGACCAGAGGAGGGAAAAGTCCTGTGAAGTCACAGACCAGGCTAGATGTGTCAATATTTTCAAGAACAAGTTCTGCATAAAGGTACATACATGTAACTGGCACTGACTTGCCTGGGAAATCCTTGCACCTTATGGGTAAAAGAGCAATCTTGGTGGTTAAATTTAGTTCTGGAGGCATTCAGTATGTCTGCTGTTCTATTATTGATAAGAAGGAAGCCTTCAGCTTAAATAGATGCCAAAACATTTTTAGCCTTGCTTAGAATTCTGTGATTTTGCCCTTCTCTGTTTAACTGATGAGTTCAAAAGGAGTTTTTTTAAAGGGTTTGTTGTCTTTCAGTAAATGTGCTGTTCTTGGCTTGATTCAGTTTGGTAATCCCCCTTTGCTTATGATGTAAGGAGCGATCTGTTGTATGGTTGAAGTTCCCTGCTGAAAAAGCTGAGAATAGGCCTAATATCTTAAATATTCTTAGAATGTTTTATTTTTCTTTAAGAGACTTCTGGTTTTTGAGGTTCTGGTTGTTTGTTTCTTTGTGGATTGTTTTTTTTTTTCCTCTTGGGGGAAGAATCTAGTTCTCAAAGAGAAGTAACCTTTGGAAAACATCCAAGTGTAGGTTTGAAGGCTTAAAGGAGCTGGGAAATGTGCAAGGCAAGTGTTCTACTCTACAGGTGTTTTGACATGATCATTTATGAAATGCATTCAAGATGCTGCATAATTCAAGGTAACTTGTCCTGCTGACAAAGTCTTTGCTTCAGAATTACCATTTGCTGAATCTGCTGGCATGCAGGTTTTGGGGTGGAATTTTTGGACGTTATTCTCTACATATTGAACTTTATAATTTCCTTTATTATAATCAGTAATTGAATGAAGATGTACTTCCAAAATTTGTTTAATACTTATCCTAGAATCATCTGGAATAAATGACTTGCCTAGTAAGTAGCTGAGCAGCATTATCTCCAGTTGTTGAATCTGAGAGAAATATCAAATGCAACAAATGGGTTTTTTTAATGATGCTTTTTTTGTCTGTAACTTATGTTGAGTTCCACTTCCTGAATTTATTTTGCAAATCTAGAAGTGACAAAATATCCTTACAGCCTCTCATGTGTCTTGCTGAGAAGATGATCTGAGACATCAGAGCACTTGTGTGTGTTTCTGGCTTACCTTAAGAACGCTGTTCCTGAGAATACTGTCTTCTGAACTAATCTGCAGTACTTCTTTAAATGGCATGTTTGTTCAGAATGCTAATCCGGGTTGATCTGTCTTAGGTTGTAAAGTGAACTCTAGAAAATGAAAGGAAACTCAAGACAATGAAGCAAAAAACCCCCCGACCTACGGACTTCTTTCCTTGCCATTCTTTAAAATGACTTTTTGGTGTTTCAAGGAGTTTGCAGGCTGTGCTCCAGGAAGGTGATGTCAATGCCACTCTGGCTGGCCTGTGGCAACGCCTGCTCTGCACACCGAGATGGCAGTTTCTCTGGGTGTTTTCTGTGGAGCGTGAGCTCCAGCAACACAATCTAATCCTGTCTGTGGGGAATAATTAACGGTATATGCTTTTGAGTAGCTTCCCTTCCCCCACTCATGCCCTGAGGTACCCTTCGGGGCAGAAAATACACACTCTGCTTAATCTGAGACTTCCTTTTCTCCTAAACCAGCTAACCCTGGCGTTAGGGGGAATGGTGGGTTTTGCTTAGAAGCGTAGCCTGTGTCTAAAGCTGTGGGAATGTACTACTGTGTGAGACATTGATAAAATTTCTTTACTACAAAATGTATTGATGGCAGAGGTCTGTCAGATGAGGTGAAAAGATCATGAGGCCAAGCTGCTGTTGGAGTTAAAGTTCCTAAGCAGAGTTGAACAATTCTGCTCACTCTGATTATCAGATGTTCTAGATGCTTTCAGCTGTGCTGAAACAGGGAAGAGTTATGGATCTTGTAGATCTTCCCGTAGGAAAGGATGGGTAGTCAAAGATGGGCATTTCTAGGGACAAAGTTAACTCATAAATCAATGCAATATTATTAATTGAGGACCATGAAAAAGCAGACTAAAAATAAATTTGTTTCAACTGTGAATATTAGTTGAACTGATAAATTGCCCAGCTTCTAAGTAAAAATCCTGATGGATGTGAGTCTTTATTGATGACTGTTGGTCACACTTGCCACTATCTTCTAATTCCTCTCCACTGGGTAAGACACTTATTTCAGACTCAGAATTATGACAGTTTTAATAGAACGTTCTGTTTTAGTGATGATTTATGTGTAGTGTGAGCAGTCTTGGAAGTGCTGAGAAAATCTTGCAAAGTAGAAGTTTGCATTTGCATTGATGATGCGTGTCCCAAAGAAGGGCAGTTTGTGGGAGACTGGTTTGAACAGTTATGCCTGTTAGTCCTTGACACTGCCAGTTAAAATAGTCTCCTCTTCCATTCCCTTTGAGGAGTGACACACAAGGTGTTCAACCTGTCAGTCTTGTAACATTGCTATCAGTGTAACTGAGTCATACAGCGCGGTGTGAGAAACTTAGTGCTGGAAAACAAATGTTTGTTCAGTATTATTTTTTTTTCTAGTTATGCAAAATACTCTGTTTACAGCCAAGTGACAAGCTTAGCAAGCAGTTCCAGTGCCTCAGTGAGCTGTCCTCATTACTAGTAATAGGGCACATCAGGAAGTAGAGCTCTGATAATAAGTCTTTCTTACACCTAATCAATGTTCTGTGGCCAAGAAAATGTTTATGTGATACATGTATACCTTTTTGTGTTGTTTGAATTCAGGTTTTTGGGGAGAAAAAAACGTGTGAATAAGAAACTGTGGCTGTCAAGCTCTGACAAGAAATTCACAGGAAAAATTAAAAGGCACGGGAATTAAAAAATTGGTATCTTTACAGTGCTTTTACTGCATCAGTGTATTAAGACACAGGTGGGTGGCAGCCCATTCAGTGCTCAGGGACACATTGCTGTTGTGGTTTTAAAGGAAAGTCCTGAGTTCTGAGATGCAGGCTCTCTGTTCCAGAACACACTAACACAGCTTGCCACTGGCTGCTGCCAAGTTACCTGTGAGTGATGTAAACATGGAGGAACTCACTCTTCCCAGCTGGGCAAAGAAACTACAGCTCTGTGGCATGTAAATGTCATATTTAGCCTCTCAGTGTGTATGTAGGTAGGAAAGATGGTATCAAATGAGTCGGCCAAGCTCTGCTCAAAGGAAGCTGGGGAAGGTGGGAATGGAGGAGCCTTTCACAATAGGCTGTTTGTGAACAGATTTTCTTTCTAAAACCCCTGTCCCAGGAAGAGGCTCTATTTGTGTTGCTTCTCCCTCCACTGATAATGCTGCAACTTAGAAAGTAATGAAGGTGACCACTTCTGAGGCAGGAAAAAACCCTAGGAGAATACAGCATATTTAAGGCAACAAAGCAATAGGTGCAAGAAAAGAAGAGTCATCTTTAAAAATACATCAGGAAAAAAGAACAACTGAAGCACTACTTTCCAACCTGTGGTTTGTATTTCATTTGGCTGGAGGTTTTCTTTCATCTTATGAAACAAGAGGGGAAGAGCTGCTTGTTCTGCTATTCCTGGCATCCTGTTACTGCCCTCTGCTTAATTTTGAGAAATGCAGGGTCAAAAGAGAGCTTTTATTAGGTGATATTAAGTCAAGACTAAACATAAACTTGGCAGAAATAATTGTGTAAGTATTTCAAATGTTCTTCTGACTGTTGATTTGTTCTAGAGTCATCTTTCTTAGCTTGCTGGGGAACTTCAAGTACGGCATATAAGTAGTTTAAAAGGGGATTGTGTGGGACCAGACATGAGAACACATTCATTTGTATGTGACTGGCATGTGTAATTACATGTAAATAGAGAAAAAGAAACTAGCATATGATTAATTTAATAGGAGAGGATGTTTCATGGTGCAGTTTGAAAAAGGATTTGTGAATTCTAGTTCGCAGCACAAAGTTTCTAAACCAAAGAGAAATGGCTGCAACTTTTTAAATGCAGGAGTTTTTACAGTAGCTTAACCAAAAGTAATGGTCATCGTCACTTTGGAAGCTCTCTTTCTTAATTTCAAGAACATAGATGAAGGAAGTTCAAGTTTACCTCTTAATGAATAAGAGAACCTTTACAGTGTTTTCTTAAATTTTGGGGTTGCACACCTGCAGTTGTCTGAAGTCATGTGTAGTTGACTCGGGCGAGTTGGTGAGTAGCTTTTGAGAGTACATGGGTGAAGAGGTTTTGTTTCCATCCACAGCAGGCGTTCTTATGATGGTGAGACCCAGGCTCTAATTTAGAACTGTGCTTATTCTCTAGGAGCTACAGACCGTGGGTTTTGTGCAATTCTGCCAGTTTGTGATGTGTGTTTGAGTATTTCAGGAGAACTGACCTAGCAGTGGGGTGTTTTGTTTGTTTTAAAGTCGGTGTAAGGATTACTTTCTGGCAGGCTCTGCTCAGCTCAGTCTCTCCTTTCAGGGTCAGTCCTGCCTGGGGTTTTAGCTTTCACGAACCACACAGCCTGTCTTTTTTTCCTTGCCTGGTGTAAAACAAGACTTGCAGTTCTGGCTAGTGGAGAAAAGTACCTTTTCTTTTGCCTTTGCTATAGATGAAGAAATACGTTCTGTCAATTAAAATCTCTATTTAATAGTTCTTTTAAATGGTTACTAAAATAATACTAAAATATTAATACTACAAACTGTTGGGTAGAACTTTCCATCTTAAGGTGAGATGGTATGAGCTAAAGCAGTTTAATAGAAACAATAACAGAAAAGGAAAAATAACAACAATAATAATAAGGATGAAATGGGTCACTCTCACTGCCTGGTGAATTGATACCATCCTAAACCAACGCCCATTTATATACTGAGCATGTAGTCTGTTATAGAATATTTCATTGGTCATTCTGTCCTTCTGTCTATGCTCCTCTGGAAGCTGAAAAAAGTCCTTGAATAATGTAAACACCACTTAGCAAAAACTAAAAGGATAGATATTATTGACACTCCTTTCAGAGCAATCACTAGAAAGAAAATTAACTTTCCCAGCTGAAACCAGGACAGTTAGGGAAGGGAAATTCTGGGGGGAAAATGTAATTAAGTAATTAAGTTTAGGGATTATTTTTTTTAATGGAATTCAGAATGGAAGAGAGAAAAAAGAAAAAAAAAAAAAAACCTCCATTTCAGTGTGGTCCTGTTTGAATGGGAAATAATGGCTATGCCTAAATTATCATTTGACATAGAAGGAACAAATCAACAGATGAAAGCAGTGGTGTGTCTTACATGCGTTTTGCTGTTTTACCTGTGCCTGGACCTAGTCTGCTCCCAAGTTTTTCCGGGTGGTTTGTAGCTCTGGACTGTCTGGGCACAGGTTTGAGCCTTTGCACCTTTGTTAGTGCCCGTGGAGCACACGTAGATCCAGCCAACAAAGTCTGACACTCATGTCTTGTGCATGATCTACGTGAGAGGTTTGAAAGTGTATGTCTGTGCTTGGGTATTTGATGGTAACACTTGTTTCATTAAAATAAAGCAGAGCTTATAAACTGCTCGGATGAGTTTCCTGGAAGCAGTATGCTGATTTTGTGCTTGGTCCAGAATTTCACTGGTCTTGCATCAAACCATGCAATGAACTTGGAATAAAGCATCTTTTGGGTGCAGTGGGAGAGGACAGAGGAAAGGGAAATAATTCCCCTTGAGCCAAAAGCAGCTTATTTTAATTAAAGTGAAGGATGTCTAGGAAAATGATAATTGCTATCTTGCAGAGGGGATAGGTAAAACGTGTCTTTTGTTTGCATTATGGACACCTTACTCTGAACAATGATACTTAACAACTTAAAATTGTTGCTAAAAATGAAGTATGGGTGAAAAACTTTGCTGACCAAGCCTTCCTATAAAAATTTGCATAAAATAATTAATATGAATTAGTTTATATCTGTATGATGTTTATATACTTACTAACATACCCTTTTGGCATTATTTTTTTGTTTGGTGGGATTTTTTTGTGTGTTAGCAAGTGTTAACTTCTATTAACAAGTGCCATTTTTGTTTTGTTTTGTTTTTTTTAACTGCAGTCCTTCCAGGGAAGCCAGGGACGAGCCTACCTCTTTAATTCTGTGTAAGTATGTTGTTATGGTTATACACGCTGTCTACGGCGTGTATTTTGGGGGGGTATGCTTCATAAGTGGAAAACAGTAGGAATTAATGTAGCTGTACCTTTGCCTTGTTCTTTTTAATGTTGGGTTTACTCATGAGCAATAGTTATTGAAAAGCCTACTGAGCTGATTCATAACTATCCCTTAATTTATCTTATATTTTAAATAATTTTGCTAATAGCTGAAAGTTTAGGGCAGGCTGTTAATATGAAAATCCTTTTGTGCATGCAATGGTAACTGTCTCGAGTAGGAGTTGCCATTCTGAGATACTCCAGAAGTCAAAATATATTGTGTGGCTGTAAATTTCCTTTGGACAACACCGCTGTAGTGTAAAGAAGAATTTTCCAGTGTGTTAGATACATTTGCAGGTTAATGTTTCAGTAAACTTGGTACATCCTAAATGACCTTGAATATTGTGGATGTGCTTGAAGGCAAAAGGTCTCTGTGTTCTCATCAAGCCCAATATTTGCAATTTTAGGCATGTCCTGCCCATGATAGAAAGCTCTTTGAATTTGTAAATGGGTGTATTTTAAGTTTCTAATATGCAGGATTGCTTTTTTGTCTTTATTTTTCAGCAGTTGGTTGTGTTGCAGCATTTTGGAAAAAGAAATGCAGTTAAGTGTCTTAGTCTACTTTAGACCAGGATAATGGAACTGTAACTGCAAAGGATTTGATTGCAGATGCTTGAAGTTCTTTTTATATGTAGTCGTTCGGTGGTGACTTGAGACTTCTAGTATAATTGCAGTAGTAAGAATCTGGTAATACAACAGCAAAAATGGCAAAATTTTGCTCTTGTATAACACTAAAAACTTGTTTTAGTCTTGCCTCACGGTTTCTGTGTAGACTCTTTACTCATGAGAGAACCTGCTTGATGCAGTCCTTCATGGGATGTTTTGTTTTAATATTGCTGTTTGTTCGTCATGGCTTAGTCTGCTGATCTGTAGCAAGGAAATATTTATGAGGCTTTTCCTTGCTCCTATTTTGGAGTTGGTTCTACATTCAGCTGTTGGTGCTGATTTACTGGTACAAACTTCCATCAGAGAGGTCTCCAACTGTTTCTGAGGAAAAGCCCCAAACGGTAGAGGTGTCCAGTTACCACTTAGTGTTCTGTTCTCTGAAGATTTTAAGTATTTCCTCTGTCTTTGTTGATGGGAGTAAGTGGAAATCCCCAACAGTTTGCTGTTTAGGCTAGCCACTTGAAAAAACAAAAAACAAAGACCTTTTTTCTTCCTGTCCTTCAGTCCGGTGTAGCAGAGGAAGTGACTTGGACAGCATTGAATAAGTTAGGCACTTTGTGGGTTTTTTAACCATTTTATGTCCTCTGGAGAAAAGGAAGATGACAGGTAAGGAAAGAAACGCTGTGTGTAGTTAATGTAACTTCTCCTGTTCTTCCAGGGTAAATGTGGGCTGTGGTCCAGCAGAGGAGAGAGTCCTTCTGACAGGTTTACATGCTGTAGCAGATATCTATTGTGAAAACTGTAAAACCACTCTCGGATGGAAATACGTAAGCAGTTTACTTAAGCCTTCTCAATAAATGCTTATATGTTGAAGCAGAGATATCTGAGTCGGCGGCTGAGTAGCACCTGTGCTGGTAGTTCAGGGGAGTTTGCTCTAGTGCTTTCACATAGATCAGACTGAAATACAGTTTTGCTTCCTTACATCTGCTGGCATACTGTACCAGATAATAACTATTCTGGACTGCAAAACAAGAATGAGCTAGAAATGCTATTGCAGCTGTCTACTGCTTCTGTAACACCTTTTTGCAAGATGACCAACCAGGTACACTGAACGGGATGGAAGAAATAGTCAAAGTAGGTCTTTGATTTCTTGGGTTGCCAAAGTTGGTTCATACAGTGAAACTGTGGATTGTGATAAAAGGTGCAGAGCATGTTTGTGTGCTGCTGCTGCTTGAAAAGTCATCTCTGCGCTTTCACAGTTACCTGTAACGTTTGCAGCTGGTTTGCAAGTTTGATGTATATTTATGCAGCATCTTGATTTTTTTTTTCTTCTTCCCAGGAACATGCTTTTGAGAGCAGTCAGAAATACAAAGAAGGGAAATTTATCATTGAACTTGCCCACATGATAAAAGACAATGGCTGGGAGTGAATCGCCACCTTTTTCCTTCTGTTTGGACAATATTCTGTGGAACATGCTTTACAAAGACTAACGCAAAGTAAAGGAAGAGCTTGGCTAGAGTGGCCCTGAGGATATCACTGAACTCTGAAACCTCACAAATGAGTAGTGTAGTGTAAGTGGCTATTTCAGGCCATGTTTGCCTTTTCTCCTTGTGTAAGTTCCCTCTTTTTGTACGTGTATTATCGTGTGAACAGTTGTTTTGGAACATTTTGGATGACCTTTTTCTAAACTCTCTGACTAGAGAAACAGTTCACTAATTGAAAACGGATTTTACTGGTTAGTGTCTCTGACCTATGCCTTTAACGCTACCTTCTGCTGTGCATGCTTCTTGCCTAAACACCCACACTCCAGTCCTGTAGAAGTTCTGTATCTGAGCAGTCTGAAAGAATGTATGGGATGGGGTGCTTTTTTATATGTAGCAATTTCTGATGTGTTTGGCAGTGAAGAGGATGCAGTATTGTAGTTATTAATTTCTTTTTTAAATTTGAGTGTACCGCAACCTATGTACATCTTGTAGGTGAATTGGTTAAAGGTACAGTGCTCACTTTAAAAAAATATTTCAATTGCACTGACTGAAGTTAGCAGGTCTCATGTTTTGGGAAAGGTTATTCTAGAGGTTTGGTATCTTAATGAAATACCTTAGAAAGATTTTAAATCGATAATGCTATAGGATATGTTCATTTAAGACCAACGTATTCCCTAAGGAATTTGCTGGAAAAGAAATTTATAAAAACTATAGCTCGCAAGATTAAGAAGGCAGAAAAATATATGCATCTTCTATTTTGGAAAAAAAAATAGTCGGTGTATTAAAAAAAAGTTTTGGTACTGTACCTTTGCCAGTAACAGGGACTTGTGCATCAGTGAAGTTTTATGGCTGGTTCCATGTAACTGTATAGTCCTAATGCACTGGACAAAGAGGTTGATATCAAGGAAACCTGTTGAAGTATTCTGCTTCTGCTACATTTGAACAAAAATGTTTATTTTTGTGAGAAAAAGCCAGAGCCTATGACATGAAAATTAATATAGTACCTGTAGAAAAAGGGGGAGTAATAAGAGGGAAGGGAAGTTTGACTCTTTCTTTTTTTTAAAAAAAAAAATAAATTAAAAATTGGGGGTGGGGAAAGGGTTTCTTGGTTTGCTGGCTAAATCATCCCCAAGTACCTTGTTATAATAAAAATTTATATGAAACTGACCTTCTCTTTTGTTCTCACGCTATTTCTTAAATGGAATGAGTTAATGAGAGAAACTTCTGGAAAGTGCACGCATGGTTATTAGCTGCTGGTAGCTGTGCATGCAAATTCTAACCAGCTATGGAACTTTCTACATAAATTTGCTAACTTTCAAATTAAACAGTTTCTGAAGACTTTTATTTTAACCCTTCTAATGCTTGAGGACAAAATGTTTGGAAAAATAACCCTTTAACACTACGTAAGAACTATAGCTGAACGAGATGGAAGCCTTGCAATACAAACCCATTTTCTCTCAATAACAATTCTAATGTGGCACTTGCAAAACTGGTCTCAGGTGCTGTCGCTGCTGTTACGTTTTTGGGAATCTGGAAGGCTTTCTGAACTCTGCTGCACTTTAGAAATTTTGTCATGCATGAAAAATTATGCCAATGGGCAGGGGCAATATGGATCTCAGACCAGCTTTCGGGTGTCTGGGGTGGAGGAGAGGAGAGATCCCTGCTGTGCAGGCTGGCTGGACTGCATTCCAGATGTCCTAGTGATCTACACCTATGAATTAAACATGTAAGAATTAGAGAAGTAGTTAATGCTGCTGGGTTTCAGTCCAGAGGCCTGTGGTGATGCAGTCTGGGTTTTGTGGCTTACACCTTACCGGTCCCTGTTGGCATCATCGGGCTTCACAGTCCCCTGTTACCAGTGCTGTGGGTGCAGATGGGCTTCCGTGCTGCCCGTCTCTTAGTCTTTTTGACCTGTAATTCTTGGGGATTTTGTTTTTCTCCATTGCAATGTGTGCTGCCAACAAAGAAGGCACTAAAACTTCTGCCAGCAAAAAGTTCGTGTTGGCTTCAAAGTCCAGTTGCAATGTTGATACTTGTGGAGACGCTGAGGGGAAGTCTGTGTGTCTCTGGGCTTTTCTTATTTCCTGGCTCCAGACTTGCTGAAGCAGTGTGCTGGGCTGAAGGCAAAATAATGGCTGCTTTTCTGTAGAGAGTGGAAATTAAAGAAAATATGTAAAGTATTAAAGATTTTTCTCTCTAAAGTTGAGGGTTTGGCTGTCTCTTGTTAGTCAGTCAATGCCATCTGTAACACAGTCTGATTCTCACTTAGGAATTCAACCTCTTTCTTCAGTGCATTATTTGTATTTCGAACTGGACATTTTCACCAAAACCTTAATGAACTTTGATGCCAAAGGTTGGGACTTCATCAAGTGCTTATTAGCACATAGAGCTTCAAACTACTGGCATAAAGAGTTAATGACCTGTATGTGATGTTTATGGCTTTTAAGAGAACCAAACAAAGCAATATTCTTTTTGGTCTTTTAAGAGTGGACGCTTAAAAGGAGTAAAGGCTAGAACTAGTGCAGAACTGGTGTTTCATGCTGCCATGGAACTGTTCTGGAGGCTCGTTCTACTGAAGGAATATGTGAATTTTCTTCCTGTGTTGCTTGGCAGCGTCAATGACTCTTTTCTCCCCTTTTAAAAATGTAGAGGGTTCTTGTTACTGGTTTTGGTGAAAGTAGGATCCAGATAGCAATGGCTGCTGGCTGATGTGAAGAGGTCAGTCTGGTCACTGAACCGTCCAGCAGCCATTTGAAAGAAAAATAAACTTACTTGAAAAAAAAAAAAATTACTAAAGCATTTTCCCTCTAACCAATTTTTGTAATATATTAAAGATTCTATTTAAAGTTTGTATGTGTTTGCTCTGGGCAAGTTTACTTCCCCTCCAACTTGAGCACTTTTGTTACTTGTACTGGTTATTTTTATTGTTGGTCTTAACATTTATTTTGTATTTTGTTTTTTATAAACTGTAACAAAAAGCTTTTGTGAACCTTTGTTTCTTGCTGGCTCTTTCTTGGACCAAATGAACTGACTATGAGCTGGCTTAGAAGAAATGTTCATTGGGATGCATAGGAATTTGCTAGCAAAAATGTACATGTATTGAAAGGTTTTGTTTTATTTTTTTTCCTCTGAACCTCTAAAGCCACGCCTGTCCTGAAGTAATTGATCCTCATTTGATGTGACTTGAGCGATCCGACCACCCATTCTCTGTCTAGGTCCAAAATAACGGCTGTGACAGTGGTGTTCCGGGACTGAGTCTGCCTCCAAACACTGGGGTTACTCTTTGGCTGGTCACTCTAAGTACCTTTTCCATTAATAAAAGGCAATGCTGCCGTCTACAGAAATTCTGTGAAGTCGCAAACTTGCTGTGAAATGAGCTGCAGAGTGTGGTGAGGGATTGCTGCCACATCAGCTGTACACTTCTGGCAGTCCAGTAATCAGTTTTATCTGCCAGAACATGAATTCCCCTCGTTTGTAAGCTGTACGATGCCAAACTGTGTTAATGAGGTTTGTTTTAATTCCATCTCAATTTCCCCCCGGCCAGGTCTAGTCTATCGGCCCATCCCATGGGTGCTCACAGTCTGTGGGAGAGGAGGGGAGAACAGCTCATGAAATGGCTTTGAATGCACACCTGGCCTCAGAGGTGGTGACAAACAAAGTGGTGACTGCGCCCGCAGCCAGGGGGTCACCCGCGCCCCCGCTGGTGTCAGTTCGGTGCAGGAGTGGGTGGGTGCTGTGCACCGTGTCTGGTAGGGGCTGCAGAGCCCTCCCTGCCCACTCCTCTTGCACCCCGTCCCTTCCTGGAGCTGCCAGGTCGTTGTTGAAGTTCTTGGACACTCTGCTGTTGTGCACTGAGACTCGTGTTAAGCCAACCAGCAGTAGAAATGCTGCTAAAGGAACAGAGGCTTCAGAGGTTTCTTGTTTTTTAAAAGGACAGTTACAAACGATTTAAGGCCTAAAGCATGAGTCGTAAATGGCAGTTGAGTTGTGCCTCATTGTTTCTTAAACTCTTTACAATGCTTTCTTTTACAGGTGACATGGCTGTGTTGCTGTTTTGTCCTAGCAATACTGTACATCATTTGTTGTTTCACTATATTGTATCTACTTGAGGTATCACAATAAAAGCTTTCAATTGTTTTGTTGAGTTACTTGTTGTTTTTGTGCTCATTCAAGTTCTCAAAACCCAACTGCAGGAGCTCTGTGCCTTGTCTGTGCAAACAAACTTCTTTTTCCCAAAACTTGGTGTCACAGCCCACTGGGAGCCAGGGATCTCGTGACGGAGCAGGGCTGCCAAGGGGGGGCATCACTGCAGCTGGGAGACAGGCTGCAGATGTAAAACCTGTGCTTTTCAGGGCTGGGGGGGCTTTCCTAAACAAATTTATTTCCTAAGCAAGGATGAATGGATTGTCTGCCGTGCACAGGGGAGGGCTGGCATTATCACTGTGAACCTTGGATCTGTTGATCTGGAGCCACTTTGTGCGGCACGTGCCATAAAGCTGGGGTGGAAAGGTCTGTAGGGCACCAGGACGGGGGTGAGCACCAAGCTCTGCAGAGACTGCAAGTGCAAATCAGTGGCATAAGATGAAAATTTGCAGCAATTCAGGTCCCCCCAAGCTCTCCACCTCGGTGCCTTCTGTTAAATGGCAAATGGAGCTGCTGTTTGTCTCCCAGGGAGGGGAAAGTGCCCTGTCACCCCACAGCTCTCCCAGCAGCCACTCTCTGGGACGAGGCTGTTCCTGGCCATCAGCTCATTACAGGCCTGAATTAATCACCTGTTTCCCTCTGATAGTCAATTAAGCAGACTTGCACTGGATGGCATGCTCCGTTTGGTGACATGGTGTGACCAGCGCTGTAAAGTCACTCTGCTTGTCTGCTTAAATTATCTTCACTCCTTTTCTTCCTCTTCTACCTTCCTCCTTCCTCAATTCCTCGCTTCCTTATGATGCCCATAACAGTCTGAAGTCTGCAGCATTTTGCAGAGGGACTTTGAGCCCTAAATACTGTTTATCTGTCACAATAATTGACAGAAAATGCGCAGGTTTGAGCTGCAGCCCCAGAGCCCTCCTGTGATGCTGTGCTTTATCGCCTCTGCCCTCCTGCTCCCAGGCTCGCTGAGCCCATAGATTTTTTTGCTTTAGCAGCATTATTTTCCCCTTTCCCCCTCTTTTCTGTAATGAAAAGTTTCTTGTAGTGTAGAGGCTGGAGACTCAAATTAATGCCCCTTAATTACCCACCCCTAACATATGAAAACAAAAGGTGTTTCACGTCATTCTTTTGGTGTTTACTAAAATAGAGACTTTGCTCCGCAGACCTCTCCTTCACCAGCCAGAGCTCACCCTGAAGGTTAACAGCTCCCCAAGTTAATGATTCCCTTCCCTTGTTTGCACAGTGTGTCAGAGTCAAAACATGCACACACGACTCGTGTGTGTGATGGCAGTGGTCAGACAGCGCCCGGAACCGCAGGGACCGCGTCTGTCACCCCCTGCATCCCGGGAGCCGCCAGACGGGACAGCACCGTCCCACCCACGCTGGGAACCTGCTATGAAAACCCCTCTCAAAATAGCCATTTCTAATCTCCCCCAAGGCTGTTAATCAGGTTTCTAATCCAGTAAAGCTGTGTGTACTGTAACATGCTGTGTTTCCCTGGCCGTATTAGAAACCTCTCTCAGTTACAGCGTTTACTGGGTCAGGGGACTGATGGCAGCGTTTGCCTGGGCAGAAATGGCTGCCAAACAAATATTCAGTGGGACAGATCTGAGACAGGCTGGTGCCGTGACCTGGACGTGCTTCACCTGCGAGAGCTGAGCATCACCCAAGGCTCATCTGCATAGAAATACAGCACACCACCCTCTCCTAATCTGAGTTTTTCTGAGGACTGGAAGCAATCTCTGCATTTCCTAAAGCAGAAGCAATAATTGCTCATCCTGTCCCATCACTTTCAAATTAGATAGGAATGTCCCGAGGATGTGTGACAGCCACAGATCTCTGGGCAGCCCCACAGGAGCAGAGGTTTTACCCCCTGTACCTTGGCTGAACTGCAGCTGGGGTAGTCGTGTGTTTCCTGCCCACCTTTCCCTGGCTTGTTCTGACTCTCCTGGGGGACCTGATGTATCACAGTGGAGGGGGACATGATCTGGTGTGGGCAGCTTGAGCACAAGTATGTGATGTTTGCAGCACTGATGGGGTTCCCTCTGGCCAAAGGCACTACGTAAATGTAAACTCATCGCTCACAAGGCGATTCAGTATCCCCTGCGCGGCTGCTTTAGCGAGGCAATGGGCTGTTAAATCTCCTGCTGCAGGAGCATTAAGAGATTCCCTGCATCCCAGGATGCTGGTTTTGAGGCTCTGGTTGAAGAGATACAGCCCCCAGGTGGGGAGGGCACAGCCGGTGGATGCTGCAGGGACAGTGGGACACTGTGACGGGGACAGGCTGGGTGCTCAGCAGCACCTTGGCTGCCCTTGGAGGGGGGAGGATGCTGTGGCCAACCCCATCTGGGGATTTGCCACTGCCTTCCCGATCCTTAAGGAGCTCTCCTACGGATGTTCCCTTCTGTGCCCAGCTGGCTCCGTGCCCCATCTCCCAAAGGCAACCTCTGTCCTGTCCCGTCCTGAAGCCTGTCCAGCCTGGAATATGTGTGGGAGTAGTGGAAAGGAAACAAAAATGTTATCCACAGGTTAACACGGGCCTCCACAGGGCATGCGTGGGGCTGGCATCGTGCTCCTGCCCCACACCGTGGGTTCTGCTGGCTGGAGCCAAAATGAGAGCCCCTTGGCCTGGGCAGAAGACCCCTTCCCATGGGAAGGAGCAGCTCTGTGGCTCCTGGGAGGGAGCCTGGCCAGTGCAAGGTGCAACATCCGAGCCCCTTGGACAGTACAAGCTGTTGTCCTGGCGCCCGTTAAGGAGCATTAACACACTGTGGTTTTGCCACTTGGAAATCTCAAGACTTGTAACAAGAGCTGAGGCTTTACCCAGCGATGCTGGTGTGAAGAGTTTCATGGAAACTTCTCTGGTTTCTGTGGCTGTTGGCTCTGAAAGCCAAGCTCATCTCCTCTGAGCCACCCAGTGGGGCCCTAATTTGAATGATGGACGGGTGGTGAGGGCAGGAGCCAGGCTGTGCCAGCATCTCCAGCTTTCACAGCAAGGGACGGTGACATCTGTCCCTGGGCTGGCCCATGGGGGCTCCCTGGGCACAGGCAGCAGTAGCAGCAGAGCTGGTTGTTACTTCCCTGCCACATATTTTTTTTTCCTCATTTTTCCATGAAGCCAAGCTCCACAAATGTTTCATCCCCTGAGGCACTGGA
Organism: Nycticryphes semicollaris; assembly: GCA_013400055.1. Classification (NCBI taxonomy): domain Eukaryota; kingdom Metazoa; phylum Chordata; class Aves; order Charadriiformes; family Rostratulidae; genus Nycticryphes; species Nycticryphes semicollaris. The sequence goes on along the minus strand of VXBJ01002871.1, from coordinate 842,147 downwards.
TGGAGAAGCAGAGTTGGGTTCTGTCCTGCTGGGGAAACCTCCCTGGGGACGGCATCACCTGGCTAAAATGCTGAAAATGCCTGTGCCCGGACTGTCTGCAGCCCTGCTGGGACGTGGGACATTGGGCAGGGACTCCTGGTGTCTGGGCAGGATGCATCTGAGGGGCAGGGACACAGACCTAAGGACAGTCCCCTCTGCTCCTCATCGTAGTGCCCTGCCTCTGCCCCAGACATGGTCTCCTCAGTATGAGCACTGAGCAGCATCTGCTTTGGCTTTGCTGTTGCTCCCCACGGCCTCGTTGCGCTACAGGGTTGATGTTAATGGCAGGTGACAGGCGCCAGGGTGCGGAGGTGGCAGAGCCCAGCGGAGCTGGGGCAGGCGCCTGTTCCTCGAGAGCCACAGCCCTGCACTGCGAGCCCTCACCTTCGGAAAAAACCACACACACACTAACAAAAAAATAATTAGGCCAAGCTCTAGCAACGTGTAACTTGCTTTGTTATAGATTAATTGCTGCAACACACCCCAGGCCTTTGCTGCACTGACCGTTTAACCTACTCTTCCCATGTTTTTGGTTGTTTTAAGGCAGCCGAGCTACAAATTGCTGTCTGTGCTTTTATTGGGGGGGTCACAGACTGCAGGGATGTCTGTCCTGTCTCTGCACGGCCCCAGGGCAGGAGGCCGGGGGCAGTGGGGTCTGCATCTAAGGCCTCCAGCCCCAGGACAGGGTGGGGACACAGCCATGGCTGGGAGGCAAGACCCTTCCTCTCAGAGCCGAGCAGAAATGCTGTGTGGCGACTGATTCATTCTTCCCTGAGCATCTGCCATCTCCTGGCAGGGGCTGCCGCCGCCCCTGTGCCCCCACGGACAGGGGGAACCTCTCCTTTCCTTTCTGGATGGGTTTCAGGTTTTGCTGGCCCTGGAGCCTGTCATCGTCTGCAGGACTGGAGACACCTCCCGGAGCCACGCTTGGCCCCATTCCCGCTCCTCCGCCCCCAGGACGGGCTGTAACCATCTTGGCAGGACAGCCCAGACCTGAGCACTCTGGCTCCCAGCAGATTTCCCCAGCCTCACCAAGTCTTTGCAAAAAAACTGGTGATTTATTCTCGACAGCTCAGCTGGGTGCAGAAAAAAACCCATGTTGCTCTTAGCGTCCATTCTTAATTTTAGTAGTTTTTTTTTTTTTTTTAATAACAGAGATTGCCAATAATAATACATCAGGAACAGCCCCATAACCACCCATTTTCTGCCCTTTTCTGTAGCAAGTGCCAGCCTGGTCTCTCGCCAGCCCAGTGTCTGCTGACAAAGCGTCCAGCAGCGATGCAGCCGGAGATCAGTGACGGTGTGAGCTGCCTTGCTCCTCTGTCCCAGACAGTGACGGGGACAGCAGGTGACGCACGGCCCTTTGCTGGCACTTGCAGGTGACAGCTGCCCCCCTCTCTCCTCCCCCCAGTAGCTGGTTATGGAAATACGGACGGATGAAGTGCAAAACCAACACAGACAGAAGCACTGGCTTTCCAGGCCAGTGCTTCAGGGTGGGAATTTTCCGGGAATACATTTATTCTGGAAATCAGAAGAGGGTTCCAGCCCTTCTGGTCCCTGAGGGACACCTGCAGGACCGGGAAAGGCCCTGCAGCGACGGGCAGAGGAGCAGCTGGGAAAGTTTGACTCAGGTGGGGCTGGTTTGTGTTAACGGTGCCCTCATTTGTGCTGGGTGTGGGGCTGGGAGGGAGCCAAGCTGTGCCCCAAGGGTTGCTGCTGCCCCATCCCCACAGACCTGGTGTGGATAAACATGCTGTTTGCCTATGGAGAGCAGGTATAAATACATCTGAGTCTGAAAATGTGACCCTTCAGGTTATTCACAATGTAAATATATGCTCTAAAATAATCAAAGCTGTAAAAGTTAATCAACATCTTTCGTGTGTCTCTGTCTCCTTGCAGAGCTCCACAAGGTCTGTGGCCATAAAGCATGGCCAGAAATGAGGTTATTCAGCTGAGGACCTGGGAACAGTGGAGACAGAGACAGCCCAGGGCTGGGGGAGATGGAGGTGGATAGAGAAAGCAGGATTATTGCCTGGGGTGAGGCAGGCATTGCCCAAACTGGGCAGGGAAGAGCCAGCACCCAGCCACGCTCCCGCTGGGTGGGATCCTCACAGGACCAGGACATGATGCCTCTGTCTCTGGGCCACATCCCTTTGACTACCAAAGCCCAGGAGTCCTGCTGGCCACCAGCTCCTCTCCCCACCAGCCCCAGCTCCCCCTGCTCTCCCCAGGGTGGTGGCAGGGCCTGATTCTCAACTTGGTGCCCAGGGGTGGGAGCGTCCGTGGGAGCGGGGAGCAGGCTGACCCCACTCCCAGTGCTGGGGCGGACGAGCCTCCTTCCCCTGTGGGCCCTGGGCCACCCCTCCCTGCCCGGCACTGGCCCACAGGCCCAGCTGCAAACCCGGGCTGCACAATGGCTAAACACTGGGAAACTGGGCGGCCGCCAAGGACTTTGATCCCCAGCCATAAAAACCTCCTCCACAAGCTGATTTCTCTTGCAAAATGAAATAACCTCCCGGCGGGCTGAGCCCACGCGCGCAGCCCCAGGAAAGGGGGGGGGTCTGGCTGGTGGCGTCACCCGCAGCGTGTCCCGCCAAGCTGCAGAGCGGGTGCTGGCAACGCTCATTGCACCCAGCGCCCGCCTTTGCCGTGGGCTGCTCCCAAGCGCTGCTGCCTCCACCCCGGGGCATCGGCACCTACCGTCGGGGACCAGGCCAGCCAGAAACCTGCCCAGCTGGGAATTGCCAGGCAGAGGGCACATGCCCAGCACAGCACTGGGTCCCCAGAGGTGCCCATCGGGCAGGATGGCAGCGTGTCCACCCCACACTGGGGGCACGGGCACAGCTCTGCACAGGGGGTGGCCAGAGCTGCCACAATCAGAAGCGGATGGTAGTGTCTGCCTTAAAAACATTTAGAAAGGGTGGTTTGTTGGTTTTTTTTTTAAATAATCTTGGGAGGGGTGTTGTGGTGTTTTTTTTTTTCCTTTCCTTTTTCTTTCCTGGGGGTGCACAGCAACCACGGCCCACCCTGCCTTGGGGTGGGTGATGTTGAGCTGTGGGGTGGGAGCTGGACGTGCTGTATCAGCTTGGCTGGGTGTGCAAGGGGCAGAGGTGCCCTCTGCTAAAAACTCACTGAGCCATTGAAGAATGTTTTTTTCTTCCCATTTTTGTTATCTTTATTTTAACTCCAACACTATCCAGCAAGCTGGCGGTGTGGGGCCTTTAATGTTATTTAGAGGCAAAAATGGGAAACAAAGGGATTTTTTTTTGTGAACACCAGATTCCAGCTTGATCAAATCAAGGCAAAACAGGGTCTGTGCAGTCACAGATGTGTAAAAAGATGTCAGAGGAGCATCTGGGTCTTTTCATACCAAAAATTCTCCCACTGGGGCAAACACAAACCCTATCCCACAGTTTGAAATGCTGACAGATCCTCAGAGGAGGTGATGGTCTCCCCTGAGCCACTGCCACAAATATCCTGGGGCTCCAAGGGGACACAGAAAGTGCAGGACAAAGGTTCCTGCGCTCACAGCCAGCCCTGCCCTGTCCTGCTTTTATTTCTCCATTTCATGGTTAAACCCCCATTTTCCTTGTTCTTTCTTGTCACTTTTATTAGCATTTCTGCTCCTTTATTTCTAGCTGCAGTCTCGTCTCATGCCCACGGACACACGTGTCAGCGAGACGCCTCTGCACCAGGGGCTGATCATCCTGGGGCTGCACCTCAACCTGCCACCACGTCCCCATTGGCCCCAGGGCTGAGGCGTTGAAGGCATCGGTGCCATAAAGCCTTTAACATCACCCCAGTGTCACCTAACACAGAAATAACTCAGAGTGTTTTTTCACTCTTCCAAGCAACCTGAGTGACTTCCAGCTCTCCCCTCCCTGTCTCCCAGCAGTTGGGCTCCAGACGTAGGCATCTCAGTCATGCCTGGATTTTGTGATTTTGCAGCCCAGAGCTGATCCCTTCCAAGGACCCATCTGGGTCCCCCTGAATCTTGGGAGCACCTGCTGCTGGCTGGGACCGAGCAAAACTCAGTGCATTGGTGCTGAGCAGTGGAGTTTGAGCAGGGCTGAGGCTGCTGCGGCCGGAGGTGGGGGAAGGCATTCCCTCAGTGTGAGCACTGAACTTTCCTGTGCTGTCCCGAGGTTCCCATGGATTGGGGTGAAATCAGGGTTTGTCTCCATGCTGGCCTCCTCACAACGCCTGGAGAGCCGGGCCCGGTTGTGGTCCCAGTAGAGGGGAGGGAGCCAAAATGGCCGTGGACTCACCCCAACCAGGGCCACAGCAGAGCTGGGCACCGACATTGCACCCAGCCCTTTCTATCAAGAAGGGACATTTTTTTCAAAAAAAAAAAAAAAAAAAGAAATTAACCAAAAAACCCAAACCCAAACAAAAAAAAAAACCCCAAAACTCAACCCCAAACATGTCTTTAAGGGGAAACAGGGAATTAGGATTATACTGTAAGTGGTGGAGACAAAGTACCGAAAATAGCACCCGAAGTTTCCTCCGTGCGCTGCCCCTGCAGGCAGCCTGCACTATATTTGTCTTCACTTGCCATTTCTGCTGCAATCAATTTGCAGTTGCCGCTGGCGAGGAACCCATCTATTAAAAGCTCAACTGAGATCTGTGGCGAAGATATCTGTAATAAAAAAATCTGACCATTCATTTAAAAAAAAAATAAATAAATTAGCATCCTTCTCTGCAGATCCTCCTGGCCCTAACTAAATCCACTAAAATCGTCACTGTCCGCGTCGTCCGGGCTCAGGATCAGCCGTGGGAGCCCAGCACAGTTCCCTTCCACATGGGGAGGAATTTGCAACCGCCTGAAGCCCTGGAAGCACTTGGCGTTCGCTGCATGTTGGTGCCTTATCTCTCCGATTTGCTGCAGGCCACCCTGGGGAGGCGGATTCCTCCTGGGTCAATCGCTTTTATCATAAAAACAAATGTTTTCTATCATCCCTTTCATCCTGAGATGAAAGCACAGATAGGAATCATGCGACTCCCCACGCTGCGTTGGTGGGCCAGGCTGCTGGGCACGCACTCTCCCCCCAGAGAAACGGGGTGGGGGGGACAGGGACAGCAAATGGGAGCCTGGAGCATCCCCTGCCTCTGCCTAAAAGGTACCCCCACGGGGGCCTTCAGAGGCAGCTCTGCCCCCGTCTCTCTGCTCCGAAATGTCACGGTAGGGACCGCTGTCCATCCGGCTCCTGCCAGACCCCGTCTGTGGCCGTCAGAGCCCCCACTGGAGCCCCCGCTGTAGGGAGGACACAGGGAGGCAGGAGGGGATGGGTCGCTCGGAGGAGGCCGAAGGGATGCAGCCGTGGGGGCCAAGGAAAAAGGCGGCTGCAGGGGGATACAATTGGTGCCTATAAATAGTGCTGGGAGGCAAGCATTAGGGAGGGAAAAAAGCTATTCAAGCTAAAGGACAATGTTGGCACGAAAGCAAATAGATATAATTAGCCATTAATAAATGAAGGCCAAAGATTAGAGAAAGTATCTAATATCAGAAAAGTGAGAGCTGGGAAGGCTTTCCAGGGGTGGGGTAGGGGAGAACTTGACCTGTGTTTAAAACAGGCTGCGGTTATTTTTCAAAACCATTAAGTTAGGAGCTGTCAAATGCAGCCTGCTGTGATTGCAGATGAGCCCTTTTTCTTTTTTTTTCTTCTGTGTAAAAGGGAAGATTTGGCCTCTCAGTGACGTCAGGAGCTGCAGAGGGGCCTGGGAAGCTGCCCTGAGCACAGCCCCAGGGGTACAGCCCCGATCCCCAACGCTTCCACCGATCGAACCCTGGCCCTTCCTGGAGCCCTTGGCCCTTCACTGTCCTCCCTGGGCACTGAACCTGCCCAAAGGGGCGCTTTGTGCCCCAAAGCTTCCCTGCAGCACTGGCAGGGTGCAGGCAGGGGCACAGGCAGGGGTGCAGGCAGCAGCGCGTGCCTGTGTGTCTGTAGGGGTTTGGTGGTGACAGGGAGATGGTTCCTCCTCGGTTGCTATTTCCAGCTGATGAAGTCAGCGGCTGCAGCGCCTGAGCTCAGCGGAGGGTGAGTCAGTGTCGGCCCGGCCGGAGGCACCAGCCCCTGCACCGCAGCCACCAAATGAGGCTCAGGATGGCCACAGCCTTGTCCTCCACCAACGCACGGGGGCCAAGCTCAGCGGGGTCTGGGCTTTGCAGCAGACCCGTGCCAGGGACCCCAGCCCCACCATGGATGGCACCACAGGGTGTCCCGTGGGCTCAGCTGCCCCCTGTCCCACCCTTGGCTCCAGGCAGCACCGAGGAGATGCTGTTCAGAGTCACCTTGGTGTCCCTCCCAAACAGCTACGTGGCCCTTCAGTGGGAATGTCTACCCCGGGGCCATGGGGTGCCCCAGACCATCATCACAAACATTTAAAAATCCTTATGCACAATTTCACCCACGCTCTGGGCTGCATATGGCCACGGGTATGATGGCACCCCAGTGTCCTCCCCCAGTGTCCTCCCCCAGCATGGCAGCCTGGTCACAGCCTTGCAGTCCCTGTGGGTGGCAGGGATGGGGACACCCCAGTCTGGGGGGATGTGGGTGTTGGAGAGTGCGGGGGCTCTGCTCCCTGTCTCTGGGCACAGCATGGGCTCTGCCCGCCCCCCTCCTCTCCCCCCATGGCACAGGGCAGTGAAATCCTCTCCCCTGGCTGCCGTAACAAATTCTCCCCGAAGAAAGAGAGGAAGCAGAAATCCCTGGTGCCCAGCGTAACCCCTCGCTGCCGGGGCAGCTGCCGCCTCCTTCCTGCTCAGACCCATTTAGTTTGCCTTCACCAGAGAGAAGTGTTGAAACCGAGGGGGGGTGTTTGACAAATCCCCCCCCCCTCTCCTTGCTTACAAAAGCCGCTCCCGCCACAAGGTTTCCTGCATCCTGTTCCTTCCAAACAGGCCTGGGACGCGTTCAGCCCTTGGGCCCTTCGCTGCTGTTCTCGCCCCTGGCCACGGAGCCACCGACTGCTGCCGTGATGCACCAGCACAGGCAGTGCCAAACCAACGTGCTGCTGCTTTTGAGCCCAAACCCTGCACCTCCCTGCAAGCCCATCCACACGCATCCATAAAACCTGCCCCAACTAACACTAGGGACAGCCTTTACCTCCCTGTCCTTAAAGCCTTGGCTCCAGCAGCACAAAGAGATCCCCTGGGCAGCCAGGCCAGACACAGCACTGCCTACGGCCAGGGGCGGCTTGGGCTCTGAGGAACACTCGTCACCTGGTCCCCATCTTGAGAGGAGCTGGAGAGAGAAGCAGGATTTTCCTGGAGACCTCAAAACATATATTTGACCACTCACAGCTGTCGATGGGCACCACCACGATCTACCCCGTGATGCTGAGCCAGAGCCATTCCTTCTACAAGCTCCTGCCTCCAAGAGAGCGGCTGTAGCAATTCAAACCAGTGGGGAACAGGCAAAACTAAACTGAACAACAATATTTCAGGGTTTTTTTTCTCTTGGTAAATATGGAAAGAGTTGCAGCAATTTAGCTTGAAAACTGCTGAACCAGAGCTATTTCCCAGACAGCACTGTGGGCCTCGAGGGGCTGAGCTGAGTCCACCCCCAGAGAAGCTGAGGTGAAGCGCTGGGTCTCCTTCAGCCCCACATCTCCACGGCTGCATGGAAATGAGCAGTCATGGTACCAGCCCCACCACCTTGGCAAGGGGGTGCCAGATCTCAGGAAACGATTGATCTACTGATCACCCTGAGACTTTCAGCAAAACGGCTCAGGCTCGGAGCAACGCAAAGTGAGAGAGCGCTGGTGTCAGTCTCTGGTTGAGGCCAGACAAAAGCTACTTCAGACTCTGGATAAAACCCTGCTTTTCTCTCCAAGCACAGTTAGTCGAAAAGTGTCAAAGACAAAGAATGTAAAAATGTACTTACAAATAGCACAGCAGCTCCAAGGAGCGAGTTTCTGTAGCAAGGCTGCGCAGCCCAGGGCTGGAGCTGCTTTGGGAGTTCCTTTACCACCCTGTCCCTGCTGGAGAACCAGGCAATGGAAGGGGCAGAAAAAGGGTCAGCAAAGCCTCCTGCCTCCCCCTTCCCCACACAGGTGGAGGAAACTCCACGAGTTGCCCAGCAAAGAGCCAGGCTTTGTAACAGCGAGGGCTCCACCACCCAGCCCTGCTATCGGGGCACCCACCTCCTGCCCCCCTCAGCATGGGTCACTGTTTCTCACACCTTTTGGAGAAGAGCTTGTGTCCCTGCGGGGGCACCGACAGACCAGCCTGGGTCCAGGAGAAGGGAGGACAAAGAGCTTCACCCCTGCTTAGAGCAAAACTGAGAGGGTTATGCTCTGCCCTTCCTTGAAGCCAGGAAATTGCTCTTTCGTGTCCGATGTCAGGGTGGGAATTGCACCTTCCCGGCGGCAGCGAGCGCTGCCCAAGGGCTGGAGCAGAAAGGGACAGCGGGCGATCTCTCCACTGCTGCCAAAGGAAACCGTCCCGTATATCACTCTGCAACAAGGAATCCTGCTGACACCAGAGCCCTTGGCACACCTCTGCTGCCCTCCTTGCAATCAAAAGCCAATCTTCCATCTCCGTTTTAATCTAGTACAAAAAAGCATTTTACTCTCACGGATTTCATTAAACTGCCTGTTCCAGCTCTAGCCATTCTGTGAACGTTACGGCTCAAAAATGGGCTGTAGGAAGAAGGGATCAATAATAATTTATCAGGAAAAGGCCAGGCCAGGAGAAGCAACGGGTTTCAGTAAGACACAAGGAACTCAGCTTGAGGAAAGCACCACCATATCCCCCGTTCCAAGAATCAAACCTGTTATTTCAGACTGACACACTGCGCAGTGCTGCAAAACAAACCCCCCCATTATTCTTTCAGAGTAGTTTGAACTTCCTATGATTTCACAAAGATGTAATCACATCCGCAGAAATCCCAGAGTTCTTTATGAGCATCTCAAAAAGCAGGAATGAATCATTTCCTTGTACAACAATCAACTGTGCAATGCCATGATCTTAGAAGTGACAGCTGAACAGCCAAAGGCAAGCACTCAAACGAAAATAAAAGCATTTAATGCAAAACATTTTACCAAAAGTTTTTACAGCAATTTCATATAAATGGAATCTTCTCTTAAAACATAGAACCACCAATATAAATGTCTTGTTACAAAGCTGGTTACAAAAACTCCTCAGCCACGCAGAGAGGTAGGGAGGGCATTTCTGTCCTCTGAGAACACCCAAGATAAACTGAAAAGCAATGGTCAGGACCGAGCCCGCTACGGCCAAGTGATGGTAACACACACATGGTCTTGGATTAAAACATTAGAACTTCACAGGCTGACACAGCTTCACCCCATAAGGACTTTATTAACTGTCCTAATAATTTGTGGGTTGGCAATGGAGATGACCGAGCTGCTGGTCAGCTGTGTTACATGGTTTTCCCCAATGCTCAGGGGACTGATGTTGGGGCAGACCATGGTGTGTGTTCTCCCAAGGAGCAAGCTTTAGGGATGGTTAAAAAAACCCCAAACTTGTTTCTATTCCTGCTCAGCTGGTGCAGGCTGTGGCTCCTGGGACCTGAGGGCGAGTTTGAACTGGTGCATCCTGGCCCTGCTGGTTGCGCAGTGGCTCGGGGAAGGAAGAAGTGGTGTAGCCTCCCCAGGCTCCCCGTCTGGATTCACTGCTGCCAGAGGCTAAAACGTATCCAGAGAGCTCACATTTTGGAGCGAGCAGATCCTGTAGAGACTGAGAGAAGCTAGTCCAGCCAGGAGCAGGCCACAGGGAGGAGGAGACAGAACTGGTCCTTGCTGAGAAGCAGCGAAGGCGGCAGGAAGGGCTGGGCAGGAGCGGCCGGAGCCCTTTCCTTCTCTCAGCTGAGTGCTCCAGCAGCACGGGCCCCCCAGTACATTCACTCATTCCATCGTTTGGCAGACATGGCTGGTCTGGAAACTATTACCTGTAAAAGGAGCTCTTTCACACCAGAGTCGCTCACTGCCGTGGTCCTGCACGGCAGGCTCTGCCTGGTCTGCTGCCAGCCAGGAGAGAAAGGCTCCAGCTGATCCCCACGGAGCTGGGACCCCACTCCCTGCTCAGCACAAAACAACAACAAAAGGTCTTGGAGGAAGATGTGGTGGGGGGAACACAGCCCTCTGGAAAACAAAGCCACATTAACCAGCCTGAACAAAGCAACAGTTTTCTTCCCCAAGGGAAGGGCAGGCTCGTGCCTTCCCTACCCAGGACAGACTGTCTTTTGGGCTCTTCAGGGACACAGGGGTGGCTGCCTTTTCCCTCTCGCTCCAGGGCTGGGCTCCCCGTGCAGCTACCAGGAGCTGAAGTCCCCGAAGCCCGTGCTCTTCTTCTCCTTCTTCGCAGCCGTGCTGGTCGAGGGCCCGTCATCCTCCACGCTGCGCTTCCTGGGGACAAAATCAAAACAGCTCTCAGGGACTATTTACTGTCTGGGGGGAGCTGCAGACCCCAGCAGAGGGAGAATGTGCCGGTGTGTGGGGATGGTTCAGGTCAGGCTCTGGACGCTTCCAGGGAAGCGTTCAAAACCCAGCAATTTCTCCAGGCCAGAGCTGAAGATTTAACAGCTGTGCTTTTTTAGCTCAGTCATGATGAAACTGTGAGCCACGAGTTCTCTCCTCGCCTTCTCACCTGCGTTTGTGGCAGCCAAAGGACTTACGTGGAATTGGGTGTAAAGCATCTGGGCAAGTTTTTCAGATATTTTATTGCTTCCTGAGCACAGCCTGCTGCAGCCCTGGCTGCTGTTCTCAACCGCTCTCGAGCAGATTGTGCAAACCCATCAGATCACTCCCGTACCTGCCAAGGGGTTGCTACAGACCAAACTCTCTGTGAGAAGGCAGGCTGCAGCGAGGGAAGCACCAAGGAAGAAAAGTCCCTTCTATACAACCTGGCCTTTCCAAAGAGCTGCACGCTCTGCCCAGGTTTCCTCTGTAAATACAGCAGAAAACAGCAGCAATTTTAAGGTGAAACATTCAGGGGACACACCAAACTCCCCTAATGGGCTGCTAAAAGAGAAACACCTGTGGGACTGTGCCTTCAGAAATAGCTGCAGAAGAGGAAGAGAATACAAGATGGTGTAGGAAGTGACACAGTACAGTTCCTCAAGGACTTCTAAGTTGTGAGAATGCACCCACAGCTCTTAAGGCAACACACACTGTTGAAGACCAACTTGGTCATGTTCAATGCTATGGGACAAGGGCAGTTAACTTGTAATCTTGAAAAGAAACAGCAGTAGCGGGAACTCTTGATAGCTGGGACCACAGGAGCGTGTCTTTGCAAGCCTGCTGGCACACACCAAACACCTGGGCAATGGCCCTGGACAGGGTCAGCGTCCAGCAGGAAAGGCAACTACAACACTCAACAGAGATGAGATGGGCAGGGAACTCACGTCACAGCCATGTTAATGTATTTTCCGATCCCCTGGCGGTAAGTTTTAGGAGCCTGGACCTCTTTCTTTGGTGGGACCACCTCAGCTTTTGTTTTGGCTGCTTCTTCTTCTAGCCGGACCTTCTCTCTTTCTGCAGCCACCTGTGGGAAGCAGAGAGCACAGTCTGTTGGGAGAGCTAGTCCAGGGTAAGGAGAAAATGTCTACAATCCTTGGATGCTTTGAAGCACTCTAGAGCAGCAATCAGCACTGCTATGATTACAGGGCAGGCGTGAGAAGACAGAGCTCCAGGGCCACTACAAACAGGTTGTGAGCAGCCCTTATAACACAGCTCTCTTCTCACCTGTCCACAGCTGCTGTGGACATTGGGAAGGAGCCCATTGTAAGCCTGATGGACTGACTGGGAGTGGTGCCAGACTCTGCTACAAGACCTCTCCACTGAAAGGGCAGCGATGGCCCCAGCACACAAGGCAACACTGAACAGCAGCTGCTTCATCTCAGCTCACAACCGTATGGGGCAGGGGCTGCCCGTGTTCAAAGAAAAGGCATTAAGTTACAGAGTTCTCTAAAGAAGAGCTTTGACCTTTCAAAAAACCCACCCAACCAACTATCCTCACCTGAGCATCTGCCTCTTCATACGGATCAACAAAGACAGTTGTTGTCTCAATTCGTATTTCCTCCTGGGGCAGAAGAGAAGGGCAGATCAGTCTGTGGATTAGGCTGTGCCACCTCCCCAGCCTTGGCTCTCAGAGCAGCGGCAGCGTGTGAGCTGCGGTGCCACACGAGGCCATACGTGTTCCCCCCTGTCCAACAGAGTCCCTGGGGCTTCACACGTACCTTGGGACGGTCTGTTTTTGGGTCGCTTTCCACATTCTCCATTGCAGTCAGAGTCTCAAAGCCACCAACCACCCTAAAAGAGGAAGGACTTGATTTCCAGATGTCACAACACACTCAAAATACTCCTGCACTCTTACATCTAGTACGTCTAACTTATGCCCATTAATCTAGCAGATTTTTAAACCATTGTGTTCAGGGCAAGGGGAATCAGCAACTGTATTTGGAAGATCCAAGACAATGACTTTCAGTGTGGAAGGTAGGAATTATTTCTCCAGTCTGGAATTTGAATCTAAAATTAAACAGAACACAGAAAAGTCCAACACTCAGAGGCAAAGCCAAGCCATTTGTCCAAAAGCCCGGAAGCCACACGGAGCAGCAAGTGGAGACCGAGAACTGTGGGCAGCTGACTGCACCAGAAGACAGAAACCCATGTCAGAATGGGTTTGCTAAGGCTACATCCATCAATTTGGAGCTCATTTGTTGCTCCCATGAGCTTTAAAAAAACAAGAACAACCAACAGACTTGGTCAAGAAAGCAAACGTTTTCATTAACTTCTGATATTTTTGCCCACTGGGGCCATGAGGTTGGCAGGGCCTGGAGAGCAGCAAAGCACCCAGTCAGGGCCACAGGACAACGCTGGGACACTGCTCACCACAGTCGCTCTCTAGGAGGATGTCAGATCCCCAGCCTCTCACTTTTCAGGTCAACGTATCCAAATACTTGCTGCAAAACGTTGGAGAAAGGCTGAAGACTTTTGAGCCTGTTGCATGTTCATTTTCAAAAGGAGTGTGGAACAATGGGAAAGTTCCAGAAAAGGATATTTAGAAAGGATAAATGGGGTGACCCAGATAATTATAAGCCTGTCGTCCTGGCACCTTTCCCAGCAAAATAATGGAATAGCAGAGACAGGACATGATTAAGAAAGAAAGGAAATAAGTAATGGCAATCAACAAGGTTTTGTGGAAAACAGAGTCTGTCAAACAACCTTCTATCTTTGAGATGACAGATGTGGTTCACAGGGATAACAGTGTCCGCGGAACAGACTTCTGGAAGGCGGCTGATATTTTGATTGAGAAACCAGAACAATATGAAGGGAACACAGCACACATTAAATAAAAAATTGGCTGACAGGTGTCAAAATCTAATTTTAAATAGAAACCACTGAGTCAGTATGTTTCCAGAGGCATCCTGCTGGGATCAGAACTTGGTCCCAGGGTATTTAACACTTTTATCCACATCATCATCCCCAATTAAATTTGGAAACAGCTATACTTAGAAGAGCTGTAAATAAAGCTGAAGACAGGCCGTTGATGCCGAGCAATCCAGATCCCTTGGAGAAGCAGGCTGTGGCTGGACAACATCTGCTTTAACAGAGCCAAGCCACATGGCCAGGAACCAAAAATACAGCCATATTAATGGCTGTGGGACAATGGGAAGCAGCCGTAATTCTCAAAAATGCTGTTTCTGGAGGTGGAGGAGCCTGGGGCCGGCAGCTTGGCAAGACCCGGCCGTCAAGGAGCCCAGTGCTGCAGACCCATGAGCCTTCCTGGGGTGGGAACTGCTTTGAAACCCGACTGCTGGGATTACTGGGGCTCTGGCACTAGCACAGATGGGCTGTCCAGGGCTGGGCAGATGAAACAGAGGAAAATCAGATTAAATGAAACTGGTGGGGAAAAAAAAAAAAATCAAGCTAGTGTAATATACAGAGTGTCTTATCACCTGACTCTGTTTTCCTGTCAGCAAAGCGAGCAGTACCCCATCCAAAAGACACATTGCATTTCCAGGTACCTGACACGTTTACATCTGCTGTGGTACCTCACTCTCACAGGTCTCTGGCAGCCAGACAGCCCTCCCCATCACCAGCAATGGCCTCAGCTGCTCCGACAGAGAAACACACCTTCTGCTGCCCCTGCATGATACCCACCCGCCTGACACACTCCTCCATGAGCCACGGTATCCAAAGGCAACCAGCCAACCCCCCGTGATAAAATGTCCTTCTCCTTCCCCTCCCTGTGCCCAGTGCAGCCCTGGGTGCTGCCCCAGGCTGAGACGTGCCCTGGATGTCACCCAGAAGACAGAACCCATCACAGAAGATAAAACTACATGAGGGAGCGAGGATGCTGCTCAGCAGTGACCCGAGCAGCACCGTCCCAGGTGACACTGTGTCACTGCTCCAGAGCCTCTACTCCTTCCCCCCTGTGCTCCCCAAGGGCCTATGGCACTCTGTAATCAGGCTGGGACATTTAAGAGCAATTAAAAACCACATACACAGGTTAGAACAGCCTCATTCCTTCACAACTGGAGGCAGCACACTGGGGGAAGGGCTGGAAGACCCTGCATGAACTTTGGAAAGTTCATAACAAAAACTCAATTTAAAAATCCTCCTCCAGGCCAATATCAGATTCGCTTCTAATACTGATGATTAACACACAGCCTAAGATACATTCACTGTATTTTAATTGCCCCTAAAGGAAACTTCTGATTTAATATTGGAGGATTTTCTAGCCAACAGCTCCATTCATTATCTGCTCGTGTGTTTTCATTTAATTAGGTTCTGATAATTTGAAATGGCCAGATCAGCTACACGCTGGCAATCTCAGCTGAGTAATCCCTTAGCCCGTAGCTAGACCTCCCACAATATTAGCCCTAACGCATTTGGCGATGCTCATGCATCTTCAGTTGCTATGCTAATTAAACTTTATTGGGAATACTTGCCCACTTGTACATTTTAAAAGGCTGTGATAGACATGGCATTCACAGGTCATCAGCAAATGACCTAAATAGTCTATTTCGACGTGATTTTAAAGGGCTAACGGGGAAGAAGACAAAGTTGTGCCTGCAGAGCATGTCATTCTCTTTTCTTCTTAGCCTCCTCTCTGAAATGGAAAATGGCTTTTACACCCCTGCATTCTCCAGCATTTTGCACAGAGTATCTCTATGCATATTCCAGTGCCAGCACAGCGAGCTCACAATATAGGTCTATGTCTTTAGACACTGCCATAATGCCAATAAAAAATAAAAATTAATTTGAGTACAAACCACTGGCTCAGAGAAGACAGCTCTGACCAGAAGAACTGGAAATCATTTACAAGTCATTTCTGTTCAGGGAGCACTTGGGAGCTTTGTCACGGATCAGGCCCAGCTGAGGCTTGTGATTCTTCAGTAAAAATTAAAATCCAAAAAGGTCAAGATCTGATTGCAAGCATCACCCATCCAGTAAAAAATGAACTACACACTAATCAGGGCAGTCGTGGCTGGATGCAAAAAAATGGAATGGAATATTCCAACTTAGGGTCTCAAACTGTAAAGGATTTGTCCAAGCAGAGACAAGGTAGGTGCAGGCTCTCGAAACATTACACGTTGTTATTGTCAAATCTCATCACACTACATCGCAGCACGAAAATCAGTCTGATGAGACATAACGTGTCTGAGCCCAGGCACTGGCACCCGCTGCTCACAGAGGAGGGAACCGGCACGCCAGGGTGGTTTGGGGGTTCTCTGCCTGTCCCACAACACACAGACTGGGTGTAAGAAGAAAAGCCCAGACACGTCTTGCCAAGAAAAAAGCCTGTACAAGTGACGTGTAGAAAAGGCCATCAGATACGTACATGAAAACAAAAAAAAGTCTCTGAAGAGAGAGTCACTTCTTCATATTATTCTAATATCCTCTAACTTTGCACAAAAAGAGATAAAATTTGTCCTATGAAGAAACCTGAGCATTTCCACAGAACGACATGGGATTGGAAGGGACCTCTGGAGACCATCTAGTCCAACTCCCATTTTGTTTTAATTTTCATTAAATTAAAATGCAAGCTCCAGGAGCTCAGACCCTTTACACCTCTCACACGCAGTCCCTGTGTTACACCCACAGGTCTCACTGCCTCAGCCCTTCTCACTTGGCATCACCGGTGCTGGGTCAGGAGCTCGGCAGATGGCAAGGGAGAAGGGCAGACACACAATTAACCTTTTCCACCCTTCCTGGCTCTATTCCTTTTATAAGGAGCCACACACACTTTGTCCCAAACTGACCAGGTTTAAGCAGACGGTGAGGTGACAGCCTGCAGTGAAGAGGGTGACACTGCTTGGGTGAGAACCACCAGGGTTTGCTGGGTTTTTCCAGTCAATGCTGATCTCAACCATGGATTTAGCTCAGCAGCCCTGAGACAGCCTGTTGTATTTTTAGAGGAGCTTGATAAATGTTGCATTACATTTAAGCATGGACGACAAGGCAGGTACATTTAGGTTTCCTCTGTTAGCAGAGCAATGAAAACAAATACATGCCCTTCCTCGTGCAATTCTGTTTTCTTGAAAACTGAGCTAAGGCAGCACCAGAAATCTTTGCATTTCAAATTTAGAGATGTTATTTAAGATCTTCTTTCCTGTGAAGGCTCCTTTATACAAACAGGTAACCTTGCTTCACAACCAGCAGGGTCCCTGCACGAAGCTAAGTGAAGTATCTGGAGCAAGCTCTCTCCCTTTGCAATTTGCCAGTGACAGCCTCACGGCTCCCCAAGAAAACCACAGCTCCAAGCAGCCTCCCAGGCATTCACACGTGGACTTCCTATTTCTCATATTTTTGTTTAGAAGAATCATAGGAATTAAGCCTTATGCAATGCTGAGGATGGCAGTGGTCCAAGACGACAGAGTTTCCTGGTCAGAAGACGATACAAGAACAATGTCTGGACTTTTAAAAAAATTGCTTTAAACTAGAAACCAGAAACCAGAAAGAAGCATTGTTGCTTTGTAAACACATTCTGCCCTCAAGGTTATTTTTATAAAAAGGAGTACATACATTTATATACACGCACACAGAGAACAATATATACGTGCACAAACACGTATGCCCAGGACAAAATGTTTTCTACGGATACACCCCATCTGAAAGGGAGCAACTTGGGCTCACCACAGGAGTAACAGCTGAAATCTCTCCTAAGGGCTTAATCCAGCCGGCGAGACACAGTAACGAAGGGCAATGAAAAAAATAAAGCAACTTGGAAAAAAAGCATTTTGAAACTAGACTCAACAGATGAACCTGGCTCCGGCACCGGTTCCTCTGTGGAGATGACACGTCCGTTCTGGGAAGGCCACCAGCCCTCACACAGCTCCTGGGCTCCCGGTCCATGTTCCCACCTTGTCCCTCACTGCTGTCTGTGGGATGGGGAGCGGGCTCTAGGGAAAACTGGCTCAGGCTCCTACAGTCAGTGACAAAAACAGCCCTTCTGCTGCTGACACACTGTTTCTCTGCTCTTGAAATGTACTACAGAAGAAGAGCAACAGGAACAGGAGTTTCTCACCTTCGAAGCCACTGGGGTTCAGGGATTCGCATCACATGGGGAATGTTACAGTGGGAACAGACACTGTGCATTATTTAAGTGTACCTGGATAGCTGAACCATGCCTTACAGTTGCTCTATGTAGCTCATCACTTCAGAGGAAAAGAGTTACTCTCTGCCCCACTGTATGGAACTGCAGTAGAAAGCACTAAACAGGCCAAGGTATATTTAATACAGAAAGAAAACCTTTTTCCACGACAGCAGCTAGCAAGGGGAGAAGGGAAGAAAATGGAAGACTAAGCTGAGAGCACATCAGCTACTGAACAACGCCTCCAATTTGGCCAAGGCTGAGGTTTCTCAAACCACCTTGTTCGTTATTTCCGGGAACAAGAGAATTGGAAGAATGAACGACAGAAACCTCGAGAGACAGTACAAAGATCTGCGTAAGCAGGTACGTGCAGCCACCTACAGAGGGGAAAACTGACCTCCACGTACTCAGCTCCTGTCTGTTGCCACATCCTTTTCTCAATTCTTGACGAACACAGGCGATACTCTAATAAACATAGAACTGCTGCACAGATCATTTCCAACTTTGCCACTTTACCCAGAGCACTCTTCTCTCCGCTCCCTCTATTGCTTTTCTTCTTATCACATCACGTTATCTGCAACCTGCCCATCGGCCCACCACACTCCGCTTGTCCCAAATCTCACCCCAGTTCTCACAGAGAGCATTTCTCCCTTTCAGCTGATCACCACAGCGTGACCACCTTCCGCTATTATCTTAAACTTGCACTTCATCATGTGCCCCTTTAGCTCTGGAACAGGCTCCCCCAAAACATCCACGAAGCTCCTGAATAAAGTCCTGTTCTGAATAAAGTGCAAACTGTGGGCTGAGAGGGGTCAATACTGTGGATTCCCTGTATCTATATGGAGTCTCTTTTCTACTTACACAGCTCCCTGGGACAGAGCTTATGTTCTATTTCTGCTTAGAAAGGGCAAACCTACCAGGTCCCTGACCCACAGGCACTGTGAACCACTGGAGTAATAGAAAACCTAACACCACTGCAGATGGGATGTACTTGCATCTGAGTTTCCTAAAGCAGCCAGACAGGAATGTGGGTCTGTACCAGTGCTTCGGCGGTGCCATCCTGTGCCTCACGCAGCAGTTGGAGTCCTGGTGACAGCGTGGATAGCAGGGAGCCCAGCACACACCTCCCCACGCAGCCGGCCCCTGCGCAGGCTTCTCACCTGCTCTGCACGGAGCAAGTGAATGCTGGTTGGTTTACATTACTTGAGTTCCCAAATTAAACCTCTAACCAGTCAGCCAGAAGCCATCAAAAGCCACCAGTTAGTTTTCACATGAGTTTCAGCATTCTCTAAGTCAGGAGAAATTGTAATTACTATAAATGTTAATTACTAATTTAATCTTGGCAGCTCTGCTGGAGCAGGAAATGTGGGCAGCCTGCAACACACCTCCAAGGGAAGGATTCCTCTCTCACTCTCTGCCTTTGTTTTTGCTGCCCATCCATGCCAAGTTATCTCCTTTATTTTCATTAACATCCATCCTCACCGTTGCCAGGGTGTGCAGCACAATCCCAGGCTGCCCTCCCTGTCCTCAGCCGCAGCTGAGTCCCCAGAGACATGAGGACTCCAGTGCACCGGGACAGACACACGTCACCTCTGCAGCTCCAGTGCTTTCCAAACACTCTTCACAGCCAAACATCCAAATCTCCACAGCTGCTGCTAAGCAAACCTTGTGTCTCAGACCAGTGGGGACATGAATAAGATGCATCTCTCCAGAGAAGGAACTTTGCAACGTTCTATCCCACACAGGATCAAAAAAGAATAAAGGGGTGGGGAACGGCTGCTCTTTCACTCCATTTTGCTCTCCACAGTATGGAAATTCCACTGAAAAGTTCCATATGAATTACAAACAGGTGAAATTCTACTCTCAAAGATACATATGTGACACTCACTACCACGAGCCAGAACCACACAGAGATAGCTGAGGGTACAGCTGAGATGAGAGTATTTAGGTTTTAATATTAACTAAGTAATCCTCAAATCTCTGTGAAAGTCACAACAGGCCAGTAAGCATCTAGTTAAGACAATCCAACTTAACACTCATGGAAACAAAGAATTCTTATTTCATGGGTTTGTTCTATTCTCAGACCCAGATATTAATCCTAGATATGCTTCCCAGATGTTATTGTACTGTAAAGCCCAAGATCAGATACAGTCAGCGAACCCTGGAAACACCCAGGATCTAACCCAGAGGCCTCATGCTGGAGTTTCACCAGAGGTACAATCTCTTCAATCTGTTGGCTTTTACAAACAAATGCAGATAAAACCACCTGAAGGATTTTGATGGTGACTCTTTTTAAGAGCCTTTTATGTTAAATTTGTAGGTAAACTTAATTATTCAAGTCTTCGACGTGTACATAAATGCAGAGTGACTGGAATGCAGCTATTCCAGCATCTTCACTTTTACATTTTTCAATTTAATTTTCAATTACATGCAAGAGAGGTGCAGGGTAAAATTCACCTGCCCTGTGTTCAGATGCAGATGTCGCTCCGTTCTGATGCAGGGAGCTAAACGCAACTCTAAAGCATCGTCAGCTGAGCTCTCCTAACCCAAATACTGTTTGATGAGGTGGCAAGCGCAGGGTAACAGCGTTACCCTATGGGATTTAATGGGATTTTTGCAAGAAGGACTCAAACTGTAGCTTAAGTGAAATAGTCTTAAGATAGAGGTAATGTAACTCCTCCAAGAATATACTTGTCTCAACTTTCCATATTATAATTTCCTTTACTAATTTGCTTCCACCAAATGACAAGGGAACTTTAAATTTTTTTTTAGGACAGACCTAAGAAAAGAAAAAAAACTATATTTCTAAGGGTGCAATAACTGCAGAATGAGTATCTGAACTAAAATAATTACTGAAAATTAAGCCAGCTTCTGACTCAAGAACTCACAGGCAACGAACACAGGTTAAATCTATCACTTCCACAGCAGAGCATTATTGCATGACTCCCAATCGAAGCAAACAGCACATGCATTTATTTTCAACTGCTGCTTTTCAAACAGATAAAACAATGACAATAATAAAAAAAAAAAGTCTTCATTTAAAAAAAGATTGTAAAATCCTTGGAACCCACCAATGGAGCAGGCGAGTAACATTCCCCTCCCTGCCACATGCACCGATGCAGTTGTGAGGACAGGCACGTGTGACGGGGTAAATACCGTGTACCCACAGTGGGGGAAGCCAAGAACACACCGTAACACAAAGATTTTGTATTATCTTCTGCAATAAATACCTTGATCTTTATCATGCGAGGGCTTGACTGGCAAAGACTTTTGGAATGGACTTCTTTATAAAGAG
The DNA here is from genome assembly GCA_013400055.1 of Nycticryphes semicollaris. Lineage (NCBI taxonomy): Eukaryota > Metazoa > Chordata > Aves > Charadriiformes > Rostratulidae > Nycticryphes > Nycticryphes semicollaris. Next base: position 821,253 of record VXBJ01002871.1, on the reverse strand, counting down.
TGAAGATCCCTTGGTGTCCCAGCACTGCTAGTATCTTTGCATGTACACACACAAACATGTATGTCACACACATAACACACAGATTTTTATACTGATGATAACTGTCAGGAATAAAATGAGAATAGAATAAAAAAGAACAAAAGGGGCTAAAAGATCTAATCTGTGCAGAAGCTGTACATTCCATGCCATGATGAAGAAAAGCCCTGCCATGACTTATTTCCTGGTTGACAGCTCGTAAGAAGACAAAAGCTGTGCTGAAGAGGTAATCTCTCGCGTCCCAGCAATTAGCATGCACAAACATTAACAGGGTTGGTTACAGGACGATGATTACTGTGCTCATGACTCCCTGCAGGGCCACCCACAGAAGGGAAGTAAGACAACCAACAGTGATGGAAAGAGAAAAAAAGGCAGTATGATGACTGGAACTGATGTGACACTGGCCACCTACTCATGATGAGGAGAATGGGTTGCGATCTGGGATTTTCCTCCAGTTTCATGTCAAGAGTCAGACAGGCAGGAAAACATGTCTGCTATACTGCTGCCATAATACCTTCCACTTACCTTCCAAAAATTGTATGCTTCCTGTCCAGATATGCACAAGAGCGGAATGTGATGAAGCTGGAAGGAATAAAGACATAACTGTTACCCCATTACCTCATGGACACTCAGCAACAGCCAGTGATGCTTAAAAACAGAAAGTGTATGCAAAAGCTCCCTCACAGAAAAGAAGCCCTTCCCTCTCTGGCCAGACATCCTTTAACTCCTCCCTGTTGTGAGTTTTGTCTTGGATTTCTGGAGTTCTGACTTCTCAGTTCACACCTCACTAACTCCCCTGGCCAGTGCTCCAAGCACAACAACCCGCACGAAGTCCAGAATGAACCTGAGCATCTGCCCCTTGGCCAGGCAGGGCCTGGGAAGCTCCTGCAGGACAGAGAGGTGCTTCCTGCTCGAGAAGTACGTTTCTTGTGCACGATGGGGAGCTTGTGTCCTGCAAGTACAGCTCGGTGACACTGTGACCTCTGCCAGTGTCAACTTCTGTCTTCTAGGGTATTTACTTTTGCATTTCTCTTCCACTAAATTTGGCCTGTCCCTGTCGGCAATCCACTGCTCCTCTGGCTCAGCAAATTTGTGCTTCAGTTACAAACGTGGCAGAAGAATACTTCAAAGTGTCAAACACAGTGGAAACCTGTGAAACTTTGGATTTTTGATTTTTGAATTAACTGGACTTTTAATTTTGGGGGTTGTATTTTTAAACTTAAACATGGGAACCAAAACACCAAATCCAAAGGAACCTTTACCACTAGAGCTTTTCTGTAAAACTTAAAAGTTCTGGGAGACCTGGACGACAGGCGCATGAGACAGAGGTTTCCACTCTGGTCTGCAGACCAGGATGGCCCGTCTTGGCTGGACGTCCAGTGCTGGCTCCCCTCCCTGTCTCCATCTGTTACACTGCATTAGAGACAGCTAAAAATACATAAGCATTCCAAAAGCACTTTTCTATATAAGCAAATGCCTCAGGAAGTTACATGGTTGCAGATAGGAGGGGTTGCAATCTGCCAGGCAATCTATTACAATGCAGCCAGCCCCAGGAAAGCTTCGGGAGGCCATGGAGAATGCGGACTCCTACACAGGGCACACACTGAGATTCAGCCCCATGTGCGGGTCCTGCACACCACGTTACTCCCAGATACACCACACTTCTGATTATCAAGTGGTCAGTTATGTAGTATTGTAATAAAAAAAACCATCTGAGCAGTAGCAAATATACAGAGAAAACTTCTTGCCCGTCACCGCAGTCAAAATACAATTAAGGACAATGGAATTAACGTAAGGCAGGATGATCCCGGAGGAGCCCGAAGCATTACTCGAGTGCCCCTCACCCGGGGGATGCAGCTCAGCCCCCGCTGCAGTGACCACTATTCACCCAGCTCGTCAGGCCACAGCAGTTGCCAGAAGTGTCTAAAGGCTGCTTGGGAAGCTTTACAGATATGGGCAGCTGGAGTCTCTCAGGGACTTCGTATATAAAGGAATTTTGTATTGCATTTGCAAATTTTAGGGAAACACACAGTCACATTTGCAGCAGCAGGTGATGTGACTCACTATGGCACATCACTCAAGAACTGCCTGTAACCTCTTTTTTTTTTTTTTTAAAACAGAATCCTTTTGTTTTTTTTAAAAAGTGTCTGTGCTCTGATTTAGCACCTGAGTGCTGGCAATAACATTCTGATCCAAAATAAGCTCTACAGCAACTCAATCCTGCAAACTGCCCAGGATGTGCTTGGCCTGCAGTACGTGAGTAAGCCTATTACAGGCCCTGAGATGAACACTTGCGTTTAATTAAAGCCAGCCACACTACTGCATGGTTTATCAGCCATAATACTACTGAGCATGATGACGACCAACACCAAGAACACCCTCCCCAGTCCCAGCACACACTGCTGTGCACACACACACACAATGGTTATTACAATGTCAACATTTTAAATTCTGTCTGCTGATCTTCCTGCTTCTTCATTCATTTTTTCATCATTTTAGTCTTCACTCTGCTTTTGTACATTGAAACCCAAGTCATTGTCAGCCCCAGCTTCAGCACTCTGCCGTGTCTGGGTTCTGCACATTTCAGCAGTGCAGAACTGCTCCCATTTCTTTCAAATCAGGTGAGTAAAAAGCAGCAGCATTTCCATGGAATATACCTTGCATTTCATTAAGCCCTTTCAAAAAGTTCAATGCGGGACTAAATCTGAGCAGAGTGGAGAGGAGTAATGATCTTTCAGTGGGGAGACACTGACAAAAATGAAACAAACCTTCAAATCATAAAATCAGAAAAGACAAATCCATGATGATATTATAAACTACAGGTTCGTGCCGTGCTCCGCTTTACTCTTAGATTGGGTCAGAGCAGCTGTAGCCACCCTCATTGCAATGTGCAGCACTCGACAGCAGCTTTCACTTGACTGAACTTTAAAGAGTAGCTCATAAAACATCATTTGTTTTCTTAACAGAGTAAGACACAATGTCTAGAGGGAAACAAACACAAAAAGCAAGTGACTACTTACAACTGTGATTTGTTTGTGTTGGGTCCGGAATTGGCCATACTGAGAACACCACGCCCCGTGTGGGACAAATTGGGCTTAAATTCATCTTTGAAAGGTTTCCCCCAGTAAGATTCTCCTCCTTAAAAGAGAAAAGATGAGAGAAGAAATGTTTGTTTTCATTAGTTTCCCACTACATTTTGTAACAGACACTGACATTGAGGTACCTGGCACTTGTGATCACTACGTGTATAATATATTCTTCCCTCATCCCTACCCCGAGGCTGGGACCTGAACATGCCCTTGAATCAGATGCCTGTGACTGGCAACACAATTCTGTGCTCCCACACCATCAACCGCAACAGACCAGGCTGTTTATCACCAGCATTATATGGTGTGTGCTGAAGAACTGCCTAGCATTTAATTTTCTACTGCTGGTCCACCATAATTTTTTCTTTCTTTTAGCCATGAAATCTTTAAAAGTGGCTTCCTGACAAATCACAGGGCACAGAATTATTAGTTTAATTGCACTCTGGGTATAATGTTGCTTGTGGAAATAAATAAAATATCAGGGAGCTGAAATACATTCAGAGAATCAGCAAAGACTAACAGCTACAAGCTCAATGCTTAATGACTGGCTGAAGTAAAGACTGAAGTGCAATGCAGTCAAAAGGATGACAGAACTTTGCACAAAGGGCAGACCCAGCCCTCCAAAAGGCATTGCTTTTCTGTGTCTGGGGCTAGAAAGAGGGTCTGGGAGACCACCCCCTCCTGGCTGTCCTTTGTACATTATTTATGACAGATCTGACATTTTCATTTGCACTTTCCTCCAGGATCATTCTTAATAAGAAAAATGAAAGCTGAGATGAGTCACAGTTTTACAGTCAAATCCATAATCTTGTTTGACAAACCATGAAGAAGTATTTCACCTTAGGATAGCATTAAAAATAAACCAAACAGAACCATGCGAACAGGCAGCAAGCCCAGTCCATCAGCAGAACTGGCTGGAGAACCCTCCGGAGACACCGCGTCCCCGGCGAGGCAGGAGGGCGGTGAGGGACCCGAGTGTGACACGGGACAGCGGGTCTGTGACACGGCTGTGCAGGCAAATGGCAAAGAAAAGTGGGGAATAAAGCAGGCTCCTGCAGAAAACCACAAGATGATAGAGTTTCAGGTGATGCCACGAAAGCAGAGCATCCCAGATGGGCAGTGGGGAGCTGCCAGTGCAAGTGGCACTACATAAGCGAGAAATTTTGGAAGAAACTGACCTCACTTAAAAACCCAATTAATCATGTTCCAAAGACCTATTAATAGAGTTGAGTGGTGCCTGCTCTGCAATTTGACAAGAGGCAGCAAAAGGGGACAAACCCTGTAGGGATTTTCTGTAATCAGAAGCAGAGGAGTGATTACTTCAGCAATCTTTGGCTACTGAATATTTTAAGATCAGCTTAATTACATCAGCTGGATCCCACATCTGTGTGAAAGGGCTACGGTACAGCTGCAGCCAGCTCTACTGATAAGAAGACAGATCCAAACCCCAACTATTCCAGCCAAATCCAAAGTGTTTAACCCATCAGACCAGGCTGCCCAAAGCCCCGTCCAACTGGGCCTTGAACCCCTCCAGGGATGGGGCAGCCACAGCTTCTCTTGCTGAGAGTCCTGACCTCCAGGAGTGTTTGCTGTTAGAGATTCTCAGATGATAACTCGAACCTGAGCAAATCCCATTGGGATGGTAACGCAGCAGCAAGGGTGCAAACCCCTGGCTCCATTTACACCCCCTTCATGCTTTCGGCGGGTGCAGGAGCTGCTGCGCTGCCAAGAGAGGGTGGAATCAACCCTGGAGCCTTCACTGGTCAGAAAAATAATTCAAAGGGGAAGAGGGAAATTGTGAGTGACAGAGAGACTCTCGCTTTCTGGCACAAGTGCCCAGACACAAGAGCTTGCAGACAGGAGAAATGAGCAGCGACCTTTAGGTTTTGGAATATTTATATTATTCCATTTCAGATCATAGACTGTAGGTCAGAACTAACCTCATACGGACGAAGGCTCGCTTTGGTTCATTCCAGTTCTCTGGAATTAAGTGCTAATATTTTAGTAGATGGTTATGGGATGAGACCCAGATCCTGCCTCCCCCTCGTACGGCTGTTCCGAGGCCCATCCCTCCGCTGGGAGCTGCAGGAAGACCGGGAATGGCCTTTGCTGCACTGGCCTCGGGGCCAGGCGTCCTGTGAAGGACACGGCTGAAGTGTCCACAGAGGCCTGGCAGCACCCACTGGGACACTGCAAAGGCAGTGAGACAGCACTGCAGGGACAGTTTGGCTTTTGCTGTTCTTTTTTTTTTTAAAGAAAAACTCAAATTTTTAGTTAAGAATACTAAAAAAAAAAAGAAAAAAAGAAATCCCCAAATGTATTTTCCTTAAGTTAAGAATAGTCTGACTGCTGTTTGTCAAACTCCTGCTAACCCCTGGAATCATTCCAGGCTTCGAGTGTCTGCTTGCAGCAGGACCAGACAGAGCAAGACAGAAGATGGCGAGTTAAATGTATACATTTTTTTAATTACTGAAACCCAGAGCCACTTTCTTGGTGAAGATTAAGTACAGATCCCTCGTTAGTCTGCTGCCATGGCAGCGCAGTGCCTAAACGTGCAGCCAGCATCTGGAACAGGCATTTTAGAACCTTACCTTTTACTCCCTATGGTAGAGTTCAATGTGAACTTGGGAAAACAACTCACAGGCTCCACACCTCCTGGTAGTAATTAGGAGGCATTTGCCAGCATCCAGCAGAGTTTACTGTGCACACTCCCCTCATTACCTGGGAGCAGACAGGGGAGGTGGGACCATCCTGCAGCCTGGCTCTGGCCCTCACCTTACACTCCCAGTGGATGCCACAAAGAGAGGAGGCTCCTCCTCATATTCCCCAAATCCTCCTCTGAAAGTAAGCCTTCAGGGGCTGAAAGGAGGATTTGCACAATTCTGTGAAATCAGAGTCACCTGCCTACCCTGACACCCAAGACTCAAAGCTGATGGCAGCTGGGAGCCACTTCCCCACATTTTTAATAAAAGAGAAAAATGCTCTTAAATTAAAGAGGTGTTTGCCTAATTCTCACACAGAGATGAAACCAAACACCACACAGCTCACAGAAAAAATGAGATTGTGTTCATCATTTCCATGGCTGTCCAGAGTGGCCAGATACATTTAGCCTGTAACTGAAACACAGTTAGTTGTTCAGCCTTGCATTGGCATCTTGTGCTGATGATGAAAAGGTGAACAGATCCACTGTGACACCTGAAGCAACCACACCTTAGCAACTACACAGGAAAAAGCCATGTTTTCAGATTGTCACAGCTTACTCTTTGGTAGTATGTCTTCCTTCTAAAGGCATTTTTTTCAGAAAGTAATTTTTTTGGTAAAATTACAGAAGCTGTACAACTTTCGTGCACAGAGCTGAGAGATGCACCTAAAGCTTCAGAAATGTAGCATTCTGAAAACCAGGTGTGGGCTGGGAATCATCATTCATGACAGTTGTGATTTTAAATAAATCCTTCCTTTTTCTGGCACAAAAATTGCTAAGCAGTGGTAAGGAAGTGGGAGTGCTCTGATTCACAAAAATGATGGCTTACTTTCTGTAATTTTCTTCTTGTCATTTGGAACAAGGAGATGCATAATAACATCTGACACTTCTGTAGAGCTTTCCAAGTGAGATTCTGGAATCGTTTTGCAGGTTCGAAAGCCTTAGCTCAGCCAGATAGTGCTTCTCCCCGTGCAGACAAGAGGGCATGGCACGGCGAACCCCACACTCCCAGCAGCTGGATTTCTGGCGGGGCTGCCATCTAAAAGCTGTTTATTGCTGGATATAAAGGGCTCGCTCTTGTCCTTCTGCTGAGCTTCAACTGTGCAAGAAAAGGGGCTTCAGAACTGGGTACCTTTTAGGAACCTGCCTTGTTTGGAAACCGCACGGCAGATCTGACCATGTCTGTCCATGGCCCTTTGCTACTGACACTCGGGAGCTCTGCCCATCAACACCCAACTCCTGTCTGCCACCAGCGTTCTACCTTGGGCTTTTACAGTGATTGTGTGCCCTCCTGTGCTCCTAAATGGACAGAGGCACACAGAAGCCCATTCATGAGACCTTCCAACAGGTTGCAAGTAAAGCACAGCTGAAAAATGTCTGTACCTTTGAAAAGGTAATGCTTTGTGCATAGTTTTCCATTTTTCATACAAAAGGGTTAAGGTATTAAATCTATTTTTCCAACATGCAAATTTTCTTATATTATTTGGAACACTGAAAATGCAGAGCAGCTGCTCCACTTGCCCTAGCGTGAGTTAGCCAGAATTACTCACAGTGTTCAACCACTTCGTTGTTATAAACAGCGGGAAAAGAGATACATCACAAATCTCAAATTCATTTTCAGATAATTAATCATTACAAAGAATGACCATGACTCAGCTTATTGCTCTGAATACTGCCTCTATGGGAGGTTATTTTGTTAGAGAAGAAATAAGCTGCTGCAGCACAATAACATTTCTCCCAGCAGTCTTATGAAACATGAAGTCAAAGGCTTTAGAAAATGAGTCTGGTCCTTAAATCAGTGTCAGCCTTACAGGACCATGTATCTAAGTGCCTGGGCAACGTGCTGCCAGCTGAGCCAAGGTAAAACTCCACTCCCCCCTCTTTTCCCTCTGTGTATCTCAACTTCCAGATGCCATAATGCTAGTTTCCACCCTCCTCCATCCCAAGGTTAACGGCCAAGTACCAGGAACCGGCTGTCCCTTCCGTAGCTGCTGGGTCACAATTATTACAGCCTAACGAGAGACTCGAGAAGGACACTCTGGGGTGCTGCGTAACGAATAAAAAGGAAACGAGGCACAGTGCTGCTTACAGACAGGCTGTTCAGCTGCGGCAGTGGATGGTGACAACCAGCTCGGCATCTTCCACCTGGGAGATGTTCCCAGAACACAAGAGGTGTATCCTGCTCAACTGAGTGCCCAGCTGCAGCCCAGGGATTTGTGACACCCCGAATGTCACGTTGTACCATGGGTGCCCAAGCCCACCCACAAGCCCAACAGTCCTGGGCTCGGGGGGCAGAGCAGGGAACATTTTGGGGGTACAACCATAACCCCACACCTGCTGCTGAACACAGAGTGAACATCAGACGGCAGCACCCAAGTGGTGGGAAGGTTTCTGAACAAGTCTGTTCTGGTTCCTGAGCTGATGAACAGGAATAACTAAATAAACATAACAAAACAAAACTACACATGGGCTTATTGCACCTTCCACTGATCGGACTGGAAAAGGTGTGGTGTTTTCTTAAACAAAAAAAACCCCAGCCCAATCCCCTTAGCCAGAAAATTTCAGTTAAAGCAGAAGTTTCTATGTGGAAGAGGAAACAAAGAATGTTCTTTTTTTTTTTTTTTTTTTTTGCTGAAGCCTCCCTACAAAAGGCTCTAACAGAAACAATTCTGACAGTTTAAATACTAGTGTTTGAAAGGTAAACTCCAAATAGTCTTTCCTATTGCCAAGTGAAATATCTGGGAAGAAAGCTGTATTCTGCCCTCATATCCTTCTCTGGTATTACAGAAGTCAAGTTACTTACTCCCTCAGTAAACCTCTAAAGACTACCAAATTTCATGGACTTTTTAGCTTTCAAAGATGCATGCCTATTTTTGTTTCTAAGAAGCAGTGAGTCAAAGAAATACTGGAATTCCTTCCAAGAACCAAAAGAAATAAAAAAGGGAATTTGCACTGCAAATAGCATAGAAGAGTCAGGTAAAAAAAGGTGCAAAGTACTGAACCCCAGTGCTTTACTGCAAACCCTTCTTAACACGAGTGCTTGTGATCATATCAATAGCACACAAACCAACGGACCAAAATGCTCACACCCCGGGAGCCTGGGAAGCATCGCTCTGTGCCATGTTCTCACACTTGTTGCTGAGCTGTGCTCGGCCTCTGGCCGCGCTGCTGGAGAGGAGATAAATCCAGCAGGAGCGTGGGTCTGGCTACCTTCTCACAGCACATGGCTCTGGGTATCCGCGGGAAACCTCCGCCTCACGTCCAAGTGCCCAGGATCTACCGAGTGCTCAGGAACAAATCCCGACAGGCTCCTGCCCTCTCTGAACCACCTAAGCAGCTCCATTTAAGTCAGTATTAAACACACAGGCTTGACAGCTCAAGAGAAATCCAGTAGCCCATCAGCCTGTCCATTTGCAACATTTTATTGCAGTATTATCATACTCAGTAAGTGATCAGGTAAGGGTATCTAAAATTCCGTTGTCTTCAAAAAACAAATCCCATCGGTTGCAAAGAGGACAGATGCATCGGCTGGAGTCTCCAGGAACAGCAAACAGTCTCTGAAATTCTGCAACACTCATATAGATCAGAGTGTACACTCTCCTTTCTATTAGTTCTTTCATAGCCTTGACAGGTGCTTGCAAGACATCTCGTCTGCAATGTAGTCATATTTAATTAAGAATGACAAGGAGGAAAAGATGGAAAAGACTAGGTCTTTAGACTCCCTTCTTTTTAAATACAAGAAAATACATAGGCATTTTTTCCTTGCATGGGCTTATCTGCATTTTACTTCCTACTTGCTTTGCCAGTAGAGCTGAGCCTTGACCTTCACTGCAGCTGCACCACCAGTCCCCTGCCAACTGTTAATTGTGCTGCCTCACAGTGCTCCCACCACTGGCACTAACAGGGACAAGAACGACACCAGCAAGTTCATTTTCATTCCACAGCAGGATCCAAACACCACCCTACGAAGGTGAAAGGTGTCCGAGTCAACCCATTAAATTTCTCCCATCTCCTGACACCTCTTTAATTTCTCATTTTAAAAGATGTCCCTAATTACATCTTTTGGGATTTGAACCAAAACTTTCCTTACAACAAAATCAAATGGCATTTCTTTTGACAGTCCAAGCATATATGCCAACAAATCTTGTTAATGAGCTTTGGCCATGAAAACACAGACCCTTTAACCAGTCTCAAATTTTAGAGCATGCAGCTGTTGATTATCATATGTGGCAGAAGAAGAGCTGTTGGGAAGCTCACATGAACATTATTTAGAAAGTAAATAGAGCTAAAATATTTAACAACACTACAAAGACACCTTTTTTGGATGACCTGTGAGCACATGCACAATATAGTGTTTGCACATACAAGTGACACACGTCTGAGCCAGACTAAAGCTGCACTGAGCCCCACAGGAGGCGGCAAGGAGGAGCTGCAGAGGCTGGTGACAGTGACAAGGGGGTGAATAAAAGGTGCAAGGGGAAAATAAGCAAATTGGTAGCAGCAACCAGAGCTGTGACGTGACGTATCTACTGGGGTGGGCAATGCTGTCAGGGCCTTTCAGCTGCTACGTCTCCTGACCATTTCTGCTACACCTATCATGTGGAACTCCAACGAGGGGAGAAAGAATACGCAAGAGAATTTAGTAACAGTGAGCCCTGAAAGTTAGAAAAAGAGCAGCTTGGGCTTTACAAGGCAACTAGCTGGGAGAACAGATGGCATCTGGCCATTTACCAACTCCCAGGCAGGTCTCAAGTATTCCATTAATGCTGAAAGCAACTTTGCATGAACGTGTTTCTTCCTTGTTCTTTGCCCTTGAAGGCCAGCTGTAAAATCATTATAATTTTTATTTATTTTTTTTCAGAAGAAAAAGGAAGCAAAGACCCAACAAGAATTCTACATGGAAGAGTGCCCAAGTTTCAGACTGAGAATATATCAGATGAAATTTTGAGCATACTTAAAATGGTCATAAAAATATATCAATAAAACCTATGCTTTAAAATAGAAATACTTACGATGTACCACATATCATCCTTTAGAGAAATTTAATCTACAAGGTGCCTGGAAACAAAGGTAATAACACAGCGCATGAAGTGAAAACAGTTCACTTCAAACTCAACCTTACCTGTTCCTGTTCCAGTCGGATCACCTCCTTGGATCTGCAGAATTTCAATAAAATCAATAGGTTACACATCTAGATCTCTGTGAAAGACGTTAAATACCAGCCATAAAAACCAATTCTGCTCAATTTGCTTCTGTCTATGTTGTATCAAGTTGACAAGTTAGCTACAAGGAAACCATTACTACTTATTTGGAGCTTCTTTTATCAGCTCCCATCATCTCCTGCATCACTTACCCAGGAGCAGAACGACAGTTTTATGAAAATAATAGGTCTCTTGTGGGTAAACAGGGAAAATAAACAGTCTCAAATGGGTTAACTGGATCATCCTTTCTGTTATCTGCTGGGCCGTAACCTGCTTTTTAAGTGATGATGCATTGCTTTTGGTCATTTTTTGTTACCAATTCTCCACATGATGAGAAAGCAAGAAATGAGGGAATATGTATTACTTTCTGTATCTGAATCTGTATTTCCCAGTATCATCCTATCTGCTGTAGAAAACATCCCCATGTGAAACCAATCTTTCAGCAACGTAACTAATCACTATATTTATTTATATGCATGATCTACAGAAATAATATTCTGTATTTTAACGCCAGTAAAGAGAGCATGCCATTACTGGCTTCACAGTAATAGCACACAAGCACAATTTTAATTGTGAGTTTGACTATGAACTGGGACGTACAGTGCTGTCAAAAAACAAAACTTTTTTAGGATGACAGGATGGAATGTAACATTCAGTGACGTCCCCTGAAAGAGATGCACGGCCTTCAGGATCAGGCTGTTAATTCTTCTGAAAGGAAATGAGAGGACAGCTACAATATTCTACGTTGTGTGGACTGCACCCATATAAAGACAGATCTTTGACTACCAACGTCAGCTTTCTGGTGGACGAGGTGCTCCAGCTCCTTCCCAAGGGAAGCCTGGGCTCCTGGCCCTGGGCACGCTCAGGGAAGGGTGAGCTGACAGTAAAAAGCACTGGCTAACACTGTGACACTCCAAGTGACAGCATGAGGCAGAAACAGTAGTTAGCAAGACTAGTAAGTACAAAGTAGTATAAGTTAGGACAATCCTAGCTCTGATGGCATATTTAATATACATCTATTGCAAGTTGCCATGCATGGAAGAAACTAAAAGGGAATTAAGCAAAATAAATAAGTTGAGGACATCACATACCGTGCATTACACAGGATTTGTTCAATACTCACCACAAAATTACGAATGGATCTATGAAAAATTGTTCCATCATAATAGTTCTTCTTGCACAACTTGATAAAGTTTTCACATGTTCGGGGTGTCTGAAAGATAAATGGAAGTTTTAATTAGGCAATACCTTTAGACGATCAAATTGTTCCCTACCCTGTTTAGAAGAGTCACTTTTCATTTGTGCCTTGCAAAGGAACAGTCACGCGGGACTCCTGAAGAGGAACAAGTCTGTCTACAGAAAAAAAGATATAATATATGCTCTTTTAAAGTGTACTGCAGAGATACACTCTATGTTAAATAAATTAAACCCAGACCTTCTATTAGCGCATAAAAATGCTCAGACAACCTGAGCTCCCACAAGACAGAAGGATGGTGAAAGCAGGTAAGCACAGAGGCTTTCAAGTGACTTAGTTCCAGCAGCGTGTGTGTCCTAATCCCGTTCCAAAGGGGACTTCTGGCATTGGAAAATGTTCATTTCCTGGAGTAAGAAAGAACCTCACTTCTCTGCTCCACTAGTGCAAAGACAGCACGTTGAAGCTCACTGGGAGAGAAGCATTTGGTTCTCTTTACCACTTGGAACTAAGAACAGGGCTGGCCCCAAATGTCACCAGGCCATAGAGGCTTTTTACAGGGCAAATTAAAGCTGTCCTCTGCTAACAGCACAAATTACTTGAATTGATGAGCCCTGGCGTTCAAACAGTACCTTCAGAAAAACTTTACTGTCTACCTAATTATCCTTCCACTGTAATTGTACAGATTCTCTTCTCTGCAATACTAAAACACCTTCACACGTACAAATACAAGTACGGAACAGCCTGTCTTCCATACCTGGACATGTTTTCCAGCCCCACTCCGGACTGTGTACATAAATATATTTCAGTTTTACAGAAGAGTACACCTAACAAAGCTGAGTTGTCACAGGCCTTGAAAACACCCGTACTGTGGAATGTGCCTGCCCGCAGAGCCCCAGTGCCAGCAGCCGCCTCTGTACAGCAGCACACACTGGGCTTTCAGAAAAAGACCCCAGTTCCCTTTGGTTGGCACGGCGTCACTCGTGGTCCCAGAGCTGGAACCTGAACGGACTGGAGAGCAAAAGAAATAATCTCTGTCTTTGTAAAAGCAGATCCAGGCAAGTATTCACCTGGAACCATACAGAACTGCTATTTTCTGTATTGTCTCATCTGAGACACAATCCTCCTTGCTCCTCGTTATTGACACTGAAATGCCTCTTAATTAACCAAACAAAGTCTACCTGTGATTATAAATTCTTTATAATGATTCCCTCTTAATTACTCTACACAGAGTAATCAGCTGGGCCAGAACTGGACAAATGAACAAATTCTAATGCAATCTCACACCAGCTGTTATCAGATTTCCTGTACAATTCATTACTGGGTTAAAATGGTAATGGTACCATAATGGCTTTATGGTACAATTCCACTAGGACGTTTACTTTGGTAGGATCCTGAGGGCAACTCATAAGTGAATATACTGCATAAAAATTGTTCCATGCAACAGGAGCTTTTCCTATAGTTTCAGTGCCTATAGCAAATTTGAAAATTTATCTTTGAATTGGTCAGATGTGCTTAGAAATAATCTTTGTACATCACATTTCCAGTAAAATTCAACCCCTGAAGTATCGTTCCTGCAGCACACACTTCCTTAATAAGACCCTATCGTAGCGGCCTTGATGCTAACGCAGCGCTATTAGTTATCACTCAGGAAACATGTCACTAACGAGGAAACAAGTTTAAAAAATTCCTTTATGAATCAGAAAGGGAATCAGCAGCTTTTAGCCTACGGCACTTTACCTCATGAGAACCAGGCACTCTTTGGAGAGTGAGACATAGTTAATAAGTTCTCTGGGGGGAATACAGCAACCTGTAATTAATTTTTTAAGAAAAATGAAATCAGGCGAAAGACTGAGTCCCCCAGGAATACAAACCAAACCGCTTTCAATTCACGCAATGCTGATAACTCAGTACAGATTTCCTATTTATTTTCAAAACATCATTGGTGAAATATACATCAAAAAACCTGACTCCAGTAATGTATTTTTTATGTAGGACCTACGCTGACCATTCCCTCTAAATGGCTTTCTAGTTATTATATCTTTTCCCAGAAAAAAGCTTTTCAACTGCTCTGCAGAAATATTTAGTATACATGCAATAATCATTTCACTGCAAAGTTTTCTTTAAATAATTGCCACCAAATTGGTTCCCATGGCCACCACCTGCATCACACAGACACATTTGGCAGGTAAGCAGTTCCTTAGCAACATTACCATTACTTTTTACGGTGCTTTTTAGCAGACACAAATAGAAAGGTTTGCATTCAATCAGTAATAAACCCATTTCAGTCAGGCAGCTGATCTAGAAGATCTGGCTCAGATTATCTGATTTATTCAAAGCAGTTTATGTTCTTGCCAAACCTCACGCTTCCAAGCACATGGTAGGGACCTTTCTAAGCAGTGTCCTGTCCAACGCAGGAGAAAAGGCTTGAAGTTTGTGGGAAAGGTGTATGTCCTGAGTAATGCAGTTAAATTCTGCACTGACCACACAAACACAGCCAGTCTTTGAAGTCTTTCTTCCAACTACAAAGATTGCTGAGAAATACATATAAACAAACCTGACTTTGTTATTTGAGTGTAAGATCTTGTGGAAGGTGTCGGACTAGCAGCTGTGGAATGCAGAACTGTCTGCTTCTTCAGAAAGGTCCTCCACAGCAGTCACCTCACACCAATTCTGAGGGAGGAAGGGATTTCAGGGCACCTGGAAATGCAGAAGGGCAGGAAGCAGCGCCAGCTTCTTGTTGCCTCCTCGCTGCCAACGGCCTCCAGGCTCCCTCTTGTCTCAAGGTGACCTCAGCAGCTGACTTTGCCCTCTTTTATGTTGAGCAGAAAGCAATTTAAATTGTTTTAATCTGCTGACTATAACTTAGACATATATGTAAGAGAGTCAAGGGAAAAAAGCCACCTTAATTTGGTAATCTGTTGATCTGAAAGCCAGCAACAGAAAAAAAGGCTGTGTTTTAAATCCACTGCGATGTCTTCTGAGAAGGATGCAGTGACAGTCCTAAGAAGCCAAATTTAAAAGTTGTGGAAGGCCTTTCTCTCCAAAGAGTGTGGCAGGACAGCCCTGAGAAATCAGTCAAATTGGGACCACAATGTGAAGGCAGTGTCTCTGTATGACATCCTTCAGCTAAAGACAATGCTCTCTCTGAATGATAATCTGTAGGAAAAAAAACCCCTTACTTATACCAAAACGAGCCTGCTGCTCCAAGCATGCTTCCCGTTTATTTTGAAGATGCCAGATTACTTGTCTTTCAACTGGTGAAAATTCACACCCAAGACAAGTGGTAAAATTTTAATGACTGGTTTGAGAGAGGAAAACAGAAGACAGCTATCCCAGGGGATGACACAAATGCTTTGCTTGGCTCAGAGACATGTATGGTTAATGGGGAAACAGTCCAATGGTTTTCTTGTTATGTTTAAGTCTCCATTTAGGTAACACACTTAATAGGTAACTCTACATGGAAATACCAGCTCTCTACTAGTTATTAGACCTGGACAAATTTCAGAACAGAAAAGAGATTGCTCCTATGACCACGCAAACACAGCAGTGACAAGAGGCTGATTGTGAAATCACAGATACTGGGAAGACACTAAAGAAAGGAATATAAAAATTGGAAAAACCCACAGCAAGACAGAAAAAAACCCCGAGTCCTTAATACAAAATCCTAGAAGAAACACAGATTTTATCTTGTTCCTCTTCTAAGTATTAACCAAGCAAATTTTAGTTGCCTTTTTTGCCAGCGAGGGTGGCTCCAAACCATCCAAAATTAATCTTTTGCTGCATCCTGAGACCTGAGGGGAAAGACCAACCCAGGCAGGTGACAATCTGCTTTCTCAGCTCCCCTTTCCCACCAGTCCAAACGGGTCACTACCCTTGTGAACGTCACAGTAACTCGGACTTTGTACTGGGCAGCTGAAGAGCCCGCCCGTGGTCCACTGAAAACCTGGGGCGCTCCTGTTGCCAAGGTGCGGGAGATGGAAGGAGCGGAGCTGCGGAGGGGTTGCCATGGCTGCAAGGAAGAGAGCGTTGCTGTGTGAAGAGCTAATCATTTCAAAATGCTCCATCCCTGGAGGATCTGCATGAACCCTGAAGAGAATTTTCACACTGAGCATTCAGGAGCTGTCACTCGCACATCTGTATAATCTCCTTGTGCTAATTCCACTTCCCTTTTATTTCTTTTTGTCTAAATTAGGTGAACTGTAGTAGTTGCACTAAACTACGGAGCTTCGATATATGCTCATTAACCCTATGTTTCAAAGCAGAACTAATCTGGAATAATGAAAAGCTTGTTCCTCACATATTAAAATTGCATTCTACAGCCTTCAGCTTATCACACAAATGCCAGAATCCTGCTACTCAGAGCCATGAACTAGTGATGGAAATTTCTAAAGCTTCAAAGGAAGTCTGCAAGTTTTTTAACATAGATCTTTAAAATGCAAGGTGGATTTTGTTCCACTTACATACTAGTAATTTTTTTACACATAGCACTTCCACTCTTAATTGTTCATTCTAGCAACTCTTATGAAGTGTGAGCCCACAAAGAGGTGATTTGTAAGGTTTAAACTCAGTTCTTCACACCCTTGTACATCTGCAGTCCTCGTAGCCCATCCATCCCAGGGGAAAGAACTCTCCCCAGTAAAGGCTTGGCTTTATCCAGGGAATGGTTTCCGGAATCACCATCTACCAGGTGCCGGTGTCTGTTCCCTCCACTAAGTTATGGAAAGAAACCAGACATATAAAGATTTCTGCTCCATTTCAGTGCATAACACTGTACTGGTGGGCAACTTAAGCTGCCCTGCTTCACTTTGTGACATTGGACCATGGGCAGAGCTGGTGCCAGGCTGTGGTGACAAACACCCACCTCAGGTTCCCTTCAGACAAGCCGCAGCTGGTACGAGGGACACCGTTCTCAGCCTGGTCACACTGTCAGCAACCATGTCCCGGCCAGTCTGTGACCTGTGGTGAGGAGGGCCCAGCTCCAGTGAGGGAGAGCTGGGAGAGCTGAAAGAATCAGGGCATCAGGGGTAAAACACTTGGCCAGACTCTCCCTGATATTACTAAAGAATCAGAACAAGCAAACGATGCCTCGGGTAATAGACTGCTGACTGGATCACAACCATTTGCCTATTTTGCTACTTCAGAACCTCAAAGTTTGCTCAGAACAAAGAGAAGAATTACTGCAATCTCATTACACAGAAGCCTTCTATAATTTAATTAGCTATTTAGCAAAGATTCCAGCAGATTGCTAAATTTCACTTTTCAAAGGCATTTCTTCCACCGAACTGACATTAATGATGCTACCAAACACTTTTTCAAAATCTGAGCAAGATGCTCAGCTTAGACAAGATGCCAATAAAAAAATGACATACCCCAGCTTTATTTTTCACTTTTTTGCAAATACAGGGACACAATCACTCAGTTTAGCTGAACACAACTCAAGCTGAAGAAGGCATTGAACTCACTCATTTTATTTGTCAGTGTTATCTACCAGCTCCCCAGAGCCAGAGCCACCACCTCTGGCTGCAGTCCTTACTTTTCCTCTAACTTTTATTTATTGCAGCGGCAGAACAGAAAACAATCCTCTACCCCCCAAAATGTGTGGGTCACATGAGTTTTCCATAAGCCTTTCCATACCAGAACGTGAAGCTCTGGAAGCTGCCGGCCCCTCAAGGTCACCCCGCTGTCACCAGAGGATCCCAGGGACAGAGGAAGGTGTCGGAGGAGGATGAGGAGCAGCAGCTGTAACTCCAAATGCCCGCTCGTCCTCGGGACCCTGAAGTGGCAGAGGCAGCTGGGATGGGATGCCTGCACCGCCAAATGTCACAGAGCAAGTCACACAATCCAATGGCAACCGCTACCCTCCCCAGATCCAGTTGCAGCTCCTCCTACAATGACCTACCTTGCTGAAAAAACCCCACAAAATAAACCATTTACAACCATGCCAAGACCACTGTACTTCATCCTACAGCCATCTTACTGAGTGAGCAGGACACTGGTAAATCATCAGCCAGACAGTGCCACAACGTTGCTTGCAGAAAGTGCATAGAATGGACATTTAAATTAAAGATGAGAGATTGGGGAAGACTGGGGAACCTGGTCATGCCAGAAGGTCAAAGGACTCTTTCAGCAACTGCCTTTTTTCCCCACTGGAAACGGATAAGAAGTTTACAGGCTTCTGATCATCAGGACAGTCTCTCACACAAAAAGAGAGATGATTTCAAAGACCAGGGGCTGGATTACACATTTATAGATCACAGGCATATTTAACAGGTCAGAGGGCCTCAAAAGATTAAAACATCAGTGTCTGTAAAATAATGGCTTCTTCAGATAGTTATGCCAAGACATCATCATTAAGCAGAGCTTGCCAGGTCCTAAAACCTCAAAAAGCATTTGTGGAGTGCTGGATGGAGCTTTGAAATCCACCTCACATTCTTCTCTGTTATGCCAACTTGCCCTTAAATCTTGAAGTATTAAACCCAAGAGAGACAGGCGAATTTACAGTCACTGCCATGGTGGTTACAGATTAGTATTCAATTACCGCTGTTGGCATGTGTTTAACCACCAGATCGTTACCCCACAGCGACCACTGTGTGAGAACTCCCAAAGGACAGAAGGGAGGCGGCAGAGACAGCCCAACCCCGTTCATCCTTCTGACAGGCTCTTCTGGAGCTCTGTTTTTACATTTATACAATTCCACGGCAGAATGAAAATAAAAAAGTACAAGCACGAAACAAGAAAGCCTCCAAGCAACCTAAAGGCAAAAGCAGGAATTTTTATTCCTTTTCCCAGGCGGGGAGATGAGGAGTCTGCTGCTCTGCCTGCTCTTGTGCGGGGCTGCTGATTCCAGCGGCAGCCGAGGTTGTTGTCTGATGCACTCCAGCAATCAGGCATCTATGATCCACTCTGCTGCCTGGGAATTCAAAATTATGTCCGTATTTATTGCTCATTGTGAAATAAAAAATGAGTTGTCACTGGCTTAAAAACAATTGGCAACCAAATGACATCGCTGTATCATGTGGCACGTCCACGGCAAAGGCACAGGAGCCAGGGTTTCCCAGCTTTGAAGTTCTCCATGCCATCCATCACACCACGAGCTTTCCTACCTCCCCATCAGCTCAGTCTGACCTGGTGCACAGGGTAAAGCCTCCACCTGCCCCGAGAGGCTGCTCCACCACCTACCAGTGCAACTGCACCACCACAGTCAGTAGCACAGCAGAGCACACGTGGTGGGGACAGTTGCTCCCAGCAGCGTCCTGATTAAAGCAGCTGAAAGAACTGGAGGAGACTAGAAAAATTTCAGTAAGTAAAATACAGGAAATCCAGTGACATTCATTGCCTTTCATCAGATATTTTTTCATAATTTATTTGTTTGGCAATGCATAAGACTAGAGCTGAAAGAGTAACGCTTGTTGGATGCTGTTAAATCTTCTTTACTCTCCAGAATTACTACTGGCAAATAGAGTTTTTGTAAATTTGTTTCCAATTAGCATATACAACAAATGCTGCTTATGCCCAGCTAAAGTCAGCTTCCTGGAAAATGTCCCTAACAAATGGCCATCTGATTAGTCCCCATCAGGGGAACATACTGTATCCGAGTGAGAATATTGGAGGAAAACAAACGGCAGCAGAGAGCAACATGCACCGCGATGATGAGAGAGAGGACAGTGGTGTGTGTGCTTCTGCTCATTTGAGGCTCAAATTCAAAAGGGTGGAAAAAAATCCAGCTTATCTTCCGAAGTCTTTTTACTGCCTCCTCTCAGGTGGGTGACTTACACCACACGTCACCTTTCTGGAACCTTAGCGAGGTCTGCGGTGCCCTCAACAAGCGCTTCAAACACAGGAGCTGTCTGGGTTCCAGCCCTATTTCACGCTCTCTCTCTGAATCCTGTCACAAAGTGAGTGATGGCTTCAATCACGCTGCAGCACTCATTTCCTCCCACGGATCAATACAAAACATGTCTCAATTAGGTTTTTGGTGCTGGGAAGAATCTCATCACTATCAATCTCACTGAGTGGCACCTGGAAGTACTAGTATATGAAAATGCCTAGATTAATTTTTAAACAAAAGTTTCCACACATACGTATGGATTGAACTCCAAACAATCCACACTGCTAAACAGCTCACAAAAAACAGGGAAAGACTAGGAGACAGAAGAGCTGTGGAGGGAGAGGAGTCAGAACACACGGGGGTACTGAAGACAAAGAGATACAGGTTAAATTCAGACACGGCGCCAGCTGCTGAGAGCACAACTGCAAGAATGTTCTGCTTAAATACAACCTACAGGAGTGAAAACACAACTGAGGACTCTGTAGACATACACTCTGTATGTCACTTGCCGTTTTCTATTTCAGCACAAAGACCTCACCCCAAAGTGCACACTGAAATCTAACCCATAAGACTATTTTAGAATGTAATTTGAATGTTGCAAGTCCTACCTCTGGACACAGGTATTCATTTGTCATATTTATAGAGCAACTTCATCCTCAGGCTTCCAAAGCACTTCACAATCCTGTATTTGCAGTGCTGTGGAAATACAGCCTCTGCTAGGGTGGCTTCCACAATAAACAGAGCACAGGATAGCACTCAGCAAGGGAAAAAAAAGAGCCTGTGGTCAGGTCAAGACAACAACCAGGCAGGCAGTGCTCAGTCTTCAGAAAGAGAAGGCAAACACTGCTGTAATGTGGCTTATAAACCAGAGACTGGCTCCTGCAGCTGCACTGCTTGGGAGAGTACATGTATGAATTCCCCAAATCACACATATTTTGGCTGAATTCAAACAGCAACAACAACCTAATACTGATACCGGGGCTCTCGTTCACTCTGGTAGCACAGATCGTGTGTGGAACCCAGGGGTCCCAAACCCGCTCCTGACCTCAGTGTGTATTGCTTTGCTGAAAATTGTGTGGTTTGGGCTGAAAATTATTTCTCAGTTTCTTTCTGAAAAGCTGGAGTACTACCTGCACCAACCACCTTGAAAAATCACCAAGGCTGCAAAGCCAGGCACCAAAAAGCCTGTACAACATGAATTTGGGTGAGCCCCGTTTCCCTGACTGCATTTAGGGACTTTACCCACTTTCTATGCTTTTGCAGGAAAACCAAGCCCTGTACATAAACCATTGCACTGCACGGATCCAACCAGCTCCCGGAACTGGTTCAGCTTGTGCACTGAATAAGCTAGGAGAGCTGATGAAAAACTCAGCATATGATTAATGAAGACCATTACCGTGCCTATTCACAAGCAGGCTGAACTGGATGTGTGTAGAAAGGCTTGACTTGGGCATTTCCTCATTTTCTATGTCTCTCTCGCAATCTCAATAGATGCATTGTAGTCAATCTGTGTGTGTTTGTGACCTGTATAGCTGTTACATGTTTGTACCATGTTTGCCCTCATCTGCACTGGGGCACCTTCTGTGCCCAACCTCAGTGTGATTCAGGAAACCCAAAATCAGAAGCACAAACTCCTTATATAGTAAAGGAAGAAAAACAAGCTGCTCCCGGAAGAACTGATTTAATAGACCAGGATGATGACCTAAAGTGGACGTTGTGAAAACCTCCTTAAAGCAGCAAGTTTTTCCTACTTACTCTAAATATATAGATATATATATATCTTTTTCCCCTCTGCAGTGCCAAAGGTCTGCTTAATGCCCACAGATGTAATGGACACGGAGAAATGACAGAAACAGATGGCCAGAGGCTGGAGCTCGAGCCGGTCTGGTGGTGCAAAGCAGTGCACACTCCCAACCTGTGCAGGAGGAAGACAGACGAGGAGGGATCCCTCTGGAGTAAAGGAAACACGGTGGATACCAAACAGAAAGCATATAATGGGCAATCGAGACGGGGTCCTCAGGACTGGGGGACACTGGGGACACAGGTGGCCAAAAGCCCCTGTCTAGAAGAATAGCTGCAGGCAGCCTGCAGTAGCCAGGAGCTGCCTCAAGAACATATGGCAAAACAAATGATTCAGTGCAATCTGCTCATTCTGCTGCTTCCCCAAATATTGCTGTACTAACACCCTCTGCTTTTTGCCTCATTGCATAGTGTTACTATTTAAGAGCATGGAAAACACCTGTAGGCATGACAGGGACCTACAGAATTATGAGCATATACGCTGCTGTGGAGGTTCCCATACTGTTCCCACAGATCAGCTTGAGATGTTTAACACACATTGTGCTGCCTTCACGTGCAAAGGAAGAGAAGGAAAGCTCGCAGCCATGTCCTGTTTGCTCCTTTTTCCCCTCTCCCAGGCAAAAAGCAGCTATGTTCTCCCAGCACAGCTCTGGATTTCACCCCAGCTCCTAGCTAGCACCACTGTACTTCAATTCTGTGGGGGTCACAACAAGCAGAAGTTTTACCATTTAAACCCCTATTCACATCCTTCAACTTCCTAAAACATCTACCTATAATCTCCTGAGATAAAAATCTCAATAAGCAATGGAAGGTTTGGGCTTTTTACATAGAAAAGGATTTTTTCCTTTTATAGATGTGGTTGTACAAATAAAGAAGCAAGCACACCAGTGAGCGGTGATGTCTGAGACACCAGTGTCGCCACAACTCATCGGTCTGTCCTAAGTCTGCCACATTTATTATTTTAAGTGCCACAGATTTCTCCCAGAATCAGGCTGTGCTGACTATAAAAAAACCTGTAGCCTGTTGTTTTCTAAACTGAACGTCTACCTCTTAATGGCAAAGGGAAGATGTTTGAAGACTCAAGCCATAAAAACTAAGCAGGAAGTAAAAAACATATTCTAAGGTTTTCTTTTAGGTTTGCTCTGCAAAGTGCTGGGTTTAGAAGCAAATCTATTTCTGGGGATCGTAATCATGTACTCAGGCTGACAGACTGCTCTCAGTTTCACTGAGGTTCTTTTCCCAGTTCTGCCAGTAACCTGCTGTGTAACCTTGGGCTGTTCCCATTTCTCTATGCCCTTCCTTCTTTTTTTCTCTACCTTCCTTGTCACTGTTTGGTTAACTATATTCCTGACACTCTGAAGCTCTAAACATGTACCGTGGCACGTTGTTAACCATCCACTAAAGTGTATGGGACTAACTCACATAGAACATTTGTACATACAGTAGCACAATATATATACGTTTTACAAGGGAGTTTTGTGTATGTATCAAACCACACCAAACCAACTGAAAGCTAGTTATTTATCTCTATCTACTACGACTACACAGTATTCCCTTCATTGGGAATATTCATGTTCTGTGTTATTGAGACTCATGCTGGGGGACACACAGTACCATATCGCAGTGCAGCTCCAGGTTGAGGTCTCCTTTATTAGTGTGAAGTCGCACATAGCCCTTCTTCTTCACGTATTTGTATCTTACAACATCCTCTTCAATAGCAGCTGTATCAAAGCAAAAGACAGCAATTAGCTCACTGGAAGCTTGCTCATTGGTCTTCAGAAATCATCAGAAACCAGACTGCTGGATTCTACTGTCTGGCCGCCTCTTTCAAGGCCCTGGCTCTTCAGGGACCATGCTCTGCAACTCATCTACAATAACCTCCCATTAATCTCTGTGCAACACTTTCCATTATAGGAAACCACCAGCTCCTTGAGAGCCAACAATATCATCTGTATTTTTAAGTCACAGAAGCATTCAATATTACAAACTATAATTTTCAAGTAACATCTACCAATCACAAACGTTTCTTTGAAACCAAATCGTTTCTTGTCAAAGGCATAAGCCAAGCAGGTAGTCATCAGTCAACCACAAACTGCTGACACATGAGGACCTACCCAGCTCTGAAAACAAATCAGGCAGAGTTACTGGAAACATTACTGGAAAGTCAAACCAAAGGACCAGTCTGGGACGTTTCCACTTCCCACTTTGTCAAAACCTCTTGTCAGCCCGATATTTCCAACACTTGAAGAGTCACCTGCAAATCACTGTAATCGACGAGGAAAGGAACAGCTTGGCAAAGCCGTGTTAGCAGCGTACTCAAGCTCTGCCTGAGTGTGTGACATACTTCTAGGTTCCAGTGCCAAAAGCCAGGTCTTTCTCTTCATCTGGGAATACTAATCACTCAATTATTTAACCAATACCCAAATTAAATGAATTCTATGCATTTGTGCTTAGGCTGGAGAATGAAAGGAAAATTTTATTGTACTAAACCGCATTTTTGTGTAACCTTGAAAAGCAGTAAATCCACAGTTATGACTACAAAATTTGCTGTCATTCTAATCAATACCAGGGTAGGACAAAAAGGTGGTAAAGATCTTGTATGCTCCTTGAGGAGACATTATACTTCGTTCCTAACTTACATAAGTGGCTATTCCATTTTGTGGTTTCAGGGCATAGAAAATACCTCATTTATATCAGTTCAATGTAAGTAACTGCCATTCAAAACCGAAGCTAATTCATAATTGCTCCATTATTTTCAGAATGAGCTCACTGGAAAGTATGGCTGTATCTGCTCAGGGAATACATTCCCAAGGCATCAGGACTGACCAACTATCAGTGCATTCCCTCGGTGTGCTCAGAGCATGCTCTACAGCTGGGAAATGCATAAACAGCTTGTAGGGAGGCAGTTCTGGTACCTGCTTCGTGGGTAGTTTCAGGCACCATTGCTGTGGAGGTGAAGGAAGCACTTACTGCCCCGGTGGAGTAGTGAGCCTGTTCACGGAGGGAAAAACAGAAAAAGGCATTAGAATTTATCTACTAAAGATGCTATCTAAGCACTTCAAACACACCAATACCATCCTTCTGAAGGCAGACTTTCCTCTCTAGCTCCTACAGAAAAAAACAGATGCAGGATGCAGCAGTAACTCTCCATCTGTTACCCGTACCATCAGCAATGATGAGACTCCAGCTATGGCTGCCCAAGCCCAAGGGGCTCATTGCTCCCACTAGAGTTTAACACATCGGTATGCAAAGATTCTACTAGCAAAATGTATTTGTATGTCCACAGGTGGGGATATGAAAGGAGTACTGCTGGCAAGATGTCTGTAAAATTCTCCAACACTGCTCAGTAAGTGGAAAGAAAAGAGCGGAGATAGTGTGGAGGAGATCAAACCACCCTCTCCCTCCCACACAGTGCTGCTGCAGGCAGAGGCACTGTCCCACACTTCCCAGTCTCTATTCTGAGCTCTGCAATTCTCCTGCAGACAGGAAATGTGAATGTCACAGATGGATTTTTTAGCTAATTACAAAGATCTAATAAACCTGGAGATAAACGTAGCATCTCTCAGGCAATGCACGTGGAGAACACAGGTCAGGGCAGTGCTCTGTCCATAAGGTCACACTCCATCCTATGGAAGTTTCTAATTACGCCCATGCACGGCAGAGCTGACGCTCTGACTCCTACATCTGCACAGCTCATTCTTCTCTCACCTCTTTTTTTGCTCCCTACATCTGTTGCTTTCTCAAAACAGTACAACGCCCCCAAAAAGGGGCAAACGTGATCCTACCCCTTGGCCACACACACTCCCCAGCGTGCCGCTAAGCCTCCCCATGCTGCATTGTTATTCAATTCCATGTGAGTGAAATCAAAGCACAAAGACACATACATCCCCGAACTGTTAAAGGAAAGCAGAATACTTTGTCTTGCCCATTTCAGACAGGCTTTGATGTAGAAAATGTAGATGCAGATGAATTTTGTCTCTTGACAACCATGAACATACGGTAACATGCATCTAGAAGAACATCCTTTGAAATATTCCACTAAAAATCCTGCTTTCCAGTGGAAATAAATGGAGAAGCAGCTGTGGATCATTTCTGTATTTGCCCACAGCAGAAATTATTCACTGCCCTGAAGGTGTGTTCTCTCTGCCAATACCTGCAGGAAGCAATGATAAACAAACTCAAAGCAAGAGATTACACCCTGGGAAAAAAGGTTCTGCCAGCACAGACATCATAACCACATCACAAAGATTCCATCTTCTCGCTGTGCCACATTTCTAAAACATTTAGGTTCATTTACAATGATTTCTGACACATACAACGTATTTCTAAGGAAACCCAGTGCAGTTCTCATTCTCATCTCTGACAAATTCCCATGTAACACAAAACATAAGGGTTAGTATCTGCTTATACTGCAATATGGGCCTCTAAGCTGAAAAACATCTATAGCCATTCTTGAAGAAGTCAATCAGTGCCAAACTACAAATTAAATCAACTTACTGCATTCAGCTTATCCACTTTCTTCTTTTCAGGAGCCTTCATAGTAGCTGCTAGAATATCATCGCCTTTGAACTCTTTATAAAGCTCCAGTAAAGTCTCTCGGGTCTCTGTATTTGTATTTTTCAAATAGTAAGATGGATCTAATTTTGCTTTTTCTTCATCTAGATAAGACAAAGTTAAATCATTCAGAGTTAAAAGAGAAATTCTATTTGTTCTCCTTCAGTTTATTACACATCTAGTTACACAAAAATATTCCAGATTTTTTTTCATACTTTTTCTTTTAAAGAAAAAGGTTTATTAACAGTATTTATTCCTGCAGAAACAGTAACAAATACCAACGCACAACACTAATGAGAGTGTAATTTGAAATATAGCACAATCAATGCAAATATGATGAAGCATAACAAAAGAAAAAAGCAACTCCAAGTCAACTGCAGCAATAATTCCTTTGAAACCACTAGAAATTATCTTTTTCCATGCAAGTCTTGTAAAATTTTTACAGAACAATCAAGACAACATACAGTTGGGCACAAAATAAACGTCTGTCCTTTGTCTCCCACTGAATGGCCAGGCCTGTGACGCACAAATCCCAACATCAGATCTCCAGTGTGATACCAGGGGGAGGAGGCTGGCACTGTAGAATTCAATTTCCCCGCCCCAAGTTTCACTTGTTCTCTGTCTTGGTATGCCTACTATTTGCTGGATATTACATATTCCAATCTGAGATAATACCCACTTATTTTTAGCAAGTAAATAGAATGAGAGATGCTTGCTTGCAGAACTAGTAGCTTAAATAAAGCCCTAACAAATATAAGCATAAGACCCAGAAAAACACACCGTGCTTAGAATCAGCAATTAGACCTCGTTAGAAACAGTTCTAAAGAAAACCACAAAGGCAAAGGAGAGATTTTTTTCCTTCAGCAGATTAGTAATAGCAGGTATTGCTAAGCATTTAGCTATCAAAAAATCACAAAAGAATTGGGAAGCAAATTTCTTAGCTTTGATATCCAGAAAGAAAAAAAGTAACTTATCAAAATAATTTGGGGATTATTTTAGAAAAATCTGTATCAGTCTATAATTTGTTAGATATCCATCGTTACGCAGACAGCAGGATGGACCATACAGTGTTGATGCCCGTGAAAAGCCCAACAGATGGTACAATAAATACCTATGTCCAAAGAGATGGGAAGCTTTCTGTGCCTGTACAGCACTCAACAGAGACAGTTAATGATTTCTCAAAGAATCACGTCTTTGCTTCCAAATTCATTAACGTCCTTCAATGTGAAAGCCACAGTTTCAACAAGATATTCATGTTTCCAAGAAGCCTGTGAAAATCCCACCAGCCACCGAGGGATGTCCACCAGAAAATGGTGACAATTCCACAACCTCACCTTGAGGTTGGGCACCTTTGGGTTGGCATTTTCTCAGTCTGCCTTCAATTCATCCTTACCTGGATCAATCACTTTTATGTTGTTCTTAACATGAAAGAAGTTTGAGACATTGAACTTATCCAGGTTTGTTGGATCCTGAAAATAAAAATGAAAAAAACCCAAATATCAGAGAACTTGGTAGGCACCCACTTCAGGCAACAGACTAGATTGGAGGGCAAACACCACCATAATAAACAAGACAGAGAATAACTTTCATACTCCCAAAATGACAGAAAGTTGACACAAATATAAAGCCATCTACCCCAACCAACATAAGCAACGAGCCTGTTCACAACACGCTCTGTAGGGATCTGGAATTTAGTCCCACTCCTAATATTACATATATTTTGCCTACAGAAGTTACCAACAAAGCTAAGCTGAGCCTGCCCTATCCTGGTGAGAAGGGAGAACGAGGAGCTGTGATCCCTCAACTCCATCCTTCCTTCTGTGGTTTGATCTAAGCTCACTCCATGCAACCCCGCATGAGCCATCTCCTCCCGTTTGCGGCAGCGCCGATGTCCACACGCTCTCTGAAGGTCTGCAATGTATTCTGAATACAAACAAACCTCAGAGCAAGTGGTGAGTCAGAACTGCTTTGATTGGTTGTTACGAGTGAAATCTGTGCTTTCAGAATTACATTTAAAAATAAAAAATAACAACACAAAAGCAACAAAAAGCGGTATTATGAAAACTATATTGAGTGACCACTCAAGGAAAACAGCAAAAACCCACAGTCCATAATCTGTGAGCCTTTATACTATCTCTAGGCGACTTACTGCATAACTTTGACCTTTTGTTAGAGAGAGCAAGACAAGGAATGCTTGCTGGTGATCTAGGTTACATTATACTGTTATTAAACAGTCCTTATTCCTCCTCTTATAATGACTTCAAGGTTTTCTCCTCAAGCTCCTCTGCAGCACAGAAAGGTCAAAACATCAGCCCAGGACACACAGTCACTTCTGGAAATCCTGTCTTGCAGATAACTCAAAATCTAAAATACCAAAACATTAGAATAATATGCCATAGTTTTGAGCTCAGGATAAAAATAATGCATCATATTATGTAAAGAACTATGACAACCCCAAAGAAATTTAACAAAGCTTCTCAGAAGCTTCTCTGCTGGTAAGAAGTTCTGACAATTCCGTGCCTGCTAAAAGTAATGATTAATACAAGCAGAGCTGGTAGCTCCATCACATTAAATGACCTAATTATGCCTTTCATTCATCCCTGACATGGTGTGCTTCCACCAGAATGCATTTTTAGTTTTACTGCTGGTAGTAAAATCAAAATTCATTTATGAAAAGAAGCTGTGTGATTCTGCACCCTAATGATGACCTTCTGGCTTCCTGCTGTCCCCTCTATTGTGTCCTGCCTCACTATATCACTCTGACAGACCTTCATCGAGACATGGACTGCCAAATAAAAAAAAAAAATTATCTTTAAGATCTTGCATTAGAAACAGATCACCTTAAAATAAAACTAGTAAGGAATAGGAAATATGCACCTGTTTTTTAAATCATTTTGGTATCCTCTGACACCAGGACTCAGCTGTATTTATTATTTATTACCTCACATACATAAATACCTATGTCCAAAGAGAGGGAATTTCAGCCTTACTCTCTGACAGCCAACATGGAGAAGGCCTGGCGAAAGGGCCCTGTTTGTTTCCAGAGGAGCAGCTGCTCCTCTGCTCCTCCCAAACGGTCGCTAGTAACCACGAGCTGCAGCTTTCCCAGGCAGAAATCATCACCCTGCACATAAATGTACTGCCTCAGAAGGTGAAGGGAGGAAGACTGCTTACCTTTTCCAGAAAAGGGAAAAAAATAATCTGTATTAATATTAATAGAGACAAATGGATTTACAGCAATCCACGTCCACAGCTGACAGCAAAGCTGAAGGGCAAGATGGCAGAGAACCAGAAAGCACCTTCACCATATTCCTCTAAATAAAGCTTCTTGATTTTATGATTTATTGATTGTTTAAAAATAAAAAGGGCATCGCAACTGCCAGTTCCTTACGCAACCAACTGTTCTGTGCTCAGGGCACCATGAATCAGATGAGCTCAAGCTGTTCCACAGCCATGGTTCATTCACACCTTTACCCGGTTTAATCAGCCTAATTGCCAGCCTAGAGCTTCTCGGGTGAAAATGTCTGCTGTCTGCTTCCCTGCAGGGGAAATCTCCAAATCCCACACACCTGTAGGGCAGGAGGGACAGTGGGGACCACAGACAGCCCCCCTCCCAGCAGACCACAGTCTGGGACAACCCTGGACCCCGACCCGAAACCAGGGGGCTCCACACAAGGCCCCTTTGGCACGTTCAGGTGGGGTGGTTATTCAGAAGCAAACCTCAACAAAGCTTGGATTTACAGTGTTTTCCCCCGTGTTCTTGATTCTGCAAAGCGTCAGCCTGGGTCTCAGCAGGCACCGAGAGGGCATAGAGCCTACGCACGAACTCCCAAACCAGCCTCCGGCTCCAGTGGGAAAAAACCTCAAAAACCATTCCTCAACTTGGAATTCGAGTGTTGTCTTACACAGGACACCCAGGATGAGCAGCTGACTGATCTATTCCCTCTCAAACACAGTGTTGTGATACAGGAGGTGTTTAATTAGAACTATTTTATTAGAATGAGGCAAATATGCACACTGAGAGCACAGGGGTGAACGTTGTCTCCAACACACAAGACCATTCACTTCTGCCATCACGGAGAGCAGGAGCAGGCCCAGCCTCTGCTGCAGAGGCCAGGAACCAGTTCCTTTCTGATGGAAATGAGTCCTACAACACAACATACTCCTTCCCTTACAGTAGGTCTTTGTACATTAAAAAAAAAAAAAAAAGTGTGGAAGTTCTTCTCTTCAGAGGTTCCACTTCATGAAGAAAACTGTCTAAACGCTAGTAGCCAGGCTAGCAAGTCCCTCCCGCTGCCTGTGTGAGGGTTCCTGGGCAGGGAATTGCAGCAGTGCCACTGAGGGACAGGCAGCTGGACAGACCTGCTCATTAAAGCCTTCAGCCCTAACGAATTAACGGTCACTCCTGGTGGCAGAAGGGCCGGACTCCCCTTCCTGTTGAGATCAGGGACTAAAGAAGTAAGCACACAGGAACCAATACGGAAGATGAACCACAAAGAGTAAATTGGCCTACTTTTGTTTGTCTTAGCATGCTTAAAAATACATATTCCAATTCCCATGGGTAGCAGTCTCAGGGCCCTTCTTATTAAGGTTACAAACCATAAACTAAAGTTTAGCAAATTATTAACACAGAAACAGAACTTCAAAGGGTTGCTATCACAACTATTAAAAATCTCGTATTTGATGTTTTCCTGAAACCTGAGCTCTCAAAACACTTAATCTCAAGTTTTATCCCACCTTTTTTTCCCCCCTACCATTTTCCTGTTTCACCTACTCAGGGAAACAGCTTCACCCTGTTAATCTCACACAGCAGAAGGGCAGGTGACACCAGCAGGGTGGGACCATGGGGTCTCTTTGAGGCTGGGTTCCCCTTGCTCCTTTGGCTGGGCCGTGTCCCAGCACATCCCTCCAAAGAGCCCTCACCCTCGGCCACTGCGAGGACATCTGCTCCCACCTTCTGCCACATGCCGAGCAAGCGAGAAATAGCCAAGGAGTGAAATATCAATTAACAGAGCACTGCTTGGCTGCCTCCAGCTCCACTCGTTAGTTATGTCCCTGCCACCACCGCCAGCAGCGTTTAACAACTTGTTGGGAACCATGTTGTGTCCGTGGCCGATTAGCTGTGCAGAAACGATAAAACCGATGTAGGGAAGCACATTACATCATGAGCCTTTATTTGCCTTTAACGGCAGCAAGGCCTGACCCTGCTCCTCTCCCTGCACCCTCAGCCCAGGGCAGGGCTTGCTCCAGCTGCCCTCCCCAACATGGGGAATCCAGGCTACACGCACTTCTGTGCTGGCTGTGAAGTTCCACATCGTTACACAAAGAATCATTTACAAAATAGGAGACTGAAACACAGAGAGAGAAACTTGGAAAAAAGTCACACCTGCAGTGTAGAGGATGGAAAGCTGGACACAAGCCTCCAGCCAGACCCCACAGCTGAGAGAAGGAAATTTCAACTCGAGGGTAAAGAGCTACGGACTAAAAAAATCCAGCCACACTAAAAGTGGTCACGTCTAGGAAGGGTTTCCTATGGAATATTGTCATGTCTATTTCTGTCATTATCACCAAGATACTAAACCAGAATCCATGACATCTTTTGCCTGAATAACCACACCAGGTTCTGGTAACGCACCTCGCACCCCAGGAGATGGCATTTCTCCTCATCTCCCGCCCGAGGGGGGGATGATATCGCCATATGTTGATGAGGAACTGCCAGGCTCTACCCCAGGGCATGTGCATTGCAGCAGGAAAAAAAGCAATTTCTGTACGTGGAAGTGCAGGAAGCCCTGCGGATTCCTTCACAAAGAGAAGCACATCAACAATCTAAGGAAGTGGTGTGATTTTGCTTTTTTTGGTTCAAGACCCAAAATAGTTTGTCCTTTTTAACAAGTAAACTTAGCAGCAATAGGACACAAATAACTATCACTAAAATCAAAGGAACCAGCTGAGGTAGTGCACAGCAGAAAGGATCACAGGGATGGATTAGGAGTAGTGTTTGAATAATGTTTAGCACTGAGAACAGAACAAAGAATTTTATGCAATTCTCTCTCTGCTGAAAAGAACAAATTTTTTGGGGTTTGTTTTTAATTATATACATTAGGGAGAGAGAGGTCATGTTTGAGGTCAATTGCCGTTCTGGTAAAAGAACATCCCTAGCAGCTGTAGGATTGCCCTTTATGTGTCAATATGGAAAAATGTGATCATACAAATAATCGGTGAACATGCATGACTCAAATTTTCCATTTACCACGTTGTATTCACTACCAAACACACAGGTACCCCCCCCACCTGCTTCCCAGGACACTCAGAGGCAGCCTCTGGAAACACTATTTTCTATTGATACCCACTGCTATTACAGACAGTCCGATTTAGCTGTTATTCGCAAAGCAAAGAATGTTTTTTGTAGCAACTTCCTTTATACCTATCTTTTTCCCAAACAGCGGGGTCGGTGTTACCAGCTCTCTCACATACCCCAGCATTCAATTTACATGGGGGAATGGGAAAACAATAAAGTGATAAATTTCACTGAGGAACTGAAGGGTCTTTAGAGAAATGGAATTGGGGCGGGAGCTGTAGGGGCAGAGAGTGAAGCTCAGCAGATGGCAGTCAGGAAGGCTGGCGAAGGGACAGAGCTGCAGGTGGCAGCGCTTGGCAGGACGAAGCCAGCACACTGCCGGCAGGGCTGTCAGCAAGAGCTTGTGGGGGAGACGCTGGTTGGGCTGTCAACAATTTACATGCAGAAAATCCCATGAGAAAATAACAACAGATTCATGTATCATGGCCTTCCAGTACCCAAAGGGGGCCTACAGAAGAGCTGGAGAGGGAGTGGAGCCATAGGATGAGGGGCAACGGTTTTAACTGAAAGAGGGGAGATTTGGATTAGATACTAGAAAGAACTTGTTTGCTGTGAGGGTGGTGAGAGCCTGGCCCAGGCTGCCCAGAGAAGCTGTGGCTGCCCCATCCCTGGAGGGGTTCAAGGCCAGGTTGTTGGGGGCTTGGAGCAACCTGGGCTGGTGGGAGGTGTCCCTGCCCAGGGGTTGAAAGAAGATGATCTTTAAGGTCCCTTGCAACGCTAACCATTCTATGATTCTATGTTATACATAAGCAACTTGAGTACTAGGGCCCATCATACCGCTTTAGGCTGCGCTCTGGCCCCAGCAAAGCCAGCCTGGGCAGGGCAGGCTCTGCACTGGAGATCGGGGTACACCCAGGAGTTTGCCAGGGCTTTGTGCTGTGCATCCCATGGATTTTACCCCCAGTTCAACCCCCAAAGCCCTTTTAGCCTGTTGGTTGAAAATCCTTTCTTGGAGAAAATATTTAAGAGCTAATTGGGTGAAGGATCAGTCTGGAGCTGGTGACAGCACTCAGATGGTCACAGTCTCTGCCAGCCCAGCCCCAGGCTTCACTATTTCTAAACTGATTTGAGAAGAGTAGGCCACAAGATCATATGCTACAGAAGTGCAGTTAACACCAATCCCTAATGAGCTGTTTACTTAATTACTCACACGTTATGAAATCCTAAACAGAGCCAGAGAGGTACAGGTGGTGTACGGCTGTACCGCTGACCAGACAACCACCACACTCACTTTCTGCTAATGGACACATTCCTCCAAGCAAGAGAGAAACCCAACGTGTCAAGAACAGAGCGAAGGTGGAAGTTATTGACAAAACCTCACATAGGGAACACCTCGATTGCTAGCTCTGAGCTTTAGGGGACTGGAGCATCTGTTTTGTATCTATGAAAAATGAAAGCTGGGCGAGTGACAGGAATACACTCTTCAAACATACATTCAACTCCAAACCTACAAAACACACCAAAATATTTTAAAATGATTGCACATTTCAAATACTTGTTGAAAACAATTTGTTTTTCCACACTGATGCACTGAAACACTTTTAGTCACTCGTGTTGTCTTTTTTTACTGCTCCAAATCCATTAGCAACCATGCAGTTACATTCAAATAGCATTCTGTTGGGAGCTTTCAGTCTGAAAAAGCTATGGTTTCTGCTTCCATTGGAATAAAAACATTTTATTTTGTTGCATTAGCCATAAGCCCAAAGGAACAGAGGAGAAATATTTATAAAGGCGCTACTCAGCACTGGGGAGTAGGGAAGGAGGGATACATTTAAATGTAGACATAAATGAAAAATATTTTTCTATTCAAATTAGATAGTGTTAGTCTTGGTTAGCGGCAATTAGCTATTCATGAGACGCATACTAAACTCATGACACCGATGATAATGATCCCTGAATCTCTTTTCTCCTATTTTGAAATCACGCAAGCTTAAAAATGCCTACTTTTAATCAAATAAGTGTCTTTCACACTCTGAAATGTACAATGCAGTTTGAATGTAGGGCTTGCTGCTTATTTTACTCTACATTTAGAGGAACTTTCTATGAAAAATATATTTCTGAAGCTTTGACTCTTTTGGGCAATCCACTTCAGTCTTAATGTAACATGGCAACTTCCAAAAAGCTTATGTACTTTCCACTCCAAACCACCATTCCCCTGGTTACAGACCCCGTACTGCTGGCTGTGGAGAGCTGAGGATGATTCTGGATGTATCTCTCACTTTACCCGGTCTTTTCCCAATGCACT
Source organism: Nycticryphes semicollaris (assembly GCA_013400055.1). NCBI lineage: Eukaryota > Metazoa > Chordata > Aves > Charadriiformes > Rostratulidae > Nycticryphes > Nycticryphes semicollaris. The sequence goes on along the minus strand of VXBJ01002871.1, from coordinate 786,249 downwards.
TCTGTTAAGTCTAAGACTAAATCAGGCGTCACAGCAATTTTTCAGGTAAGATTAATAGAAAGAAACCCCAAAATCTTATATGTAGTTTCATATTCAAAACTTAGGATTATGCCCAAGTTCGTATATTCAGTCGGATACAGTGAAATAGCGAGCAACTGCAAATACATTGGTTGAAATTCACATTTTTATATGGTGTCCTTGACTTTTTCTGTGCCCTTGAATTTTTTTCTCCTTCAATTTACAAAGTCGAGCAATCGTCTTATCTACAAGACACACAATAATCACTCTAAAGATTTGTCAAGCTCTAAGTTACATGGCATCCTTGTGGCTTATCTGGACAACAGGAAATCCAGCAGTTCCCCTTCCACCCATCTCCACGACACACAATGTTTCTCTCTTCAATTATTCTAGCTTCCTGCTATAACAGTGTACGCAGAAACATTTCAGCGTCCCCCAAAAAGCTGTATTGCAAGGCAGGTAACAGAGAGAAATGCTTACCTGCAGTGTGACAATGTCTTGCCGAGTGAAGGGCTCATCTGTCAGGAGATCCTTGTAGCTCTTGGGTTTTATGTTCAGCTGCTCAACTGCCTAACGGCCAGGCAAGAGGCACAGATATTAAAAACTGGACTCTAATGTGTAAATATTACAAGTAAATATGTGATACCAATAAAACCTTAAAGTACAAATGATAAAGAAAATAATGTCACCCTTCATTCTCAATGGCAGCTGCAATATTTTCGGTGTGTGATTTAACAGACAAGAAGCTCTTGTCTTTCATCCCTGCAAAACTGCACAGTTTTGTGTCGTTTGCTTTTTGCTTTTTAAAAAAGAACCCTCCAGTCTCCATTCCATAGAGATGCAGGTCATTTTAACCAAATTCACCATAAAAGTACTGCCAGAATAAAGAAAACTTGCTTGTAGTTTTCCAAGTGAAGTATTTTACAGGTGGCACAACACAAGAGCTTTAACAAAGGATATGTATCTCCCCCGACACCCCTAGGGGGGACGTACATCCCGGGCTGGCTTGCCCAACAGCAGAGCCACACTGGCCCCCCCGGCTGCTACTCCCAGCCTGAGAAGACTAAATGGCACTCAGCAAAGCCGCAGCACGTTATTTCACAGTGAGAATCAATGGGGAGTAAAAGCTTTGTCGTTATGAACAAATACATGGAGCAGAAACGACTCCGGGGGCCTGCTGCAAAGGAAAGGAATCCGTCCCCTTCACCCAAATGTCCTCTGTTCTCCTCAGATGGAAGTGACAATATTTTTCTAGTACCTCCAGAAGTCTGTAAATTAATTCTGTGCTTACAACAAACTGATAAACACTATTGCTTCAAGCGGTTCATGGTATGAGAAACAGAGCGTCTTGGCAAGGCTTGTTTAGGATACCCGGTATCATAAATTGGAGCAAAATGAGCAATAGTTTTACAATATCGACAAGCATTTAACAAAAACTGTGCTTAAACTCATCCCTGATTTTTAACCACTGCATTCAAAGCATCATGCTTCTAGAAGGAACAGAAAATACGGTTTCTTTTAATAATAAGTTCACAGAAATGTTCACAAAACACAAATAAAAACACAGTTCAAGTGTCCATTAAGGCATTCTCTCTGCTCTTTCCCCAGCTCCAGTTAAAATAATACTTTTTTTTATTTATTGATATGAATAGAAATAAGGGAAAAGACAAAAGGAGATTTGTCTTTCAAGTCAACTGAGGAGGCATATTAAAGCTACTCANTCTGTATCAGAAAAGACAAAAGGAGATTTGTCTTTCAAGTCAACTGAGGAGGCATATTAAAGCTACTCATTTTGGTCTACAAGATTCAGTGCATGCAGATTAACTTAGGAAAAGGTTTTAAAAATATCTCTTAAATAATTTTTGAAGGCAAAAGTCAGACAATAATTTGTGAAGTCATCTCCTTGTACTTTCATTTTCCTGGCTGTAGAACAGAATAACAAGTACCTGTCTTCCTAAAGCATTTGTGATCTTGAATGAAATCCATCAAATATAAAATACAAATAGTGCAGTGCCACAGAGCACCTACCTCATAGGCAAACACATTTCCAGTTGTCTTGATGGCCACAATATGGGAGTTATTGGTGAACACAGTGAACAACACTGGACAGTGGTATTTACCTGATGGAGGGGAAAGAAGTTTAAATTTGGCATGAAGTCCCTGCAACTGTTTTGAAATAGCTAATTTCTATTATCTCTTAAACATTTACATTCATTTTAATATAAAGTGTCACTTCAGTGTGTATTTAATGGTGTTGAAACAGCGCTTTAAATCGTTGGCGACAAATGGAAATGTAACACTTAAAAGAAAATTCTAAAGCAAGCAACGAAAATGCAGGTTTGAAATTTGCTGCCTTCAATGCTCCAGCACAGAAATGTGTCCAACTTGCTTCATATCGATGAAGTACCACAATATAATGTTATTGTTGTTATCAATTCTCTACTGATAGTGTGACCCTGCACCTTGTAACATGCCCAGTGCTCTGTTTTCAGTGCTGTTCCCAGGAATAGAAGAGCAGCTTTCTTATACCCAACAAAATCACTGACAGCAGCCGTTGAGCTTTTGAGAGCAGAGAGCATTTTGTATTCAGGTGTGGCAAGCAGAACGCCATTAAATCCGAACACGTTACTCAGTAAGGAGCCCAGCTTCTGCTCTAATCAAGCTGGGAATTTTCCCAGGAGGGTCAGCATAAATATTAAGCATGTCGATAACCAGCAAAGCGATGGGAGGCAACCCACAGGAAAAAGGGAAGTGTCTGGATGAGCTCAGCAGAAAGCCATTAAAAGAAGGTTATTAATACTTGATAAGCGTGCTACAGCTGGGGGGCTTGGGTGAGATTTTTTAAGTAGGTTGGGTCTATTTTATTCTGCACCCCCCCAGTTGCCATCGGAAAAGGCAAACCAGTGGGGAGGCCAGGACAGAGACTGCTCACAGCACCTGCAGACAGTGCACTCGCCCACAAGCAGCCGCACGCGAAAGCCCAGGACTGTTCCTGTTCATGCCCCAGCGCTGAAGGAGAAGCCATTCCCACCCTGGGCTGAAATCCAGGAGAAAGCCCAGAGAGGGATTTCTAGATGTGGCATCAGGGTATGGCCCAGCTGATGGGCACAGAAACACACTGATAAAAGGTGAGGCCTCACTCAGCTGCTTCAAAAAGAGCAAATCACCACGTTTCCACCTCCAGCAACTGCGAAGCTGCTGAGGGCACGCTCTCGTTGATCTGGACAGAAGGTTCTCAGCTGAAGAGAGATCATTAAACGGAATAAACTGCAGTATCTGAAGACCTTTTTTATTGTACAAGTGTGAAGAGAAGATCCTACATATGCAGCAACCACTCCACAAGTTAAGATTTAAAGAAGAGTTTGCTGATAGATAGCAACGCAACTTTTTACTCTTCGTGTTTTGGTGCATTTTCCTTGGATCAGTTAATGACACGACGTGCATGCTTTTAAGGAAAAGCCTTCTGAGACTATGTGGCTGCCATCATTCCACCCCAGCACTACGAACTGGGCTTCTTTAAGGAAAGCACAGTATCGCAGTATCTTTCAAAAACCTCGTCCATGGTGACTATTGATAATGTTTTTCACACCCTGACCTTAAGACCGATGGAACACAAAACGCAGGAGAAATCCATCAGCAAGAGAAAAGCCCTTGCAGTCTCCAGCCTATTGGTAAGATGAGGAGACAGACACTCCAGAATTTCATTCCTGCCTAATACTTGCCACTCTTGCTTCAATTATCTGCCTGGTAAAAGACACATTCATCTGCACTCCTCTATTTTGTTCCTACCACCCCCTCCTAGATGGCAGATTTTATACCTTTGACCCTGCAGAAATAAAACTCGAGGCTGCATTCTTGCGTGCTGCAATTCATAAAATCCCACATGTTCATTTAAGTCTAACTCATTTTATAAACAAAAAGTTCCTCAAAACCAAGCGAAGAGCAAATAATGCTATAGGCAAGTCAGAAAAAAAGGTAACAGATTACAGAAATGTAGCCTTTTCTGAAAATTTTCCCCCCACACAGCAAATGACTGCACTTACCTTCACTGTTTTTAGCAAAATTCAGCTTGATAAGTGATTTGGCATCTAGTTTCTAAAGAAAATGAAAAATTAAAAAAAAATATAATTAATCACAACAGCATCTAACCACGGAAATAAAAGGAAACAGTAACATCAGTGTAATGATTTTAATAGTACATAATTTATTAATAACATATTGCAAGTTGTCTGAGTCATCAGAACCCTGGCAACTTAAGTCGCAAACAGCCCAGAAAAACCAAGCTCCCCGAGCCTGGGAACTGGGGTGCGGCTCATTTTGGGGCACAGTCGGACACGGACAGTGCTACCTCCAGAAGTGGTGCGATTCCGCACAAACCCAGCGGGAGTCCGCAGGGAGCGCTGGGAGGTGCGGAGCATCACTGCTCGTCCAGAGTGACAGCTCAGGGGACACCTCTGAGGGGGAACCAAGGCCAGCAAAACATTCCGGCAATCAGGCTCAATGCCTCTTCTGAAATAACCGAGATTTTTCTTTTACTTCATGTAACGAGCAATAATGAAGAGAAACAGAGGCACAAATTCTCTGGCGAGGCGCTTGGGCCCATGAAGGGAGTCCCAGGTGGGATCCTTGGCCACCAAATCCCCGAGGAGCAGCTCCACAAGGAGGAGCCAAGAGGGCAGCCAAGGCCAGAGTGACGTTCTCTGACTCCAGAGAGGACATCCCAAGCTGAGCTGGCTCCTGCTCTCCTGTCCTTCCTCAGAACACCTTCGGCATTTCCCAACACCCTCTCTCCAGAGGGGACTCGGGGAAGGAAGAGCCGTTGGGCTGGCAAACTCTTCTGGGCGGCCAGGCTGCTCCCTCAGGCAGACATGGACACTGTGAGCACACTCCTAGAATAGGGAGCCTTTGGTAAGACCACAGGGCCTGTGGCCACCGCAGAGGGTTGCTGTGTGACCATCAGGGCTCACCATGACTTGGGCCACTCCACCGGCCCAGCCAGGGCTGCAGCTGTACAGAAAAACCAGCAAACCCTGAGGGTATCAGCCATCAGGACGAGGTTTGCTGTCAAACTGATGGTTAAAAGCAATACACACAGCACTGGCTTTCTAAAAGGAAGAATGGGTTCTTGCCTCCAAATGCACAGCTGACCAGAAGAGGGAGGTTTTTGTAACCCAGACAGCTCTTTATGAACAGCCAGGAGTGGAGATCTGCCAGCCACGATGCCCATGCTGCTCCTTCCATCATTATGGCAAAGAGCAGTAACAAAAACAGGTGAAACAAAATCAGTGGGCTTTTCCTGCCTCATCAACGTTCACATTCTCCATTGGGAGAGCACATGTACAACTGCTGGGCTCATTCCTTGATAAGAAGGCATTTCTCAAGTTGTTTTCGGCCACGTGGCAGCCCATTTGCTGCCCGAAGGGTGACCATCTCTCATTTATTTGCAAGAAGAGCAATGAGGACCAGCAGGAATAAGATGGGGATGGGAAGAAAGAGGCCAGGTTAGGTTATACTTAAATTGCTGCTGCTTTTCCTTAAGTGGATTCTCAAAAAAACACCAAACCCCAAAATCTGCACACTGCTGGGGTACAAAGAAAGACATCAAAGGCAGTGGCAGCCTCTGAAATGACTAAGTGAATGCAGAGCTTTATTCATTTATTTATCTTATTAGAATAAAATTGTCAAAGAAGTAGTAGGGGAACAGCAGCATTGCCAAAATGAACATATGATCCTGAACAGACCTGTTCAACCTAAACAACTGATTAACACAAAGCAGCATCCATCTGCGCCCGTGTTGTGCAACAGCCCAAAAACTGTGCTCCAGAAAAAGCTTCTTTAGAAATACGACCACTGGAAACGTGGATAATTTGAAGGAAGATCTTTGAATTATGTCTCTGGCAGACTTGAGCTATCCCGAAAATATATGAGCAGATCATCTTTAAACAAAAATGGAAACAGTTCCCCAAGGAACAGTTTAGCATGAGGATCAGATTTATACCTTGACAGAAATTTAGTGTGAAAAACACGCTAAAGTGCTGTACAGACTTTGGAGGCAGGAAAAGCTCAGTGCACTGTGTCACCTGCCAGCGTATGATCTATCGTCAGAAGGGCTGCCAAGTCCTCAGACTCTTACTCCACACCCAGAGAAACAGCGTGGTATTTCAGGTCACATCTTTCCATAACCTGGAAAAAGGTTTGTTTTCAGCACCAGTTACTCATGGTGCATGAGCTGCTCGTGCTGGTGTCAGAGGGGAGCAGTCTCACATGTCAACAGTACATTAAAAAATAGTGATTTTCATATTCCAGAATGAGACCTTTACACTGAAGTGCTGCATCAACATTACAAACTTGTATTGCCGCTGCCTGGCCTCCTCTCCAGCTCCTGCCGAAGAAGGGCACTCGCAGCAGCTCCATGTGTCAGCTCAGCTGGAGACGGCTTCCACCCTGAGCACCGCCAGGCCAGGCCACGGGGACACTTCCTGATAAGGGCCCTTGTTTGTGCAATCTTTTTATTAGATGGGAGGGAAAGGGGCCAAGAGTTGTACAGGAGAAAACACGTGGGGGAAACACAATTAGGGCAAAGTTAACACATCTTAATGCATGGGAAGACAAGAGGGGGACTTAGTGTTTTCTCAAAGGACATCCCTGGAGCACCAGGCCAGCAAAGCCAGCGATGACCCGCCACAGAGGACTGCCACAGCCTCCCATGGCAGCTCAGCACCCCAGGCCAGGCTGCCGCATCAGGCAACTGCACACGGAGAGGTCACAGGGGAAAAACTATGAAAGAACATGATTTAGAAAACCTGCATTATATTTTTTTGCCTCTCAAGTTCTTCATTTCACATGAAAACAGGGTTGTCTTGCATGTGTGTGAATCTGCTTTTATTTATTCTCCACCAAAAGCCAAAGCTTTCCAAGCACCATGACATGGTTTGGTGCCATGGAAATGACCATTACACCACAAATGGGCACCAGTCTTCATGGGAAGAGACAGCAGGAGTGAATGAGTCCTAAAATGAGTTAAAGTACTTGTTTTTGTGTGTTTCTTGTTACTAATAAAGCACAAGAGAGCTCAAATACTGCATACACAGCTCAAGTTCAGAACTATTTCCAACCTGACTTTCCCTGACACACACCTACCATCCAGTTGAAGCCAATCTCCAGTGAAGAAATCAAGGAAAAAGCAATGTTTATTAAAAACCTGTGATCTAATCAAAATTCTAAATTCCTAACAAAAGCAGAAGGCCACAAGCATGCGCCACTTCTCCTAAGCAGAAATATGAGCTGCATATTCACTTCTAAAAATATTTCATGCAAGAATACTGGAAAGCAGACTCATGTCACAGCACGTAGTGCCAGCTGCTCCACAGCGAGGAAGGGCTGAAAACCAGCCCCCAGAACGGCATGAGCTCCTTTCTCAGCTGACTCCCCTCTTGCAGGCAGGCTCCCACGCAGCAGCCAAGGCTACTTTTGGCCATGACCTACTTCCCCATGGCAGCAAGCCCCACTGCCCCGCGGCCCCTTCTGCCAGCACCCCTTCCTGTGGGGTCCCCATAGGTGGTGTCCTCTCCTGGTACCCAAAGCAGAGGTCGTTGTGAGGCCCAGGTCAGTGGGGCAGTGTGGCAGCTCGTGGATGAAGCATACCGGTTGTTTCCAGTCAAATCATCCTCTGCCATCGCCGTGTGTCTCGTGAAGATCTGACCTACAATCCCCACGCGTCAATTAGTTACACTCTCTGAACCTCTTTGGTCTGTGGCTGCATGTTCTCCTCATTAATGAGGCTCTGACCCTGTTGGACACACACCAGCCTGAAAAGCAATCAAAATGGGCTCGTTCGATTCTCTACCCACACATGGGTAAAGTGGGGACGTGCAGCAAGAGTTGTGTGTAGCAAATACAGACCTTCCCGCTCTATCAGCAGTAACTGAGTTAGTGCTCAAGTGTTCAGTGCTTGGGGATCGGACACCCTTCTGAATGTGCTCTGGCAAGAGCACACAACAACCCAGTGAAGCTGCCACGGGGAAAATGGATGTGTCACGTCTGAACTCCTTGACAACATGAGGACAAAACCTTCCAGTGATGGTGTGGCCATTTGGCCAGTTCTCATCCCACCCAAACAAGCAACACTCAAACAGAAGAGAAAGCCAAACCAAATATCAATATTAGAACACAATGCTGCCTACCAACTACCAAATTTAGCTTAAGAACAGCAAATGAATTTTGTATTAAATTCTTTAGTTCCTTTAAAGATGAGACCTTTGCATACACCTTCACACTCTCTTACAATTTTCCTGCTATAAAACCTTAAGTATGGGGATATGAACTGAACGAACAGTATTGGAAAAACTCCATGTATAATGTCACTTATTTCAGATGTTGTAAACGTATTTAATGGAGATAAAAGGTATTGGAAATCCTCAGCAAGTCTACATGTTATGGGAACGTGATGGGAAACGGCAGCACTGTTTAACAAGACAAGCCATCCTCATGCAGTTTAACATGTCATGAGAAATTTGAGGCCAGGAGGCCAGGATAGTCTCAGGATTCAAGGTATTATTTCTGTGTTCAGTTCAACAGCAAAAATGGTAGATATTCAGCAGCTGTCTACCAAATGCTGAATACCTGCAATTCACATTCTTGGATGAAGCTGCTGTTAAAACTGCAGTTTTCATCCACCACTGAACTCGCATGGAAATGGACAGAAAGGATCCCTCATTACCCACTGCCAGACCACTCTATTTCCATATTTAAATTTTAATTAAACGGACACCATATGGTCACCAAAGCCTTGACCAGAGAATCATAAAGATTTGTTTGATAACACACATGGCTCACAGATAACAGCAATAATGCTGCTCCACCACAGAGCACATTAACAGAAATTATCATGAGAAAGAGATGTGTAGTTTCATGGGCGAGATTAAACCTGTGGCCTTAATGCAGCCATAAATCTATCAATCCAGGGACCCACAGCTAAATACAACATGGTTCATGCAAAACTAAGCTTTGCAGAAGTATAAAAAGCCAGTCTCCACTTTCAGTGAAAATCAGGGGAGTAAGGATCTGTGGGAAACCTCATGCTGCATCTCATTTAAGGCTACAGCGTTTCACAGCTGCTAGATTTTCGAGTGTCACCATCACAAAACCCCATCCAATGTGCACACTTCCACCAAAACACGGAAAAGGAAAAAAAGAGACCATCTGTTCGGTCTGTAAAACCTAGATGTAAATAATTTTTAGCTGTAAGGGAACTAATGCATGAGGAGTAACGCTAGACAGATTAGCCCGGCTGTGCAGAGCTGCCCATCACCAGCATGATGCCATCTGCAAGGTGTGGAGGAGGCACAGTGTCTGGGCCAGAGACTCACAACACTGGAAGGTTCTAAATGTCTCCTTTTGATAAAACACTTAAACAGTATGTCCGGGCAAATCTCATCAGGGAATTGAAAAATAAATCTGTTTAGGACAGATAAAGGCTAACCCTTCGTGGTGCTGGGTGCACTGCTGTCAAACACACAGACACAGCTACCACATGGTCATCAGCAACAGAGTGGGAAAGTTTCAGCAAACCCAACAAAAAAGGGAGTCATCTTCCAGGTCACCCATCTCACCAGGATCTTTGTCACCTTAACCCCCCCTTCTCTGTGTTTACAGCCATTTCCAGTCATGACACGCAACTTTCTCGTCATTCCTCCAGGCAGGAATCATGTCCTTGTGTATTCCTACCCTTGAAAATTTATGGTCACTAGTCAAATATTAACTTATCTAGACTGTTGACTAAAAGCTAATAATTTCTGAAGCAAATGAGGTAAGATGACACGCTTCAGTTGCTGCACATGGAAGAGTTCATCTCGTCCAGAGTGGACTCCAGGCACTCGAGCAGCCTGTCCCTGCTGCCCCCAGACAAAACCACACCTGGAGAGAGACACTCAATGAGGGTGGCTGTGACTGTCCGAGCCTGAAACACTGCCCCAGGCCACAGAAACACAGGCAGCAACACTCAACTGGAAACAAAACCAAAAAATAAAAGAGAAAAAGGAAGAACCACTGCTCATCCGGGCTAACTCAGATTCATAAATAAGCACCTGCTTCCAAAATGACCCAAGCTATCAAGGGAAAATGCCACAAATTGCCGTATTCTGACAGTACTCCTCATGTCTCAACACACAAGCTGAAGCCCTTTTCTGTCTTACACTCTCATATGTAATGTATCAAAGTATTTCAGGAAAAGATTAGAAAACACTCCCACCACCGTACCAGGCATTTACCCAGCACTGGTTGTGCATGGTTAAGATTAGCTCTGTTCAAAGAAGACAAATCAAAATTAAACAGATGCAGAGAAGGACAACTGTGACCATTTAGGGTACAGAGAACTTACAGGCAGGAAGAACATCTGACAGGAAAATACAACTCTCACCAAGAACATGTCAAGAAAGCACTGAATTCCTGTGTAGCAAGTACACAGCTGTAAGCACTAACAGAGAGAAGCACAGCTTTGGCACAAATACAAACAAGACTGAGCTGGTCAGACTCAGAATTTACAGAAGATGTCTATCAGATGGGAAGCCCTCAGAAGAACCTCTCAGCAGCCACAGCAGGAGGAAAGCGAACACTGGCTCAAAACAGAGCCCACGGTTTGCAAAGCAGATCGGAAGAGCACCGAAGACTACAGCATCCTCCAGTTTTCTGTTCCTGATCATTTCACCCCTCTTTCCACAGCACAGGAAAACCAACTAAGCTGGATTTGTCTGAATCACTTTTTATCAACAAGGCTTCCCTTGGTTTTATTTCTGTAAGCTTTGTTCTCTGCTCCGTAATAAGCCATTACTCGCCCAGAACAAAACTGTGTTCCCACCCCCCCACTGGACCCTTCCTTACAAATAAACAAGGAAAAAACTTCCCTCTTTCACTTCAAACATACAGGAAAAAATACATTTAGCAAAAGGAAGAGAGGCAACTCACATTTACACCTGTGCAGTATCTGAAGACTTCACTGAGTTGCATCAGACAAATTAAGAAATATATTTTCATTTTCAAAGCTGAAGATGTGCTGACTTCTTCTGACATGTACGTGAAAAGCATCCTCAAGAGAAGTATTGAAATTCTCATTTATAGATTGGTTACGCTACAGCCAAACGAGACATGAAGTTATGATCCACCTAAACGATCCCTCGTTCCCAAAGCCCCAAGGAGCCAATGCAGCAGACTGCTTGGATTTCAGGCGCTGCGCTCTGATGTTGAGGGAAAATAAAACCAAACAATTAAAGGGGGAATGTGTCTCACTTTGCATTTTGCTACATAATGAAAAATATCTCAATTGGTCAAATTATTTTCCTCTTAATTAGACAGTCTGAGGACTCTAGATGTGGAAAGCTGGTGTGGAGGTAGCCTGCCTTCTCTCAAAAGAGGAAAAGAGCAACACCACTCAGAGTAAGCACAATCTGTTGGAAATTCAGGGAATGAAGGAAACTTTTCAAGAGTGAAAAAAACCCCAAAAAAGTGCCAAGGAAACCGTGACTCCTGCTGCAGTGCACCGTCTTTAGAAGAGCATCAAAGTCCTAAGGCTGAATTACCTGACAACGTGTTCCAGCAGCAGCAAGTGCCAGGCTGGCACGAGGCAGGGCACCTTCTAACCACAGATCCTTGTCTGATGGCATCCATTATTTGCCGCTAATTATCTAGACACACACCTGGAATAACACAATTAGAGCAGCAATCTGCAGCCAATCACCACACAGGCCATACAAAGGGAGTTTGATTTAGCCCATTCGGGTCAGGTGGAAGTTGAACCCATCCTGAGGCCGCAGGGCGGGATGGGCTTTGTTCAGGACCCTGCTGACTCAGCAATGCCTCAGGTTCACACAACCCACCTACAGGAACCCATTCCTGGAACACAGGGGCTCTGCCCCAGTATCGGATGGAGGTGGAGAGCAATTTGTAGTGAACTATAAAGCCTTGGCTGGAATTTAACCTCTACTTCAGTGCCTGCTCCTACGGTACTTGATATTTCGCACACCCCTGATGCGCTGCAAAAGAAGAAAAAAACACCCAAGCCCTCTTTCTCATTGCAGTCCCTTCTTGGGGAAAGAAACAATTATCAGTGCTTTCTATTTCTGTATCTGTGCTTTCAAAATATGTACATGATAAAAACACTTATGTTTAAGGAAGTTTCACCTTTGCTCTAATTTCTGCATCCCTTTCAGGCAGGATTTCCCTTATTTAGACAGCCAAAGACTTTTTTAGTGCATTAAAATACCCAGTGCTGTAAGGTTGTTTGTTCATTTTTCCAGAGGGATTAACACACTCAGCAGCTAAGGAGTAATCTCCACATCCTCACCACTAACCTGGTCAGGAAGCTCCTCTGCTCCTTCCACCTCAAGACCAGCAACTGATTCCTAAGAGACTGACTGAAATCTAGTTGATCAAACTGAAAAGAAACCATGCTTTCGCAAAAAAAATCAAGTAACGATGGCCACAGCATTTGGGAAAAGACTGAGCAAACAAACATATTTAAGGAAATGTATTTGAGAAGGACTTCCCCAACGTTTTGAAATAACAGACTTGGCTGCAATTTTCTCTTTTGAGGGTAAGAAGTTACTGGTTTTGGAAGTGCTGGAGATTATTCAGGCAAGCATCATCCCACCAACTTTATTTCAAGCAATGATTGAAGATAAAACACGGGCACTGCTCCCAGTGCAAGGAGAGCAGTGGGGGAGAGAGGTGGTGCCACCATGGGCTCTGCTGTGGCCCTGGGGCACCGCAGGGATAGTATCTGCATCTCTGGGGGCTGTCAGAGCCTGGGTCAGACAGGCTTACACAGCAGGCAGGCACATGTACTGCTGCAATTATTAACCATGTTAGTCATAATAATCTCACCTCAAGTCATTATTATTTGGTAAATACAGGATTAAGAGTGTGGGAGAACAATATCAAACGTTTCTGTGGTACACAGAACACAACTGTGGGTCAGGCCCTCCCTCTGAAGAGGGCAGATGTTCTGCTGGGGAAAGGCAGAGATTTACAGCCTTCGACTCCAAAGTTTGCCCTCACTTCCCATGTCAGTGGCTTTGCTTTCCACTACAGTTTTATGTCCCAGACTCCTTTTCGCATTTATCTTCAGAGGCAGCTCAAGCAAAAGGCTTTTGCAATCCTAAAAAAAAAAAATCTCTGAATTTTTCTGTTTAACCCAGGAAGAAGCCAAAACCTTGTACCACTTCAGACAAAGCTCTTTCTGGCCTGTAGCTCTGGATCCCAGCCCTGCACGACACAGGGCGCAGCACAGATCGTGCTCTGCCTCATTCAGACCAGAAATGTGGCCCCTGCTCTCAAACCTCCACTGTGCAGCACCTTCAGGGCTCTCAACCTGATTCTTAAGCCCAAGCTAAATTAACTCAACTGAATCCCGTTTGCCCTTCACGACACACACACGCACCAGCCACACGTGGCCCAGAACACGGGGTTTGCTTCTCGGGGTTATGCAGCATCAGCAGACACAGGGATTGTAGCTTGCTCTGAGCAGTGCAGGAAGAATTCACACAAGTGAGCCCTCTGTACCAGTTGAAAAGTAGATACATGTAAAAGAGTCACAAAATTTGGACCACAGCTTTAGAAGCAAACACCAGAGATGAACTGACTTTCAACTGCCCAGAAGAACTACATTCCCCCAGAAAAGGGGGAAGAAGGGACAAAGACCTGAGCTACTTCTGATGCAGGGAAAGAGATATTTGCCCAAGGCTGCAGAGCCTTGAAAGGGGCTGAATTACAGCCACAGTAACCTGGCTGTAATAAAAATAAACCATAAGGAAGTATAGGGAAGGAAAAGCAAAAGAAGAAAATTAAGTATTTCAAACATATTAAAGAATATCTGTGATCTTGGTATTGCAAAAATTCCTTGAAAAGGAAGACTGGCCCAATAGTTTAGGACTCAGAAGAATCTGAGAAGTCACTTGTAGATCAGCTCACAAACATGCAATTAATAAAAGATTAGACAGTCCCACCCCCAGGAGCACTGTGAAGATGACTAGGTGCTTGCAAGGCTCCCCACTTCTTTGCTGAGGGCTCACTGCAGAAATAAGACAGGCAAACAGAATCACCCAGCACCAGGAGTGCGCCATTAACGCTCTGCTCCCAAGCAGCCTATCGACTGCTCTGAAACGTGTGGCCTGTAGCAAACCATAACAACAGAGCTACAAGCCACAGAGGATTTCATTATCATTTTTAACTGCAGGACAGAAAAATGGAAAAATTTTCCAGAGCCCCATCTCCAGTGACGAATCATCAGTCTGTGCACAGTGACTTCACAACTCACGGCACAAAACACGGCGCCACAGCTAATCTGCCTCACTTCCTCTTGAAACAAAGCCGGAGTCTGACGTTTCTCCAAGTCATCAACCCACTACACAAAGTATTTTCTGGTTTCCACAGCGAGCAAGCTCTAGGGGCAGAGGGTGCACACACAACAGCAGATTAAACAGAGAAGGATAGTTGGGAGATGCACAACTCCCCTCTGCCACCTACCCACCAGGCCCCAGCACCCCTTCCCCTTCCTCCCCAACTGCATTTCCCTTTCCAAAGGTGGAGCTGGCCCTCTGGGAAACACAGGCTGAATCACGACACTTCCTTCACCCCCACTCTGGCACACACAGCCCCTCAGGGCTGGACTCAGCAGAGCTGCCTGTGGTGCTGGATGGCAAGTGTCTCCCCTTTCTTCCCAGCCTTTGTCCCCCGGACCAGAGCTGCTCAGCACGAGTCCACCACTGAGCAAAAGGGGAGACAAAAGGGCTCCCCACAGAGAGCAACACAGATGGGACTGTGGTGAGAAGGGCTGGGGTTACGCTGCAGAGCAGCCACTGAAGCACCAGTCGGGGTACTCTAATAGGTCTCAAAATCAGACTTCATTTGAACATTTATGGTTCACCAAGGACCTTGCACATCATCTCCATCCCTCTGTGTTACACAAGGCCACCAGACACATTGCGCTTCTTGCCTAAACCCCATCACAGTTCCCAGTCTGGAAACAGCAGGTGTCACAGAATTGCTCCGAGCAAAAGAAATTCACTTGGCTACAGCCCAAAACTCCCAGTGAACGCACTGAGCAGTAAGGTGGTGGGAGGCTGGCGAAAACAAAGAAAATAGCTGTAATTCCATCCCTTTCTAACATCACACTGGCCTCCTAACCAGTGAAAAGAGCCCTTCAATCACCTCCCCATGGCACAAAGGCACCTGAAGTTTGGGGTAACGGAAGCGAGCGAGTTTCAGACAGCCTGCTCTCGCTCACAGCATGGAGTGCTGCCTCTGTATTTAGCTTCTGCTCCTGTCTGTCTGCTGGGAAAACCCTTCATCAAACCCAAGATGTTCCCAGGGCAATCTCCTACCACAGAGCTGTCCCCAACCACCAACACTCCTGAGCGCCGGCTGCCACCCAACGCGCGGGAGAGTAACTGCACCCACCCAGGGGGAAGAGAAAAGTCAGTCCATCCAGCAACAACTTCCCTTTGACATTTTCCTCTGTGCCCGCACAAACAATGCACTCTCCTTGAACACACCGGGGAAAAATAGTAATTCTGACAAGAAAATGTTTCCAGTAGTTCCTATTTATCTGGCGCTTTACAATTTCACACTACTACAGAACTAAGCCCTTCATAATTATCATTTACCCAGAAAAATGGGGGAGAAAGCCCACCAAGGCACTGGTCCCAGTGTGAAATCCCAGCCTCACAGTGAACTGTGAGGACAGAGGCAGGTCAGAAGCTTTCTGAAATACACTGCTGAGATAACTCAAAAGATTTGGGGATTTTATGTATATGAGCTGCACTTTCCTCTGCTGTGTTATTTACAACCCCATCCAAAAAATAAGATCTAAAAAGCCTTCCTCTTTCTTCCACATACAGAGCCCAAGGCAGATTATTTTCTCTACAAAGATCATTAGCAAGATGACAGCAAGGGGATACCAGGTCTCACATCTCATTATGGCATTTTCGTTTCTCCCAAACATTGCATAGGAAACTGAACATAACGACAGGAGACAGGTCGTTACTTACTTCTCCTGTGATTGGATTGGTTCCGTATTTCTTTATCCAGGGAACAATGCTCCTGAAAAGAGAATGGATAAAGCAATAAGAGACGAGCACCTTCAGAAACCACGATGGATTATTTTTGCCAACTTGCTAAAACCAAGTGATGGTCACACAGCTGTAACCAAGTGCATCAGCAACACAGCAACACAGCTCAGTCACTTACAGTATGTCAAAGACTGTCCCGTCGGGTGTGCAAACTGGGTACTCAAACGGCTGCAGGGACAAGCTGGGGAAAAAACACATGGTCCTTTTAGTAAAATCAGATGGAAATTGTGACAACAGAAGCAAATAACACTTTGCTGATTCACTTGCACATTAAAGCAAGGCCTAGAGGAATGACAATACTGAGTGGTTGTCAATACCACTACCTGATCCTACATAAATTAGTGACAAAATTGGTGAAAGAAGCTGGTGCGGGTCAGTAACTTGTGGTCGCCACCAGGTGCTGTGAGACTCCCCAGCCTGCTCCCAGTGCCACACTGGGACCACCAGCAGAAAGGATGGTTCAAGCAGATCAGTCTGTGCTCTGTGATGGGTTAGGGAGTAACTGGCCACTGCACTCTCCATTCCCTGGTCAGGATCCTTCCATAGGCCTGGCAGCCGTTAACAGGCAGCCACAGTCTGTGGTTGGTAATTTCTTCAACTATTCTATTTCCAAGAGGATGTCTAACTCACCTCTGCTAACTCCCCTCTTTCACTCCACCACCTCCAGCAGTAAACTCTGAATACAAACATTTAGCAGAAATGCTACTTCCATCTATCTAATCACTGCCTCAGAAAGACGAGCGACTGACGGAGCATCTTCTGAGCAAGGAAAAGTAGATCCAAGCCCCAGTTACACAGATCTGAAATACTGGGACATACACCATAATTGTTCTGAATTATTTTATTGCTTCTGCATTCTTTTAGCCATCGAATCCAACCTCAGCAGGCACTAATCATGGAAAGTACAGGTACTGATTCAGTGCTTATGGAATTTTTTCTTGCTGCATTGCTATCCTGGCAGGCACAGCCTGATGACAGTAGCTACCTTGGAAAAACACAGCTTCAGGAACAGTTCAATGCCAACAGCCTGATGAATAGATGCATCACTGAGAATGTAAATTTATTGTCTTACCTGCAGTGATCAAACGACAAACGTCTAAAATTAGTTCGTGGAAGGTCTGTTTATGGAAAAAAAACACCCAGGATTTTAATAAATACATAGTACTCCATATAAACAAGAAATATTTGTAAGTTACATTTTCCTATATACACAGTGGATCCTTGCTAACAGCAAGGACAAATACACTAAACCTTGCAAAACAGTAACTAAAATCAGACTTCTGCAGAGCACTGGTACCATCCTCAACTGAAATTACAGGTGAAAAGTTGGCCATGGGCTGGCAATGTGTGCTGGAGCCCAGATAACACCCCCCTGGGCTGCATCCCCAGCATCGTGGTCAGCAGGGCCGGGGGGGGATCCTGCTCCCCTCTGTGCCCCCCCCCCCAGTGCTGCCTCCAGAGGGACATGGAGCTGTTGGAGTGGGGCCAGAGGAAACCCCTGAGATGCTGGGGGGGGCTGGAGCCCCTCTGCTGGGAGGACAGGCTTAGAGAGTTGGGGGGTTCAGCCTAGAGAAGGCTCCGGGGGACCTTGGAGCCCCTTCCAGTCCCTCCAGGGGCTCCAGAAAAGCTGGGGAGGGACTCTTGATCAGGGAGGGGAGCCATGGGATGAGGGGGAAGGGTTTGGCACTAAAAGAGGGGAAAGGAAGCTGAGATGTGGGGAAGAACTTTGGTGTGAGGGTGGTGAGAGCCTGGCCCAGGTTGCCCCCAGAAGCTGTGGCTGCCCCATCCCTGGAGGGGTTCAAGGCCAGGTTGGAGGGAGCTTGGAGCCACCTGCACTGGTGGGAGGTGTCCCTGCCCAGGGCAAGGGGTGGCCCTTCAGGTCTGGTGGGATTTAAGGTCCTTCCCACCCAAACCGTTCTGTGATTGTACGAATTTCTGCCGTTTCCCACCCACCAGCGCCCTCCATCAGCCCCCGCCGGTTATGCGTGCGATCGGGACCCGCTGCAGCCGCTGTCTCCTCCGCTCCCCCGGCCCCGCTGGAGCTGCAGGGACCTCCCACGCTCCCTCTTACCTGCTTTCTTGCCCCCGTAGAACTGGGTGTACTCGGCACAGGTGATGTACCTGCCGGGAGAGGCGGTCACTGAGCGGCGGCCCCAGCACTCCGCGGCCTCCCCGCCCTGGCAGTCCCAGCCCCAGCCCCGGTCCCGCCGCCCCCCGGCCCCGGCCACACTCACATCTTGTCCTTCTGGTGCTGTCGCTTCCCCATGGCAGCGGCTCCGCTCGGCTCAGCTCGGCCCTCAGGAAGCGGCTCGTTGGGCCCGTCCGCGCCGCCGGAAGCCGGGACTTGTTCCGGTGTGTGCGCGGGGAAAGGCCGCCCCCGGCAGCGCGGCCGGTGGAGGGCGTTCCGGTGTTCACGGCGGCGGGTCCTCTCCGAGCATGCCCTCGGTGAATCCAGTTTTATTTCGGTTTCTGCTGAGGCCGCTGCCGCTCCTGCGCCGGGGAAGGGCTGAGAGAGACTCGGCGGGCGTCGGGGTGTCGTTAATTAATAAAAAGCCTCGGGCTGTTCAGAGCCAGGAGCCCCGTGTCCCGCCGCGAGCCCCCCCGGGGGCTCCCCTTCCCTCAACAGCCTCAGACGGCAAGTCCAGGCCGGGGCCCGGCCGAGGGCGACACGCACCGAGTGATGGGGAGAAACTGCCCCGTTAGGAGGGTTTAGATACACCTACTCGCTCCAATACCGATTTTCTCACTCCTTCAAACCTCTCAGTTAAAGCAATAACCCGGGTCACAGAAGAGCTGACGGTTGTGGAGAGGCCTGTGCCCCCTGTAGTAACTCGAGACCACGGTTCTGATGTTGTGTTTTTTAAACCAATGCAATGTTCATTTATTTTTGTACTTACAAAAAGAGCCACCCCGTGGTATCCCTCCCCCAAAAATGCCTTTTACAAACATTTAAAAATTAAAAACCAGGTGATGACACGTTAATTTGGTAGAATTATTTTGAAACATAGCTTTTGTAATTAGAGTTAAATTTCCTACAAGATGACTTTGTAGAGATAGCCTGATTATCGGCCAAATAAAATTCCATATTACAAGTTAGCAAATTCTAGTACAAAAATAGTCCATGTGTTAGAACAGCCTTATTATTATTATTATTATTATATTCACAGGAAAGAGTCTATTGGCTGCATAATACCTTAATATTTATGAAATTTCTTTTTATGTGGCTCATTCATCTAATTTAATATAGTGTTGAGCCTCAATAAATCCTCAGGCAAAAACCCCTAAACAGGGTTAAATATGCTGTTCAGTGTACTCTGAAGTACTGTGCTTTTCACAGGACATCCAAGAAACCCCACAAACAGTTCTCAGCTAGTTTTGATATTAAATGAGATCCAGGTCCAAAAGGACCCCCTGAAGTACTTATCCACGGCTTTCCACAGAAACAGAGGCCACAGCTTTGATGGTCGAGCTTCACTCGGAAACGGTCCAGCTCATCCACTCGTCACTTCCACGAATCCCCTTGTGAGCTCTGAGCTTCTTCAAAAACTAAAGCCAGTCGCTCCGGAGGCGCCCGGGCCCCTTCGGCGCTGCCCTCCTCAGGAGAGTCCCTACGACCGGCTCCCGCTCTCCTCTGCCTCTGGGTAACACTCTTCAGCAGTTTCTCTCGGACCAGGCCCCGCAGGGAAAAATCGGGGGAAATGCTACTTGTCTCTCAAGATGTCCAGCTGCTCCTGATACTCCGTGAAAAGCCTCTGGAAGCGGAGGTTCTGTCCAATAACAGGAAGAAGCTCTTTCAATAGTTCTCTCTTTCGTAAACCCTGCACAAGAAACACAAACAGCACCCTCAGAACGCGTTACCTGGTACCATAGATGTATTTCATGGAGCTGGTTTAAACTCAAGCCTTTTTTCCTGCCTGGGGAGGGCTGTGTATTTTATGTTCTCGCTCCGCTTACATGACTCCCAGGATAAGAATGGTTTTTACGCTGGTTCCCACTGATGAAGCTGGCACAGCCTCTGTGGTTACAGCCCCCAGACGCGCTCTGTGAAGGGAAGGTGCCCCATTGGCACCCCACTGGTTCAAAGCTGCTGTCTGGAGAGCATGGAGACCCCAACACACAGCCCTGCTCCACCTGTGGGATGTGGTGACGCCCCAGCCTGGGGCACATGGCTTCCGTCTGCAGTCACACATGAAATAAACCCGCGGGAGGAAGGCTGCTTGTGAGACAGGAGAGAGCATGGAGAGGGGCCCAGGGGCTGTAAAAAGAAATTGGGATTGCTTTTTTGCCACTAAGTTTAATCATACTGTAAGTTGTATTGTCTACCCGCAGTCCGTATTTCTGTGCCCATCTATTTTCCTGGGAAACCCTTCCTTGTTCTTTGTGAAACTATTATCAGGACTTACCATAACTGTTGATTCCCACTGACTTCCAGCTGAGTAGTGGACTGGACCCAGTAAATCCTTGCATAATTCTCGCAAACGATATTCAAACCCTAAATATTATCAGAAAATAAAATCACATTCATAAGCATTTCACTACATGTAACCACAGCACAGCCTAACTGACAACCTGCAGGGAAGAGTTACAAGTATCTAAAATAAAACAAAGCCAAACCCATTGACTTCTGAAAAAGCGTATTATTCTTTTAACAGCGAATCTTTGGAAAGAAAAGATGATTTGTAAAGGTTTTGTTTTGGAGTTCCAAATGGTTTTAAGCTCTCAAAACCAAAACCACTACTAAAGATGACCTACAATAGGGAAAAGAAACCTGAAGTAGCGACTCCAGTTTGTTTTAGGAGCCAGCAAAGCCATCCAGGTATAATAATTTGGGAATCCAGGTATAAGAGATTGAATATTTTAATGGATTAGAATTCATTAAGTGTTGACATCATCATAGCAATAAGGGTAACTAATGGGATGTGTAATTTTTGGCAGTGAGAGCGTGCAGCAGGCTTACCTTCGTTAACGAGGTACCGTGCATAGATGAGGAGCCAGTGGCGATACTCGTGGCTGGACTGCAGTGTCAGCGCCGCTGCCACCTGGCTCTCCAGGAAGGCCAGCGTCGTCTCCTGCTGCACCAGGTGAGGCATGGAGAACAGCCTCGCAGCCTGCCGTCCCGAGCTACAAACCAAGGGAAAAATTAACGTGCCAGTCGTTAGCTCAGATACTGGCTTAAGGAATGTACGTTCTTGCCGTAGAAGCTGTTCTACACTGATCTCCAGAGACACCCAGTGCTCCCAGAGCTCAGGCTTCTCATGGCAGAGGCAGCACTTCATTGCGAGCTGCCATTTTCCAAGGTCCACGCAGGGTTTCCTGCCTCCTCTTCTTCTCTTCCTTTCCCCTGCTTTCTCTTTAACAACACAGGCTTTTCATTGACTGTTTACAGAAATTAAGGTGACTGCCTTCACCTTTCTTTGCCCCTCACAGGGGAGAGTCACAAAACAAGCACAAGACATAAAATCAGCCTTAAGCATTTAAAGGATTTCTTGCAAAGAAATGTATCATTGTAAGAATTTGAAAAAAGTAACCAATTATTTCCTTTTTGAAAGAAACTGCGAATTTTCAGTCCGATATTTTCTTTCTCAAAAAGAGAGTGTTGTTTGCTTGGACTTCAAAAACTTTTCCCAATTAATTTCCCTTCTTCCTCAAGAGAACAGCAATAGAATCACACAACTCTATACAGTTTATCTCAACAAAAAAATTAAACTCAGGTGTGAAGAACAGAAAGAACAGAGAAATCTGCTTGAGAAATGTAATTCAAATCCAGGTGAGGATGGGCTATTGAATTACATACAGGAGTCTGCTCTGGCTCCCACAGTTCTCTGGTGATATTTTCAGATGTTAAAAATATACTTTAGGTGACTAATCACTCAACCTTCTCAAAGACTTCATTAAATAGATCCCTTGAGGGCAACTGAACTACTCAGAATTTGTAAGCCTACTCCAGAAAGCTGGTAAACTAACAATTAGCATGTAAAACGTAACAAATTCAGTTTAGCTAATCAAAATATTACATGTACAGAATTGTC
Organism: Nycticryphes semicollaris; assembly: GCA_013400055.1. NCBI lineage: Eukaryota > Metazoa > Chordata > Aves > Charadriiformes > Rostratulidae > Nycticryphes > Nycticryphes semicollaris. The sequence goes on along the minus strand of VXBJ01002871.1, from coordinate 764,081 downwards.
AAATACTTTACCCATCCAATAAAGAGGAGCCTTAAGATGATTAAGTTTAGAGCATGCTTTCCTGCCCCCAAACAATCTCAAAATGCCATCAAAATAAGACTATGCATGTGCAAAGAACTAAAAAAAAAAACAAACCCAAACCACACTATGGGCTACTGGTAATTTTTGGTGTGTCCTGGTTTCAGCTTGGAAAGAGTTTGCTTTCTTCCAAGTGGTTGCTGTGAAAGGAATGTTAGTGATGCATATTGGTTTAGTTGTTGCTGAGCATTGTTTATGCTTCCCAAGGACTCTCTTCACTTGAGGGGAAGCACAGGGAGAACAGCCACTGGGATATTCTGTACTACAGACCCCAGAGACGGGGCTTGGCCAGGGGGAACCCACCACCACGGCTCGGGGAGGGTGCCAGTTCACTGGGCAGTGGGAGACCCATGCTGTTATTAGCATTGTTATTTTCTTTTTCCATTGTTGTTGTATTAAACTGACAAACCCACAAACTTTTTTCCCTTTCCCTTTTGCCTCCTTTTCTCCCCACTCTTCTGGGGCAAGGGGGTGAGCGAGCAGCCATGTGGTCCCAGTTGCTGGCTGGTGCTATTAGAGCCTTAGAGTTAACTCACTGATTCAAGCACAGGAGTAAATAATGGGGTGGGAGGGGGGAAAAGACAAACAAGCTGCTGAAACGAAGCAATGAAGTGCGTACTTTGATGTCCGTCCCTGTATGACAGCTAAGGGCCCAGAACACAGCATGGCTTCTTGGGACGGTAAACTGTTCCTGAAGTCTGCACATTGTGCCAGAGAGTCCTGTTTGTCAGAAACGAGATTCCTGAGAGGAAAAGCAAACAAACAAACACACACCAGGTTTGAGGAGAACGGGCAGGGACACCGGGGTGTCCAGCTCTGTTCTGCCCAGAGCCAGACACGTATTTCCACAAACTCTGCTTGTGCTCTCACCAAACCAGCCCTCCCACCCCCAAGCTGACAACTTTAATCACATAATATGATTTTGCATTAACTGTGAAGGGAATTTTGACAGTCCCACCCCTGTCCCAGCAGCTCCTCCTTTGGCAGGCGGGAGTGAGCCGTCACAGCCCCCCAGGTACCACTGCCACCATCTGAGAGGCCAAGGGAGTCCCTGGCTCAAGGCACCAGCTTAGACCTCCAGGCGGCTCCGAGGTGGAACGGCGTAACACCTAGAATACCCTTTACTGCTTTATCATCTTTACATTTGTACAATGACTAAAGGGATTGCTCTTTTACATGTCTCCAAAGCTGTGGTGCAAACTAAAGTTCAGAATGATGCTCCTTACTGACTGGGAAAATTTCTGCATGATTTCTTAGTTGATCTAAAGAACAAATACTGTGTTTTTCCCTTTCCAAAAGATTCACATCAAGCAGTTGACTAATAACAATTATTCTAAGGAGGAATTAAAATAATAAACGCCTTCATCAAGCATGCTCATTACACTAAGTATCACAATTATATTAAGACTGCAACATGTTTTTTTCCTCTTAGAAAGACATTAAGGAATCTCTTTGGGAAAGACACAGTAAATAACTTAACCATGGACAATTTTTTATGGGAACTTGTGCCTCGATAGAACAATGAGAATCCCTGGGGAAAGCCCAGAGCCTGGGTGCCAGCGAGGCAGTGGTGCTGCTGGAGCCTTTCCTCGTGTAATGACTCTCCCGTGGGAATTCTCTGAGGATAAGGATTCTATTCCTTCCCTCCTCCACACCTGACTGTCTCCATCAGCCTTTTCAGTCTCGGCGACAAAGAGCTCTCTTCAAACACATACAAAGGGGTGATGGGGGCTGATAATGACGGGCACGTACCCATTTGGGACGGGGGTGTGTGGGTCCAATTTTCCCTAAGAACTGGGCAAAATTATTTTAACATGTCTAAACTCCCAGCAAAATGCCAAAAATTATTTTGAGAAATTTTCCAGNTAAAAGTGAATTGTAAAGCTAGATTATCTAGATTATCTTTAATCATTGCCAACTACTTGACAGATTCGAGTGGTGCACATCAGCAAAAGTACACACAGGTGTGTGTTAATAAAGGAGAATACACCATGGAGGACGGAGTGATAAAGTAAGCTGCCATTTAACTTTTTCATATTTAAATTTTATTTTAAACATAACGATGTAATAAAGCCTAGGCTGGTGAACAAAGCTAAGCCTGGAGTGTGACCCTACTCAGACTAACCTTCCAAGTACAGAGTGAAGCAGTAAATCAGAATACACGTCAGTTCAGCCACGTTATAAAAGCAGGCAATAATATATCACTCACCACGTAGACAGAGAAGGATTGAAACAGTATGCCTTTCCATCAGACATGCTCATGACAGGAATGCCATGCTGAGTCAGCAGGATCTGAGAGACAGTGGCATCGCTTCCTACAAGTCAAGTCAGACCGAGGTATTGCTTTTAGAGTCTTACATAACATTCATAATGGTAACAACAAAGCTATCCACCATTAATGACCAGTCACAGCAATCACCACAAAAAGGCAAAGTAAATGTTGTTCTCAAGCACTGATGAGGAAGGTCAGAACACAGGATAAGGACAGAGAGCAGCGGGCTCGGTGCAGCAGCATTAAAATCACTCTTCTGCAAAATGCATTATCAGCCTTGATGCTTCAATTTATACAGAACATTGGCTTAATTGGAAACGTTCTCCCTATCTAGGGCAATCTCCAGAAATTCTGCCATGTCTTCCATAACCCCAGAAGCCTTTTGCCTTTCTTTTTCCCATTAAGTTAAAATTCTAAAATCCAGTATCCTCAGAAAAGCATACTCTCTACAAAGGGATAGCTGGAGTCTCTATTTCCCAGCATGTCTCAGGGTCAGGGTTTGTGTTTGTAACTTCTGATGAAGACATTTGATACTTCTCCAGCTAGTTTGGATTAATGCTGAATAGATTCAAGCTGAAATGGAAGCCAATATGCTCCAAGACACTGCTTTTTTTTGATAATTTGTTTCATGCCAGATAATGGCAATGATAGAAAATGAAGATTTTGAAATAACGAATCTGAAATAATCAGTTGTTGTTCACCACTAAGATAATACACAGGCAAAGTTTGCCCAGGGAAATTGTTGTAATATATTTACATAAAAGATTTGGTTTTGATGCTCACAACACTGAATTTTCACATTCAGAAGCAAGCCAGAGCCTAGTAAGGTATGGAGTTTTGTGGAAGTCTGCTACCTGCTGATATTCTCATCTCAGTTATTTCTACTGTATTTCAACATTGCCAATGGCTTCCTTTTTTTACATAACAAAGGAAAATTATTTGTTTAGGCTTTTCAGGTTTTGTAAAATTTCAGCATATTCATGAATGGCACTGAGGAATACAGGTGGGCTCAAAAGGTTTGTAATTAATGACCCTTTTTATTACCTGAAAATATTGTTTGCAAAGACTCGTCTCTGACAATGGCTGTCTGCTTGTGAACGTCCCTGAAAAAGACAAAGGAAAAGTCTGTGGTTTACAAACAACTGAAATGCTACAAAATCATTTAACAAATGCACTTCTTCAATACCCATGACTAAGTGTGCATGAGGGGGGTTGTGAGCTTGGGGGTTTTTTTGGTTTTGACATTTTCTTCACTGCTTTGACAAAATGATCTCGGCAAACTCAACCCCTTCATGGCAGACAGAAGCCAACAGCCTTGAGCAGCTTCTATGGAGTCTCATTACAGCGGAGCAAGGACGGAGAATCCAAATTACTCTTTCAGGAGCTCTGACTTGCAGGAGACATGAGGTTAAATTCCACTACTGCAAACAAGCACTGCAGCTTTTACCGTGGTATCCTGAAGACTGCCAGAGCCTTTGAACTCTGAAACTCATCTACTTTATTGGCTAAGTATGATGGAAGGTGGAAATGTCCACATTCTTCCCTCCTCAATCCACTCCATCTGCATGACCCCAGTCTAACCTAGGGAGGCTGTTTAAACTTGTAACTTCTAGCTCATCCTTCTAGAATCAAATTCAGCATTATGGACCCCTCTAGAACAGAGAGGGAAAGGGTTCAAGTCCTGCCCTATGAATTCTTCATAATACAGCCATGAGTAGACTCACACTCAGGTGAGGTTCAGTTTAAGCCTCGGGGTGAACAGCACCGCCCTGACACGACAGCAGAGTCACCTCTGGAAGGAGCAGGGTGGCACTTACCACACGGAGAGCGTAGCAGCAGTGGTGAGGGCCATGATGTACGAGCCTGTGCAGTGCAGGGTGGAAATGGGGGTATTCAGTACGATGGGAGGAAGGAGGCGACGGCCACAAGCTGAAAATACTGACAGCGTGCGTTTCTCACAGGCTACACTTACAATCTCACTAAAAGAAAAAATAAATGCAAAAAGAAACATTTACATTTTGTCAAATGTGAGTAGCATAAGCATTTCTTAAGTTATCTCACAGCTTGGGCTCCACAGATTGCACAGAGATGCATTCCATGCTGCCTTTGCTTGGTTATAGCTGGGACGGTCACAAATATCCCTAATAGAAGTGATCCAGTTCATCAACTTCTCTAAATAAGTAGAGAAAAACACCATTAAAGCCTCTACTTATTTGTAATTGTGTGGGTTTGGGTCTAATTAACTTTCTGTAAAGTGTAATTTTGTAATCCTGAAAGTTTTCTGGCCTTCAGGACCCTCTTCCTCCCACACACCCTCCCTTACCAGCTTCCTGCTGCAGTGAGGATTCGGCTGGTGAGGACCGTCTCCCATTCCTTTCCTTCTCGACTGCACTTTAATCTGCTCAACTTTGAGCCTCCCACCGTGGTCATTTCATTCTCCACTTCAAGGTACATTGACGGATCTGAACTTACCTGAAAGACAAAAAAATTACATACTTTTGGAAAGTATGGATCCAAGACTGGATCCAAAACAACTCCATTGTTAACAACAGATTTAAGCACGGCATTCTCTGTTTGAAGTGGCTTCAAAACATACTGTGGTACTTTTCAGACCTCTGAAAATCAGCCTTGGCTAGAATAGAAGTAGTGCTTTTGTATTCAGAGCATAAGAATAAAGAAAGGCTGTGCTGGTCTGTGCTTCCTAATTAAGGGCACCAGATCAAATCTAGATGTGTCCAGTCTCCCCACAATCTGGCAATTAGAACCAGATGACCACAGCCTAAACAACGCAGAGAAATTATTTCATAAATACCCAAAAGTAATATTATTGGCCAGTCTCTCCAGATGCAGAGCACCGTGGGGGCCACTGTGTCCCAGGAGGGGGGACCCTTGAACCAGGGGTTCTCTAAACTTCTGCTCCTTCAGGACTGCCCTGCTTTTAGCTCATTTGCCATTAACTTTTCTCATAGAGACACGTTCTTAGAAGCTGAAGGGCACCATCTTGGTTGCTTGAACAAATTAATGTATTAAAACATTAATTTATCAAAGGATATGAATAATCTAAGAATATTTTTAAAAGCAGGATTGAAAAAAAAAGTATTAAGCTTTGTTCCCCCCTTATAGTCCACTTACTTGCAAAGTAAACGATTTCTGTGGGATTGGGGTTGGCAGTTTAAGTGCTAATGCTGGTGCAGAGATGCAAGCAGCATCCTTCTCAGAGGCCAGTGCAGCTGGGGACTGGAAAAAAAATAAATTGCAAAAATTGTTAAATTGTTCCATTAAAAAAGTTTAAAACATTAATATTCTATAGCACAGATTCTTTTGAAAGATAATTTTTTCAATTTCGAATAATGCCAATTGCAAATATTAATTTTTTCCAATTAGTTTTATAAATACATTATTTTTAATGCAGCTTCTAAGAATTAAAAAACAAATCAAAGTAGATGTGGTGTCTGGTTGTTTTTTTTTTTAATGTCCCTCCCATTTTCATCTGCAACGAATTAATGGAAATTCTGGTATATTGCATAGAAAAGCTCTGACCACTGAACAGAGGCATCTATAGGCCCTAAAATGATGGAAACTGTGATGCAACGTACTTCTCCCCAGTTCCCAGGACGTTCATGACTGTTCCAGTGACCACAGCCCAGTCAGCTCTTGTGCCCGGGCCGCTCTCCATCAGAGAGCACCACAAACCAAGGGCATTCCGTTTGACTCCGCGCAGGCGTTTGCCAGGGCAGCGCGTCTCAGCGCACACGCACCCATTAGGGAGCGGCTGCATCGCTATAGAGCGTGGGCACATGTGCCACACCACGTGTGCCTGCTTTTTATTATCTTAAATTTCACAAAGAATAAGTTTCAAGACAAGGAAGAGGGATGGCTAAAAATTCTGAGAGATTGATACTACTTGTGTTTCCACAACGTGATGGAACAAGCCAACATCAACACTGAAAGCCACAATGAAACTCGTTTATTCTACCTGAACAGTTAAAGTTACTGGCACAAGTCTGGAGTCTTTCCGAGGCCTTCCTTTTTTCTTCTTTTCCACCGTTTCTCCCTCAAGTTCCAGTTTCCGTTTGGGTGCACTGAGGGGTTTAGCAGCTGGAACCTTCTCTTCACTGTCACTGCTGCTCTCCAGGATATCCTTGGGCTTGTTGTCCTTAATTATATTCTGATCCTTCAGTCTGAGCACGTAAAAGAAATAAAAGAACAAATTTCAAATTTTGAAATTTCAAGTTGATGGCAAAAGCTGCCCCACACTCTACGTGTCCCCGTTGGTGAGCACACCCTTAGCCTTGGCTGAGTGTATGTCTGCACGCACAAAGGCAAGGGAGGAAGAGGAATGGCAAACCCTCTGTGCAGTACAGATACACGTAAGCACATCGGACATGTTCCCTCCTATTAAAAAAAATATTAATCAAACTAGCCATTAGCAATGGGACAAAGCTGTAATTAACAGCTTTATTTTACCATTCAGTTCCAATTCAAACTGTGCCTCTTTCCCTGGGCCGATACAGAGAACTCGGTGCTGTGGGGGACACCAGAGTCCTTCATCTTTTCCCCTCCAAAGGGGGTTACACCTCCTGCTCACACAGAACCTCATTTCTCACACTGGTGTCGGGCCCCAAAGGCTGTCCTACTCGGTTCTGACTACTCTTAAGATGCATATCCACAAATGACCTCCCCACTCCATTCTCCATTTCAGAATACAATAAAACTACAGACAACTCCCGGAGACCTCGTCTGTTAACTGTTATACACTGAAATGGGGCATTTAATCACAGCCTTCCCACTCCCTCCAACAGCTGGTGATTCACTCACACAATGGTTTGCCACTTATTCCGTAACACTCATCTTCCTAGAAACATCTTGCACAATCCAAAGCTTTTCTCTTTGGCACCTGAATGATGCCAAACAACATGCTTTTATCCATACTTTACTGACGCATTAGAAGCAATTATGGGAGTAATTTCATACATCTTTCTTCTGCATCAGATGGTTAAACTCTTTGACATAAAAATACTGACTTATTTAGTGAAAACACATTTTATTGATGATAATAATAGTTGGGGAACTACATACTTCTTTCTCAAGATTGCTGCTTTTCTATCCTTTGTTTTGGTGAGGCAGGAATACTTATGCTATAACACACTATGTCACAAAACCAAAGGCTTTCTTCTTCTATCTTTTTTTTCCCCCCTTTTCTTCATGTGGATCCAGAGCCAAACCCCCTTAAAATCAAAGCATCTTCTCTGCTTGCCTTCAAGGCATAAGACTGGAATACAGCAGTGGCTGTTACAATGAGAGGCTGCCTGCAGTCATGGATGGGAATGGATCTTGATGGCAATCCCTGTCCCATTCAGAGCCACGGGCTGGCCACTTCTGTCTCCCAAGAAGCACAGCCACACGCAGCCACGTGAGGAGGCAGCACACACACAGCCTCCTGGAGCAAGAGTTCCAACTCTGAACGTTTTGAAGAGTCTGCTTGATCCCAAATGCCAGGGACAAAAGGTACAAAGGGACAATGCCAGCAAAGAATTCACCTATTCACAGCCATCCCCTTCCTTCCCGTTGTGGAGAAGACCCAGGACAATTTCTGGACCTCCAGTACCAGGACATCCTCATTACAGAGTCAGCCCGGTCACTCCACAGCACTATCCCTCTCTTCCCTTAGCCCCCAGGCAGTGCCTTACCTGTCCACAACAGTCTGATTGGCATTGGTTACAACAGCAGTCCCTGAGGTGGCTTTGGATCGCTCCGTGAATCTCGAATCAAATGCTTTCATAGGCTCGATCTTGGATGGAGTCGTCAACACAGAGGAAGAGGATGCAGGAGGAGCAGTTGAGGCAGAGGTAGCATTTACACTGCCAATAAAAGGGACAGGAAAGCAAGGATTGAAAGAAATTTAGTATTAGCAACCTGCAAGGCTGATAACAACTAGCCGTGATTCACAGCACCGGCTGGGAGCCACACTGAAACCCTTTCTCTCAAGTACACCCATGAATTAGGATGTGCCTTTTCCCCTCTTGTGCACCAGCATCCTGCACGTTTTGCCTGTTCTCAAAAGCTGTTCATGACACATATCAGAGCTAAGAGCACCATGTGCCCACAGCCATCTATATAAATTAAAATACCCTCACTCATTCATTATTCAGGAAGGAAATGACACTTTCAGATGGTACTTATGTACCCAAAGGGAAAGGATTGGTATTTTAAATGATGAGTGGGGGTCCCGGTTTTAGCCCTTGTTAGGGTTACCAAACACATCCCACTCTATGATTATATTCCAGTGTTCATCAATCAAACGTTTTGGCTGAAACACTTCAAGCCAGGTTTTGATTTTGTTGTTGAAGAATCCAAACTAATTGTTAGGCCTTCCCAAGCATAACTCCACGGGAAAGGAATGCATTTTCCCCACACTAAAGCATTCCAGGGAACTGCTATTTGAATAGTTGTTTACTTTAGAGATTTTTCAATTCATTCAGAGAACGAACTGGAAGAAAGAACATCTCTAAGATAACTGATGTTTGTACTAAAAAAGCAGTTACAAGTCCAATTTCCAAAGAAAAGGAGACTTAATAGTTTCATCCGTCAATCATTTCTCAGAGTCTGCCCACTCATTTTTTAATCTGTGGCCAATTTCAACTAAATGTGATGGGATGGTAGATATTCCAATGACACTGTGCCCCTGAAAAAGCTATAAGAACACATTGAGGATAAGAAACCAAGTCAGTGTTACTGTGGAGGGAAAAGCCAATAAAATGCAGTTGTTCCACAATGAATTTGGCAGAGACACTGGGCACCAGCACGCATGCGTTGGTGAGTGACTGTCACTGAGCTCACTCCCCTCTGCGGGGGCTGTTACACAGGGAAGAGGCATCACCAGGTGTGAGGAGAGGAGATGTACAGGGCAGACTCTGATGGCAAACAGGCTTTAGTTACTGCCACTGATGGAAAACCTTCTATTATTTACTAATAGCAACCCAGTCATCCACCAGCAAGTCCATTTGTTAGAGCATTAGCAATCAGCTGTGCACCTCCTGGCACTGAAGTTCATTTCCAGAACTGCATGCATGGATTTATTCATTACTGATTTATCTCTAGAGTAGGCAAATACTAACAAAACCTAGATGTGTTCAGGAATATTAGATTCTTGAAGTCTTGCAGTAAGAAAACCACTTTAAGAATGGCTTGATTACAGAACTGTAAACAAGAACAGAGTCATAGAAGTGAAAAACAAAACTGCAAATACTGACCCATCTTTATTGGCTGCATCGTCTGTTGGTTTTATACTGGCCGCTGTTGCGTCTACAGAAGGCTTTGAAGTATTAAGGGAATTCACAGCGTTAGAATCTAATGACATGAGCTGCTGGTTACTCTGAGAAGACATCATTGAACCAGAGAGAGATCCGGATATTGGGATGCTATTGAAAAAGGCTGTAGAAAAATCCCTAGGCAAGAAGACAAAACAAATAAATTTCTTGAAAACACTTTAAAAATCATATTTAAATATAACTGAAAAATAGTAATTTTAACTAAACTATTTGTTCCATTCTCCCCTCTTCCACCTGTGCATACTCATATACAACCCACATAAACCACCCCTACCCAATGTCCCCGAGTCGCTTCTCATACACAGGACACTAAAGCCAGTGTCAACGTAACTGTGACCTTGCAACGTGTTACTGTCCCCTCATCCGTAAGGGCAGACACTGAGAATTGGCCCTATCGGTTACAAGTGAGCTCTTAGAGCTAAGAGAACATTGGTTGAAAATATATTCTGTAAGTATACACAAGGTATTCCCAGCAAGTGCTTTAAGATGCTGTAAGAATAAAATGAATCACAGTCTGCTTCAGAAAAAAAGAAACCCAAACATATAAACGTAAAGAAAGATTTTTCAAAAACAATTTCCCAACGTACCCAGTGTCCAGCTGAGCTATGCAGAGAGGCGTGATCCTTCTCCGACCATCTGCTGTTCGTGTTTCCACTTGTTTTTTTAAGAGATTCTGTTGGGAAATATATTTCATCATAATTTCTGATAAATAGGAAATGTTTTTTTCTCTTCCCCCCCTACCCCCAACTGACAAGAATACGTGTATTAGGTGAAAGATATTCCTCAATTAAGAATCTGTTAATAAAGGGGTTTTTTTTCCATATTGTCTTTGAATCATGCTACTACTGCATATGTAGAATCAATCCGTGTTTTTATTAATACAAGTGTATTTTAATACCACAACTTTTTTTTGACCAACAGTAGGTGATTTTTAAGCTCACATAGCACAAAGTACAAAAGAATTCTGATTCTCTCCACATGAGAGAGTCAAAAACTCTTCTCTGAAACATTCTGCTCTGTGCGCACTGAATCCTTCATTAGAAGTTGGGTTCTGTGTTTAGGAGAGAATGAAATAACACTCTCAGCCTCCTTCAGTGAGGAGCTGAAGCAGAGTTCTGCAGTTGGGCTGTCACCAGCTGCCCTGGGTTTCCTTTCCACATGTATCACAGAAACACCCACAAGCCCTTCCCCACACAGTCTTATTTCTACTTAAAAGTGTTTAACTTTTCGGCAAGTCCCAGTAATGCCAACTGGACCATTCACGGGTTGAAAGGTGCCGTTTAGTACGATGAAGGAAGCAGAAATCGTTTTTGTCACAAGCAGTTTGGGATTTATGCTCAGTCCCTGCCACTCCACAGTGACTATCCAGAACACCCACCTTCCGGATATCCTCCAGACTCTCCCCATTGACCATGCTGGCCACCTTGGGAGCCGCTGTGGCGGTCCCGGGCGCGTCCCTCAGCGAGGCGTTCTTCTGCTCCCCCTGCTGCTGCTGCTGCCTCTGCTGGTACTTGAGCATCTCCGGGTTCTCAATGATGGTGGTGGACAACTGCGCCTCGGTCATTATCGCCAGGCTCTTGCCATAGGTGGACTGGTGAATGTTGCTCTGTGGGCATTAAGAATGTATCACGCACAAGGAGTGACTACAACTGCCTGCAGGACACCACTACTTATAGTGCAATGGAGTCACACACATCCGATGGAATCCAGAAAATGCAAATGCCCTCTGTATTGTTTATACACCACAGATTATTTTTTCTTTGTATTTTCAGCTAGCACTAAATCAATATGTGAAATAATTGGAATTCAATGCTTTAGTTGCTAATAGCAATGAGAGGGAAAAACAGCCAACAGCAATCAGCTTAAGAAAACTTGCACGTATGCAAGTCAACAAGTAATTTTAAAGTGTTTTGAAGCACCCACTCCTGTTTCCGTGGCCAAATAATTACTGCAAACGTATAATGATGTGTAAGCAAGTGGATGTTTTCCAAACAGACTTTCTTTCCAGAATAGGAACTAATATCACAAATGAACTTCTTGACTACTGTTTTTTAATGATTTGTGAAGTAGAAAAGAACACATTTTTCTGTAACATGGAAATCAGTCACTACATACATCTATAAATAATCCAGTATTTTAATTGAATCAATAGATGGCTCAAACAAGATCACAGATCTCCCGAGTGCCTACTGCACCTTTTCCTCCTCACTGAGTGGGTCTCCAAGTTCATCCTGGGAAAAGTCCAGAAACGCCACTGATCCGTCCATGGAGCACACCAGGATACTGAGGCCATTCAGGGTCCTGAAGGAAAACAAATAAGGATTTTTATTTCCATCTCTTTCATTCAGGCAAAGGGGCAATACCATAAATTGCCCAATAAAAATCTTAACATTTATTTTCAGAGTATCAGAGCAACTCCTGATGGCACCAGAGCAGTGGGACAGCAAGGAGACAGGGTGATGGACAGCAGGGGTCCATGTGCCTATGCTCCTTTGGGGATGGCATGCAGGGAGGTGTCATTACAACAGCACAGCTACCCACAGCACAGTCTGCACCACAAAAACCTTTCTGCCTGGGTAAAACTATAGTGTTTACAATCAACAGTGAGAGAAAATGACAAATTTGTCTCCTACAAGAGAACGTACAATGTTTGTGTGCTAATGGAACTGGGGAAGAAAGGGTGTTCCTGTTCCCCACTTGTGCTTTTAGGCAGTTCTTGTACGTGGGATATATTGTAATGCTCTTCTGGGGGTCTCAGAAGGTTTTCTTGGTGGAAGAGAGGGGAGAAACTATACATTCTAGTCCTAATTGAATGGTAACTTCCATATATAACTTATTATTGCACATTTGAAATAAATAATATTTGCCAAGTTTTGACTGCTAACCCAGTAACTTCCAGTCACAGCTCACAGAGACAACGACACAGCGGTTCACAGATGACTTGTTTCAGAGAAAGGGAAGGAGGCAGAACTCTCAAGTCCTATCCAAATTACTCCAGCATGGCTTTAAAATGGATTACACACATCATCACTAGAAGTGTCTGAAACCATCTTTGTTCCTGGTGGCTGGTGCCTGCCCAGGAGTCAGCCGAAGCTCCACGTAACTGGCCTAACCAAGACCACTCCAAGTCAGAATTTGATAAAATCTTGCTTAGCAGACAAGATTGCTGAGCTGCTATTGACTGCTGGATCCAAGCAATTGTTCCATGAAAACATAACCATGTTCAGACATTACAGTGATGGACCCAAGTCTAAATCTCTAAAATAGAAATGAGCGAGCTGTAACAATATCAGTGTCAGATTTCTCTCAATTCACTCATTCTGTTTTCAGAATGGAGCATGTTTCTGGGAACGGTCCATATTATTGACATTTTAGCCACACATTTCAATTTGTAAACAGGATATAAAATAACAAGCTTCCTGATGATCCTTTGTCTCTCAAATATCCCACAAACCCATTTCCTCAGGAGTTGTGAAATGTTAACCAGCTATTACTCCCAATGACTTTATGCCATGAAAAACGTGCAAATTGCAGATGCAGAAATAAAAACCACAGGAAAACAAAAGTATTCAAAGCTATTGTACTACAACAATAGCAGCAGTTCTCATTAAATACTCTGCTTATTGGCTTCTGAGCCTTCGTCTAGTAATGAAAGCAAAATGATTTGAGTTTAAAAACTCCTTATCGTGCTTCACCAAGTTTGATGGCAAAATCCACGTGGCACCCAGGAAACAGGAAGTTAAAGAATTGTAAGCTTTAGCATTTACAGCATTAACCCACCAATACTGTTACAGCTATCAGGGTATTTCACTGCATCATGCTCTAAATACACTAGTTTTTATTCAATGTTCCTGTTACACAATCTCTTGTGACCACACGGCAGTTGATAATGTTACTACCAAAGATGTTGCAGCAGAATCAAAAAAACTTCAGGAAGCAATTACTTGTGTTCCAACGGCTGCAATCTGTATGGTTTTAAGGAATTTCCGGTTACAGTGTACACTTACAGCTGACAGCAACACTTTGGCTTTGTAACAAAGAGCAGAAGTCAACTTACCAGGAGATGTCCATGATAGACTTGTCAAACAGCTCGTGTATGACAACTAACGGTCGCTTCAGACATGTGAGCTTAAAACAGGAGAAACAACACTCAGAAATTCAGGAGTTCTATGGCACCACAAATGTCACCACATCAGTTCTGCCTAGAACTCTGCGTCTCTAGAACACCCAGTAGAGCCTCAACAGGCACCCTAAATGAAATCACAGTATAAATAGAAAGTAAAATATACTGAGTGATACTTTGATACGGGTACACACCGGCAGCATCGCCAGAAGCAGATTTAGTGGTATGCATTTAGCAATTGATGGATAAATATCACTCTGGAATCTATAAATAGTAGATTGCAGTTAGCAATTGGTGTGTTTTGGCACATGTTCTCGTGACAGAGCTTTACAAATCAATTAATTTTATTCCCCGTCCTCTGCAGTTGCCAAACAACCTGTCTTGTGTTTATAAATGTGAGAACAGCTATTCTTCTCTTGGCCAGAAATACCATTTTAGTGTAGATTTTAAAGTGAAACCTGAACTAGATCTTGAAAACTTGAAAGTCTTCTTAAAAAGCTCATTCACTTTCATGTTCCTTTCCACAGCAGAGCCAGAAGCCAGAGACTGGAGCCAGAACAAAGCAGAAAGACGAGCTGTGTAGATGCTCAGAAATAGCTGCCCTGGGCCCGCTCTATCCTCCTCGTGCCCACAAAAGCACAACTAACAAACCTGGACTCTAGGGGTGATTAACAGACAGGTGGGATTAGCATGGAGAAACAGTCTTTTTCTGACGAGACTCACTTGGGGAATGAGTAAAAGACATAGGAAGAAAATAGGGCTGAATTGTGTTTATTCATGTGCTAACACAGTATTTCCCTCTGCACCTCCTGCCCTGAGCAGGACAGCCCACTGCCGCTGGTTTCCAGCTGCTCTGACTTCAGAGACATGAACTCACACCAACCCCTTCCTTTTCCCCAGCTAATCCTGCAACACCAGAGAGATAAAAACTAAACATGAACCCAAATACAAGAGTTAGTGCAGTACACAGGACCTTTGTGCTAACCCCCCAGGTCACCCCAACAACCACATCAGCGCAAAGTCAGCAAAACCCCCACTTACCCACACAGAAAGAGATCGATCCTTACTGCCCACAGCACAACAGCAGTAGGGACAACTCGACTTGGTGGAGCTCCCATTCTTTTGTTTCTTCTTGAAGATTTTTGGATTGAATTTCTGAACAAATGAGATGCCCCAAATTTTATTACAGTGATTACACTTTAGTAGGAGATCTGCTTTAAAAGCAAGTTTTCCACTTTAGAGGGGAAAAGAAACACTTAATAGAAACAAAGTCCCCAAGTAGGCTGTGTAAGAGCACTGCTTGAAAGGCACGTGTGCTTTCCCAAGGGGTTTTCTGAATGCCTTAACAGGAATGGCAAGTAACATTAATTGTACTAGTGATCAGGAACCCACTAGAAACTCAAGTCCCTTTAATCAAGTCACGGAACAGCTACAAAGCCTATGTTTGCCTTCCCTAACATGCTCTGGTACTCCCCCTTAACTTGGTCATCTATGTCCAGTTCTCTTCTCACAAGAGCAAGCTGATTGCTTCCAGCACGTAAAGTTGGCATTTTTAAAACACCACCATGTGTTTGCTTCACTAATCTTGATACCCATCTCCAACTCTTGTCCCATTTATGCATAGAAGTATCAAAAGGCACATATAAGAAATTTTACTTCAGGAATAAGCTACTATGACTCACTCACCACTACTGTAACTGCCTTCCGATGCCCTACAAAATCCATGTTGGTTTTCCATCCGTCTCTCTCGATGATCTGAGCGGTAGGTCCAGAATTATTCATGGCATGAGCAGAAACAAGATAGTGACCATCAGGTGACCAGCTGAGACGCAACACGTGTGTTGTCCCTCCACACTGACAAAACGAATCAAAAAAACCCACACAGCTTTAAAAGTGTTTGGCAAACAAAGGGTTTTTAATACAAACTATTTAACTTTTAGATTTAAATTACGATTACAAAGTCAGCCTTTTCTGAATAGAAAAGAACGACATCACATACATTTCTCAGCAACTCCAGGCACGTTTATATAGGTGATGTGGTGTAACTTATGAAGTCCTACCAAAAAGGGGGAAAAGGAACTTGGAGAACTTCTTTAAAAGAAACAAAACGGGAGTCCTTTTGGATAGGGTACACTCAATATTCATCACAGTCCTAGTGACAGGGCTGCAGCATCCCAACTGCTAGTGATGAGACCTCAGCTTGGAACACCAGCTCAGACATGAATTCAGGCATTTACAGTCTTAGGAAGAGGAACTGCGTTAATCCCAGAACTGTAAGATCACTGCAAAACACCCCACTCCAGAAGCACCAGCTTCTGTCCCCAGTATCACCAAGTAACAGCCCTCTGATGCCAGACCAAAGCTCCCTCCTGAGCGCTCCCCTCCCTTCTGCCAGTGGCCAACAGCAGATGCCTAGGGAAGGATGATGCAATTACTGTGCCAATAATTCCTTGGAATAATCTCTACATTTCCAGGAATTTACTTAATTGTTTACTTAACCCCTGTAACCCTTTGGCACCTACATCACCCGATGGCAATGACAGTCAACGTAATCGCACGTGGTGTGAGAAAGTCTCTTTTTTCCCCCCCTTTTGAATCTGCCCCCCAATAGTTAAATGTGACTCGGCACTGGTAAATTAACTACTGTTGGTGCAGAGTCAGAGTTAATCTTGCAATTTTCCTTCATTCTGTCAGAACTCACTTAGAACGGCCACACATCCCAGCATACCTCATCAAAGGGTTTTGTGATGCTGGTTTCCAGCTGCCAGTCCATAGTCCGCCACACCTTCAAACTTCGATCATCAGCCTGAGAGGCGATGTATTTTCCAACAGGATCCCAGGTCAGCCCCTTCACCAAGCCAGAGTGCCCCTTCAAAGTGGCGAGAATTTCTGTGCACACAAAATTGAGAGTAGGGAGGAGCTACTGACACCTCCTTTGGGACAGACTGTTGGAGGGGGGGGGAATTACAAGAGCTTTTTGAAAGAGCACGTTAAATCTAAACTCTTTTAAAATAATAGCATATCAACCAAAGTGGAACCTATGCTTAAGCTAAGAATGATATAAGAAAAGTGGGAAAGAGAACTCTGGACAGAATGAAGGGTGCAAAACTCTTCAAAAGAAGCAGACGAGAGCAGAAGAGCCACAGAGCAGGGGCAGTTCAGAACAGCACTGTCGAGCTGCGGAAAGCAGCAGTTTAACTGGAACTTCAGCTAAACTTTCACCCTTTCATCTGTACCCAAACGTCATCCTAACAAATTCAGTTTCGCGCACCAAACACGAACTCAGCCGAAGTTGTGACTGAACAGACAGCTGAGCCCAGCAGAGCTCACCCTGGATCTGGTAACTTCAGCCCCAGTCTCGTGGCTTTCTGATTACTGAATGAAAGAACGTATACTGTATATTCATTATACATAAGTTTCCCCCCAGCCTCTAGAAGCACACAACACAGCATTTTGTGTGGATTTTTTTTTTTTTTAGCTTTTACATTTGTATTCCAAAGTCTTGAAACTCATTTACTAAGTATTTGCTGCACCCTCACTTTACCAATCCAAACCTGGAAGGACAGACTGCCAGGTTGCAGATTGTCATCTCAAAAGGCAGACAACCTATTCCTACAGTTGGTGAAAGACACCCAGGGAGGGAAGACTTTGTCACAAACCTTTACACACTTGCACACCTGAAATGTCAGAATTCTCACCTGGAAATTTGACAGCATTCCAGATGACAACAGTGTTATCCACACTGCAGGAGGCCAGCCAGGCATCGTGCGGAGACCAGGCCACATCCATGACATCTGCTCAGGAAAAAAAAAGCTTCCATTTAAGACATTAATGGCAATCAGAGAACCCAAAAATCTTTTTAAAAAGAACCTGTCTCAATACTTCTTTTATCACCAAGAAGTGATTATCATCTCTCTGGAGTGGAAGGTATGGAAGAACATTGCAATGCTCACGGGGAGGAGACTCCAACTTAACACCTCAATAGGGAACAAAACACAACAAAGCTCCAAGGCAGAGAACGCAGTGGTTAGAGAGGAAATACTAGTGCCTGTATAAAGTACTTTGTCTTGTTTTGAATTAAATCAGCAACAGCAGCTATTGCAACGCACTCGCTTTATTCCAACAGAGGTGGAGTGAACAGAGTGATTTACATCTTGACTTTAATCATAGCTCATGTCGGCAGGTGCAAAACATGTTTGAAATTATCTGGCGTATTCATCTTTTGCTTTGCCCATTAGTTGGTTTTTCTAACTAAACATTCATATTCTTTGATTTACAAAAACTTTATCTTTTGCCAGCCAGAAGATTATTCACTGCAAGTGAGAACATTTATTTAAATAAAAATACAGTATAGCTTCCTTTATTCAGATTAATTCTTAAGCTAGTAAATAGCAAAGTATAGGTTCTTTAGTAGCTAATTTTTCTACTACATAGCTGCTGGAAGGTTTCTATTACATTGCCAGGAGTTACTTGTATGAAAACACACATTTGATTAAAAGCAGCATTTTCTTTTAGATTTTCATTGCTGCTCTTAAAAGTAATTACTGACCTCCCACCAAATATATGTTTTGAGCAAGAAAATGTGACACTGAAAACCAATATTTTTTGTTTCAAACACATGCAAATTATGTTGATTCAACATCTTTTAACTTACCCCCTGAATGGCTTCTGAGAATCGAGACACACCTCCACTGCTCCACATTAGTCAGTTTGCTACTAGAGCCAAACACAGTGCTAGGTCCGATGTACCTAATTAACGTAGAAACAGTTACCAGCAGAACCACCTCAAGTTCTTCAAACTTTCTTTCTAAAGAAAGTCAGCTGCACAGCACACTCCTATTGTATAGCCAGTTATTCCTGCAGTGAAAACTGAAGCATAAAAAAGTCCTTTTTGGAGAAAGCAACACCCGTTATTAAAAAAAATAGCTTCAATAAAATGAACACTTCCTACGGATAGCAAAGAATGGTAACAATGAAGGTAACTCTCCAGATCCCATCAGGAAGCTCTCCTGGAGGCCAGAAGAAAATGCCTCAGCTCCTCGAGAGGAGAGGGGCTGCCCATGCAGGCACAGAGCTGGTCAGTGGCACCAGTCTCAGCCAAGCAGTGAGCCCCCAGAAGGCAGCCCAGGGAAGGGACACTGGGCGACATGACAGAGTGACCTGCCTGAAATAAAATGTAAAATGGAGAAGAGAGAAACACGCTTACGCAGCTCGTTTCCACACCATGATCAACTTGTCATCTCCCCCTGAAGCCAAGTAGACGCCATTGTTTGACCATCGCACGCAGTTCACACACGCTGAAACGCAGAGGGGAAAGTTTGTAAGATGAAATATGCAAATAAGCTCATCCTGTTCTGGAGAGCTGACAGAGTTTCTAATATAATGAACCCAACAGGAGACGTTTAGGATTTAGATGTGCTTTTCCTACTTAAAGCAGTTGCTCTGCCTGCTTTAGATAAATGAATTGGTACTTATCTCTCAGCTGCACTCGAGGAACTTCTTTTTAAAAAAATCCTGTTCCTTAGTTTAAAAAGCTTCACCAAAAGCAGCTCAAAGGAAGAAAGATGAATGTTAATCTATTCATTGTGGTAAATGAGGTGGGACTAAGAAGGCAAAAAATGAAAGGTGTATCTTCAAGAAAAGAAGAGGAACAACTTGTTCAGCTAACTGGGCATTCAAATGTAACGTGCACTAAATCCAGAACACTTCAGAACCATAACCATACGCTGCCCGCCATCTTTCCTTTGTACCTATTTCCTCTCTTGCCCTTCCCTCCACAGCTCCCCAGTTTCTCAGAATGGTCTTTATCAATTACTTTGTGGCCACAGCTAGAAAAAGGTCACAGGAGACTTCCAAAGGTACCTGTATTCCTCTCTATATTTTCCCACACTTTAACAACATTTTCTGCTGAATAGCTAAAAATGTATATAGCCAAAGTATGAGATCTCTCTGCTGTATTCCACCAATTCCTCACCACCAAACAGGCCGTGGTTTTTGTAATTACAAATGCATAACACATAAGCTTTGGCAAATCACCAACAGTCGGAGGTAAAAAGAAAAATATTTATCTTTGTTACCTAAGTGATTGTCCATCTGACAAAGCATCTTGGGAATATTTTCATTTTTTTCATCTTCCTCTTTCAGGACAGGAGCCATATTCCAGATCACAACTTTCCCAGAATCCTGGCCTGTGAGACAACAAAAAGTCCCCCCCTTTTAAACCCAGGCAAAAAAGCTTTTCCACTTAATGTCAGTTCCAGACAGATGCTAACATTGCTGCAACAGGAGCTCTGGAGATGTGTGAATACAGCCACCATTCTCTATTCAGAATTATTGATATCATTACACCCAGTAAGAATTGGTTTATTTTCCTTGACATTATTAAAAATAAAGTTATACAGACTTGTTCCAAAAAATCATACTGTACGTAATGACACCAACTGTAAGGATGAACTATTTATAATGAAACTGTATTATTAAAAGAGAAAAGATACATGCAATTCCTAAATCACAATTGTGGTAGCCAACATTAAATTATTAACTATTGTAATCCAAATAATATTTTTGCACATATTTCTTGAGCTATTCCACTTATATAATTGGATTTTTTGGTCCAAATAGCTCTACTGTTTGCCAGGTCAAAAAGCCCAACTTCGCTTTCAGTTCCTCTTCAAATAAAACAAAGACAGAAAGCAAGCGATGTTGCCGGTACGGCCACAGCTCAATTATTGGAGGCACTCTCAGTGGTGTCCAAGAGGACAAGTGCACAGAAATGTGCTCCTGCCTTCTGCAGTGATACCACCCTTTTCAGGAGGTTTTACTGACTTCTGTAATTATTGGTTCCCTAGAGATACGCAACATGTTTTTACAAGGGTCAAACCGATTAAAGTGTTGGGAAGGCACAAGATGATGATGATGATTATTATTATTATCTCAAATCCTGCCTTTTATCAGCACACAGACATACCTTGTCCTCCTGTTGCAAACTTGGTCCCATCTGGGTGAATATCCACTGAAAATATTGGCTTTCCTGGAATGAGAGAACAAGCAGCGACAGTCTGAATCGTACAGTCGAGAGAACACAGAAGCGACAACACAACTACAACTTCTCTGGCTGGCCAACAACTTTCTTCTGCTAAAAGCCCAAGCTGTAAGAATTACAGCCAACTACAAGAGCTGAAAGCACCCTGATGACAAAAAAGACAGCCTAGTAAAGTGTATAGGAAGGTTATTGTGCCACAAGAAACTAGAGATAACCGAGGACACTCCATCCAGCAGGACACGCCAAACACCCCAAAGCAAAACAAAACCACAAAGGAAGTGCCAAAGAGGCAGAACTGTATTTGAGTGAGGAAATTCTTCCAGGTTTCTACACTTCATTAACTGATGACCTGAAGCGAGTTGGGGTTTGGTTCAGGTTTTGGTTGGTTTTTTTTTTTAATCCACCCCAATCTCAGGCTGCATCTGGTGGTCACACAATTACCTGTCTCTCATTTAAATTCTGTTGTTATGAAACTCTTCTACCCACAGACTAGATTTTTATGGCTGCCATATAGGAAGAGGAAGACTAACCGACTCCAGCTAATCTAACTTTGGATTTATATTGCAACTCTGGCATTTGATTCCCCTTAAAATTTTTACAAGTAGCCAAGGACAGGCCTTATGAACAGTAAGATGGCACTCAACTCACATTCCTTCCACCTCCTGCAGATTGCATAAAACACACAAACTGAGACTTAGTGGTGGCTTTTCTTCAGTTTGTTGTGCCTCATTCTGTCTTTTATTCTATTAACTTGAATGCATCTTACAGGGACAAGCTGCATATTTTGAGAAGCAAACATTTATTTTATCCTTCCCAGATACGGGAAGTTCCCTGAAATTAAACCAGTGCATCATTTGGAAGAGTTTAACCCACTGACACTTGGGGAACCAGGTTGTTCTGTAGACTTTATAGCTGGAAGAAGTTACACCATCTCAGCCTGCATCCACAGCCTGGGGCTAGAAGCCTCACCTACTCTCACATCTGCCACGAGGCACGAGGAAGAAGCCAGATATCAAAGACCTTTGGTTTGCACAGACCTGGCTCCTTTTGCCTGTGTTATCACTCACCCCGACAGGAAACAGTTCCCCAGCAAATCAGAAGGAGCAGTTACCTCCAATGCAGGGGCATCAATAATCAGGGGAATTAGGGCTTCCAGAGCCAGCACTGCACCTATGAACAAGGCTTCAGAGTCTGGGTGGGCTTTAGTTTAACAATACTGTATTTAAAATTGGCTTAATGGACGCAGCCGTCTCATACAGGGAGACTCATTCCTCCTCTGCTCTGGTTCCACCACCAAAACCCTGCACCAAAAAGCAGCCGTGACCCAAGCAGCCACATTGACAGACACACTGGTTTCTCATTACTTAGGGAACACAGATAAGCTATGCCTGCCAAAAAAACATGAAGTCACTGCACCCATTGCTTTGCAAAAATTACCAACGAGAGGCAATTTTCCTTTCCCAGGTGTTTAAAACCATCACAGCATCTCCAGCTTCTGTCTTATCTCAAGAGCTCAACTCTACGGGACCAGCAGCAACTCCCTTCTGAGTAAAGCTTTTGCACAGGTCTACAAATGGAGTTTAGGAAATTTAGTATATTATTTCACTTATGGAGCCAGAGGTATCTTAGCTACAAATTTGCCATAAAAGCTTAAAATGAGACACATCACACCAGGGAAAATGTCCACCCAGCCCAGTACTCTGTGCTCAGAAACCAGCACTAGATACCTGCCTGGGGAAGGGTACAACACTATGCACACAACACTTCTTCCCAGGATAATCTGCCAGCTCCAAAAATTTCCAACTTGACTTCTTGAGCCAGAGGCCTCCACAGACTTTTCTGCTATAAATTCAATCAGCTATTTCCCAGACCCATAATTAACATTGACAGCCCCTAATGCAGAGAGATCCACTGCTCAACCACGGACTCCCTGAAGAGCCACTGGCTTTGTGTACCCTGCATCTCCTGTTACTTCCACACCCCTGAACTCTCAAACAGGACCATCAACCACCCACCACTCTTTGTCCTGTCTCCGCTCAGCCCCACGGCCCAAGCCCACAGCCCTGTTCTACCCACTCCTCCTTCAGAGGCTGCCCTACAGTGTTCAGATGCAAACAAGCCATGTATTTATGTAGCAGGGTAATGTTTTCTTTTTAGTTCTTTTTCTAGCATAAATTTGGCTTTTGATCTAATGAGCACTGAGCAGATATTTTCACAAAATATTATAATTCTAAAAACTCAGAACTGAGTGGAAGTCGCCAGGTCACAGAGCAGTATTTTACAAGAGTAAGTTTAAAAAGGGTATGGACTTTGCACTCAGGAAAGGTGGCGGTAATAAATGAAGCCCTCAACAACAAATCCAGTTTCCTACGTGGCTCAGCTGTGACCCAGGAAGGGACCTTGTTCCACAGGTAACTAATCCCACACAATGGTCTGCCCAGGAAACCTGGGCTTCTCAGCACAATCTGCCAATAAGCTTAGAGCACGATGACTCGTCAACATGGGGCTCATCAAATTAATCTCCCATCAGAGCCAAGTAAATATGCTTTCCATCTGAAGGGTAATTCCACATAAATTGGACTAGTTTCATATGTCTCAATCTCACCAGTGATGTCCAGATGCATCCCGTGGTTCACCTTTAAAGATGGGCTTTTTCTCTCGAGAAACATTAGTTTACTAAATCAAGTTCCAGACTTCTAGGGGTTTGTACAGATAAGAGTCTTCCATTTTCCATATGCAGGAAATCTGTCAAACTACACCCAGCCTCAACCTGTCGCACCCTACTCTTCACAGACATTGGGCATTACCCAAAACACAAACAGCAACTGCAAAACTCCGTGTCACACGTGTCACTGGCACAGCACAAAACTTACAGCCAGCCTGGACGAAATGCTATTTATGGGTCAGTCTGGATTTTATGTCAAACGGCTTGGGATATTATTCCACCATCCAGAGGTAATACCATTAAACATGGACTAGCCAGTTGTTGAGAGCCCACCGTTTCCAGTTCACACCACCCGTGCTGTGCTCTTCAACTCTCAGTTGCAGTAACGTTAGCAGGGGAGGGAAGCACAAACTTAAGCTGACAAAGGCCACCCAAGGAGCGAAGCACCTACTCACGGAGTAGCCCAGAGGATTCAGCTGCTGGCTCTGGCTGGAGCTGAGCGCAGCAGCAGCCCTGTGGGGATGCCTGCAGGAATCCCCGACCGCTGGATATCGGAACCTGAGCTTCTGCCACGTGGCCTGCAAAGAGCACCCGCATCCGTTTGTCAGGCAGCAGCAGAGCTGGTTTGGGCTCCAGAAGGCTCAGAGACCAGCGGTGGTGTCATCCAGGCTGACAGCACCCAATAGCACCCTTCAGCTGACCCTCAGAAAGGAGCTGCAGCCTCTGCTATCCCTTAGAGAGCAGCACACGGAGGTGACAAACCATCCGGCTCCCGTCTGGCACAAAGACTGCGTGAAGTCTCCAGTCGGGTTTGTTACACACTTGTGTTTGGGTTCAGAAATGGGTGAAACACAGGGAGCTCCCAACAGCGTGGCCCAAGTGTCAGCCTTAAATGAGATTACTAAGATCTGAGAACAGAAATCACTACTAAAGCTACCTGCTTGTCAAAGTATATTCATTCTTTCATCATCTATAGGGAAATTTGTTTTTAATAAGTTTTCTCTCTACACTCTTACATCTATTCCTTAAAATGATAAAAATTAATGTTTATTGAACCTGTTCTGTAGTCTCAAGATGTCAAATGTTTTTGGTTTTGTTTTTCCACAAAGGAGAGCAGATTAAGTGATCACAGGGCAGAAATTCATCCAAAGTCATCACCAGTGCACTTTCCTCCAGGGCACAGCACCTCATTTCCAGCAGTGACAACTGCCAGGGTTAAGGCTACAAGACTCATTCCATACAACTTGTGGTTTATAAACTGTGATCAGTTTATACTGGGCTTTCCCTTACTTCTTTCATAAGGGAGAAAAAACTAAGGGAGAAGGAGCCACTATTTGACAGCAGCCACTTCCTTCCCCAGGTCCAGCTCTTCATCCGACTCCATTGTTGGATCCCATCAAAACAAGCCAAAAGGCACAATGTCCCTGTCTCAAAGTGCCCAAATGCTTCCCCATGCTCCGAGCTGGAGAAGTGATGGATTTCCAAACAGCAATCATGCATCAGAACAAAATGTGATACTTAACCACTAACATTAAAATCTAACTACGTTCTAAGACATTTTGCCCTCTCATAATATTTTGTACAAGAGACAAGTCTAAATTACTGAAGTTCATGGCATCACATCATACATGGAAGAAAACCAGGTTCATTACAAACAGAACACCTTCAGAGAGATCAGGTGTCCTGTTGCATTATTTTTTTTTAAGAACCCAAATATACATTACATAAAGAAATACTCATAATGAAACAAGCTTGGAACAAAGAGTTCCAAGTAATTTAAACCCAAGGAGAAAGAGCCATCTTTAAAAAAATCTAGCAGCTGAAGAAAAAAAAGCAATTTTAAACAATGTGTCGTTTTTGTTTGTTGTTTAACTTCAGGCAGTAATCAATGAAATATAAAGACAATTCTAGGTGACTTGCTATCACAAAATGAACCAGTTTCTATTCATTTTGCTTCCAGCCCATCCGATACATAACATCCAACACACTCACAAATCAATTCAAATATTTACATTCCACCATTACAGCCTGGAGAGATAATAAACTCTGTGCCTAGATTTAAACAAAAGTTGTTACCAGGGAGCAGCACCTGGGGGTTTGCATGGGTTCCTCGGAACAGCAAGGGACTTCCCTTCCCACACCCACATCAGCCCTCGCTAATCACCAGGGCTCTCAAATCCCGTGTGCCAGAGACGTACGTACAACTGCTGGGTGCATGATGCACCTTTATCCAGGTACTGGATGGAAAACTGGGAAGGAGAAGCAAACCACAGCATCTGGATGTTACAGCCACCCGTTCCTGCCCCACCGTTACACTGCACTATTCAATATTCTGCCTTGCTCCAAGCCAAAGAAACACGGAAGAGAAGAACCCAACAATAATGAGAATTTCATGCAAAATCTAATACACCCACACTAAGAGTGTAAAAGCTTATGGAAGAAGCATCTGAAAAAGTAGTATTTCCAATAAGCACTCAGCTTGAAGAACATTAAGAACTCTAAGACAAAAACCTATAGAACCAAAATGTATTAACGTGCTTTCACAGTAGAAGGCACAACATCTTGGCTGAGCAGCGTTCAATCCCCAGGTGTACTAAATGTCCCTGCTGCAACACCGACTTCTCGTGTCTGTTATCTCCTGGAGGATGTGTGCCTGTAAGCATCATTAAACTCATCCTCATCCAAATCCCCAAAGGGAGCGGGGAGCGGGACGGACAGGAACAGCAGGGCCAGGCTGGCTCTCAGGGCTCCTGCTCACAAACCAACGGTGAAGCTGCCTCTCGCGCCCACAGGGAAAACCAAAGGGATAGAAATCATCACAGTGAGTCTCCAGTACACACTGTAAAAATTATCTTTACCTTGTTTCTGGAGAGGTTTCAGAGCAAACAGGCAGGCCCATGAAAAGTGATGGGAGATCACCTGTGTGCAATAATGCCTGCAGGATCTGAGACCTGGGTACAGTAAAAGAACCCGACTACACTCACCAGTTTCTACCCCACACTCCTTGCCCCAAGGACGAGAACTCATGAATGTTATATAGTCCTGTATACGTTAGCAGACCTTAAAGAGTTTGACAAATGGAGCCAGTGATGAATGACTCTTTTTGCAGGTGGTAAAACTATGACAGTGACTTGCCCAAACTCATCCCAGCAAGACAGCAGCAGAAACAGAAGAAAATGTGGGGCTATTGAGGCCCTGTGTAGCATATTATCCACTGGGCAAAGTATCTCAGGACTTCCTAAGTGGAGCCTCGCTGCAAACTGCTTGGCCAAAGACCATCTTCTGCAACAGTTAGACATATTTCAAATTGCTAGAGATTTCAAATACATGCCCATGCCAAAAGGTGCACTCACTCAAGAAATAAGCACAGAAGCTACAGATCTAATCTGTGTGATCTCAAAGATTGAGGCCCAAAGTTTGTAGCTCATAAGTGGGCTCCCACTGCAGATCCAGAGAGACGCAGGACAGCCTGCCTACAGGCAGCCAGAGATGAGGATGTAAATGCTACATTTGTTTAGATTAACCAAGCAGAAATGTAAAAAACCGTCTCAAATAAAGCACTTCCGTGTTTCTTCAGTTCACTACAACCTTTCGATAAAAGGCTCGGTCTGTCTGCTGACTCTGCAGCCCCCAGGGAGTAGTTCAAGAAAAGCCACATGTGAATTTCCACTCCAGGCTTAAGTTCTGAAAAGCTGCAGGGTGATTTCAGGGAGAGCAGCGCGGGCAGAGGGGCAGCTGTGGGGCTGCAGCTTCTAACCCCAAGCACACTCCTGCAACTCGGACAAGCTGGTCTTTGGCCTGGCTTTATTCTAGACACCAATCAGCCAGATGAGGCCAACTACCAGCATTTATTCTGGGGTGTAAAATCTGCAGTTGGAAACAAAGCCGAACGCATGAATTTGAGAACAAAACTTGCATAAACAGAAGCAAACTCTTCACATTACATTTCTTCTCACTGCTCCCTCAGGATCAGCACAGGTATTACTCTGGAAACGTATCGTGAGGGGTGTAAACACACAGCAGCGATGCTATCCTGTCCTGTCCTGCCTTCCCCACGCAGGGCAGCACAGAGCTCTCTGTCCATACCCACGCTTCATTCTGGAAGGGGTTTGGCTCAGAAATAAACCCCTACAAAGACACCAGAGGAGCGGCAGGCAGGATACTACACAACTTCAGGGAGCTGTTTGGAAAGCGCTATGGGGGTAATCCCTCAGCCCCGCGGCCATCCCCAGCACAACGGCCGCGGCTGCAGTTCACGGCTTTCGGGGAGTTTAATAACCGACCGGTAACGGCGGGCCGGCGGCGCTAGAGCCCGCACATCCAGTCCGGAGGAGTCCCCGCGCAACACCCCGCCCCGGGACTGCACCGGGCCCGCGCGAGCCCCCGCTCTCCAACGCGGAGCCCCCGCCCGGCGGATCGGGCGGCTCCCCCCGCCCAGCGCGGCCCCCGCCCTTCAGTTATCTTCTGGGGCCGAGGCCGCTCGCCACGCCAGCCCTGCGGGCTGCACCCTCTCTCCCAGGACTCTGGGCTCCCCTC
>VXBJ01002871.1:695587-735666 GCA_013400055.1 Nycticryphes semicollaris | reverse complement strand
GGCGCTGGCCCGGGGTCTCCGCGGCGCTCGCCTCAGGTAGGGCCGTGACTCGGGGCTTTCTTCTCGCCCGCCCGGGAGGGAGACCAGACCTGGGGCTCGCCATTCGGCCTGGTCCCCCTCCCGGGCGGGCATCTCTGGATTCGTAGCGCTGAACAGCCCGAATTTCTCCTCACGATTTGTGTTCCTTCCTCAGTTCCTGGCTGCCCCAGACGGTTCCGAGCCGAGGGAGTCACTGGCAGACATCGCTGCTGGCGGCCCGGGCGTCTCTCCCTGTGAGGTGAGCGAGAGGCGGTTTCATCCTAAGGGCATCCCCCATTTCCCCACGTCCAAACTAACTCTTAACTATAAATCTTTGCTTTCAAGTCACTGCGTGAGGGGAGTGTAATGGTAACCTGTGCGACTGCCGCTTTGTGCCTGTGTGTAGTTGTATTTGCTCCCTCAGCCACAAAGTGTTTGGATTTAAGCTGTGCTCCAGAATTCCCTCTTGAGCAGCAATGGAATTGAGAGCTGAACCGAAAATACTATAAAGTGGTCTATTAGACAGACCGCATTTACATCTGTGTTACATTTTGAGTGTGTACATTTTGTGTACATGTGTTTTGATGCTAGTAGATTTAAAATATCCTGGAGGCTGGTAGGTACTGTCACAGGAACTGTTTCACACCACAAAGGTTGGTTGTTCAAGCAATATCTCGCCCTGAGGATTCCTGTGCCAAGCATGGCATTCCTTATCTGGGGTGCACGGGGCCTGCCCGAGGAGGTGCAAAAGCAGAAGAACGTCTGTGGCTTGAATTTGATTGCAAACATGGAAGTTTTAAAAGCATGTGTGAAAACAGTGACTCTTTTCTTTACCATGAGAGGTCAGGAATATTGCAGATAAAACCAGGACATGCTTTGCTCCTTGTACAAAACAACTCCAATGCCATTTTGGTGGAATCTTCTCGGATCATTCTGATGTTCAAACCTGGATGTTGCTTTTCTTGGGTGGGTACAGTCTCTCTGAAGAAAATCTTAAAAGACATATTACTGTCTCCTGGAAATGACATTACTTGAATAAAGCTAACGGCTGGAACCTACAGTAGGGACCAAATCAAACAATGGGAAGGAACGTCCTTAGAAAAGTAAAATGGAAGTGAAAGTTGTTGGTGTTTAATTAAATGAGAATATACCTTCCTTCATTTGTGTAATTATTTCCCTTGCAGAGCACAACCGAAGAAGAAGAAGAAAGTAGATGTAAAGAAAGAGCAAGCACAGAAAGAACGTATGAAAAAGAAGATCAGAAAGTTGGAAAAAGCTGCTCCAGAAATGATTCCAATTGAGGATTTTGTAACCCCGCTGAAGTACTCGGATAGCAGCAGGTAGGTCAGACCTTCTCACTGTGCCTGTGTGTTCAGGGCAGAAACGTGTGTTGTTTCTTCCACTGTGCATCTGAGACAGAGTGCCAGCCTCAGGACAAAACAGGGACAGCAAATATTATCTGTTCCTGCTTAAAGTAGTGAAAAAATAGTCATGTAAATGTCCTGTTTGACTGGCTGTCATCGCACGAACGAAACGTGTTCTCTGGGTTTGGGTTTTGTTGGTGGGGTTTTGTGGTTTTGTAGTTTGCTCTTTGGGGTGCAGGCCATTTCTCTATTAAAACGTTATCCTACTCTTTACCAGGGTGCGGAATCTTCCTCCGCTGTCGCTTGAAGAGACGGAAAGAAGAGTGTTACTTATGAAGAAGTGGTGTTTGTTCAAGCAGAACCAAGACAAGGCTGAGAAGGCTGCAATCCAGGCGCTGGTGGAAGCTCAGGAAGAGGCGCTGCGGGAGCTGCGCCTGGAGTCGGAGGAGCTGTACCAGGCAGCCATCTGCCGTGACCAGGGGCTTTTCCCCTTTGAGAGAGAGGGACCCGATTACACCCCCCCACTGCCTGGTTACGACCCTCCGGAGGGAAAATGCGTTGATATCACCAAGGTGTACACACAGTGAAGGAGGGGTCTGGCCTTCATCACACGCCTCTCGGCCGACCAAGGGAGGAGAGAGCAGACTAGGAATAAAGGATACCTTCTGCAGGTTAACATACCGTAGGTGCGGGACTGTAAAAGCAAACCAATGAAGTATCTGTTTGTTTGGATTTTTTAACTGGCTCTCTGAGTAGTAGGATGCCCAACACCAATACCCTGCCTTACGCTTGGGCTGTGCAAGAGCAAGACGAAAGCTGGCATTTCATGGAGTATTTTATCTTTCTGGACTTGTCTCTCATCCCTCCAAACACTCCCCAGCAGCAGTTTTTATTTTGTTCTGCATAAACCCTAACTTGGAAGGTCCCTGTGGCGTGAGGAAAGGATGTCACTGTGCTGTGAGGGGGGGGCTGCAGCTGACCCCTTTCGAGGCAGAGCACTGAAGTGCTTTTGTGTCCAAGAGGGAAAAGGGTCAGAAAACGTACTGTGACAAAGCCAAAACTGCATTTGGGGCTTGTACATTGCCATGGAAGTGTTTGCTCTAGAACAAACCAGCTGTCTCTTCATTCACTCAGACCTTTATTTTTGTAGTGATTGTGCAGTGCCCTGGACACACACAGCCACCGCTGGCAGGGCTGGGCAGGGGGCGGTTTGAGGGGCTGCAGCATCGTCCCACCAGGCGAGCAGCTCTTCACACACTGCAGTCTGGTCTCTGGGAAATGCCCTTCCCAAGTGAGTGGCTGTGATTGCCCAGAGCTGGTGAGAGCAGCCCCAGCTTCATCCTCTCTTTCCAGGGGGGGTTTCCCTGCTCCAGAGGGGCAGCGGGGGCTGGCGGGGGAGAAATCCTGCTCTGGCAGGAGGAGCTACATCTGGGGGGTCGTTGCCGCGATGGAATCTGAAACTCAGTAGCGAGAGGCCAGAATCAAGTTAAACCCCTCCATTCTCCCTTTAAAAAAATACCAAGAGTTTAAATAAAGAAACTCTGGGTGTTTTTGGTAGGTGCTGCAGTGTGGTGGGGCAGGGCTCCAGCCGTGGGGTTGCAGGAGGAGGCAGAAGGCAAACCCCAGCGTGGGGGTGTGTGACATTACTGACCCCACAGGCGGCACAACTAGTTGGGTTTGTCTTGGTCCAGCGGCAGGTACCATTCGGGGGGGGGGCTCTTCCTCAGCCTCCACACCGGGGCCTGCTTCTGTCTTTCCATGACTCGAGCTCTTTCACTCTGGCACAAAGATTCCTGCGACACAAGGGAAAAACACCACCAGGGGTAGGGCTGGCCATTCCATGCTCACAGAGCTCATTTCCTGACCCAAGTGGTGGAGATACTGGGCCACTCTTTTTCCAGGGGGGCCCAGTGACAGAAGAGAAAAAAGGGGCACAAACTGGTACATAAGAAGTTCCATCTCCACATGAGGGTAGCAGAGCCCTGGCAGAGGCTGCCCAGAGAGGTGAGGGAGCCTCCTCTGGAGACAGTGGGACCTGCTGTGGGTGACCCTGCTGTGGCAGGGAGTTGGAGGAGACGACTTCCAGAGGTCCCTTCCAGCCCCAGAGCATTCTGGGATTTATGATGCATTAATGCAAGCCAAGATACACCCTTTTAACCATGTCACCTTTATAGTTTGCCTCTGAAACCACCGCAGCGTCTAAGTTCTCCGCAGAATTAGAATTTAGGGGCTTTTAGGAGCCTTTATAGTTCGTCACCTTTATAGTTTGTCTCCGAAACCACCGCAGCGTCTAAGTTCTCCGCAGAATTAGAATTTAGGGGCTTTTAGGAGCCTTTATAGTTCGTCACCTTTATAGTTTGTCTCTGAAACCACCGCAGCGTCTAAATTCTCCACAAAATTAGAATTTAGGGCTTTTTAGGAGCCCTGCGGGGGGGGCGAGATCGTTCCTGGACCCACCCGCACCACTCCCTCAAGGCCCAGTTTTTGCCTGCGAGGAGTCTCCTTCTGGAGAACCCCAAACCGAGAGCTTTCACACCGGCTCCCGCCGGACCTTCAGCCCACTCCCCCCGCCGGCAGCGGGTGGCGGTGGGTGCGGTACCTTGGCGGCGTCGGTGCGGTCCCTTTCCCAGGCGCGACAGGCCTCGTAGTCTTCCTTCCAGCGGCCGCAGGCCGGTAGCTCCCCGTGGGCGTAGTAATGGTGGAAGGCGTGCCGCAACCCGCGGCAGTGCTTCCACTCCCACCAGTAGTCCTCGCACGGCCGCGGAGGCTGCGGGAGGACACAGACCGGCATCAGTTACCGCCAACTCGTCCCGGTAGCCCCGCCGCCCCTCAGCCCCGCTCACCCGCCAGCTCTCGCCGTCCGCCNCCGCGCCATTCGAATGCAATACGTCACCGTATTGATCTAGTAAAAGCATGTTGTTAATTACGCTATTAATTATAAATACAAAAAGCGGTTACGGGGGGGCGGGTACAATGATTTATAACAAACACCCCCGGAGCCCAGATCAGAGATTCCCCCCTGCACCAGCCCTAAAGGCCTTTGCACCACAGCAAAAAGCTCACCTGGAATTGGGGCAAAAAATACACAGAAAGAGGAAAATAACAGGAAGGGAGGGGAGGAGGTGGCCGGCGAACCGGGGCCTTTTGGTGCCAAAGGCCTCGCTGGGTTAAACCTCTGCTTTACCCCAGACACGCTTTCCCTCTTTACAACACGTACAAAACAGCCCGTGGGAATGCCCAGAACTCAAACTTCCAACTGGGAAGTTCAGACAGTCCCGAGGGCTCCGGTTTTAAAGGCAAATCCAAAGGGCACCCGCGCTCCCACACCGCAAACACCTCCTCAGCCCCAACAACTACGGTCCAATGCGCTGCAAAAGGGTTATTTTATTTCCCGCCTGACTAAGGGTTCCACGACTCAGGGTTTTCTTCCCTTCTTGCGCAGGGACTGCCCTTCTCCCGAAAAGGCAATAAACCGGCTCCCAGAGTCATCCTGGAGAAAAGGAAAAAGAGGGGAGAAAGGTCGTTACCTCTTTGTTCACAGCTCACGTCCGACCAAACTGAGCCATCGCTAGAAAGAACATTCCAGCAGAGCAGCAACTGCCTGTAAGCATCTCACATCCCTCGTCCACGTAACAACCACCTCCTGAAAATAAATCCCAGTGTTTCCAAGACCTTCCAGCCAGCTCAAACACGCAGGAACTGCCTGATTTCATTTGTATCATCTCACATCACCAAGGACGGGCACCGGGGGCTGCTGTCACCCACCTCAAACCCTTTCCTAACAGAACTGCGCTGTGAGAAGTCAAGTGGGGAGAGAGGAACCACAGACTTGGACAGGTATGTCCTAATTCTGCCCAAAAACTGGGAAGGATCCAACTTTATTTACCTCTTCGATCTTCTTAACGAGCGGACGTGAGTTTCTAATGAATGTGATTCTACCGATCTTGAAGTCATAGTTGGGAATTCCTCTGGGAAACAAAAAAAAGCACAAACATGTGATGAGAGAAGTTTTATTCCCACCACCCACTGGGCACCGTGAGACCCGTCCTACACCGACACTGGTTGGTGCTCAGTCTAGGAGATCTGACCATTCATCTTCCAAATGCAAGCTCTCAGCAAAGCTCGTTTGTTTATATTGAGGGAGCAGGAAAAAAAGAGAAATAAACTCTGCTCAAACACTGATCCTTCACTCGCCAACAGCTGAAGGCAACAGACCTACCTTCGAATGTCTCCTGGTTTAATTGGCGACGGACTGGGCTCAACGCCCTTCTTCTTGCCATCCAGCCTGTTCCCAGAACCCGAGAACGCCTGTGGATGTGCACATAAAGAGTGTTAATGTTGCCATATCTTGTGTTGGAAAGCACACAGCACAGGGGTTCTGTGTTCTGTAAAACCTTACTATCCTTTTTATTTAGTTATTTGATCCAGCAGGGGCGGTTTGGGTACATACAAGCTGATGAACCCCAGCTGCAGGAGCGTGTTTTGGTCTCCTGTTCAGACTGCCCCTTCAAGGACAGCAAGTCAG
Organism: Nycticryphes semicollaris; assembly: GCA_013400055.1. NCBI lineage: Eukaryota > Metazoa > Chordata > Aves > Charadriiformes > Rostratulidae > Nycticryphes > Nycticryphes semicollaris. The sequence goes on along the minus strand of VXBJ01002871.1, from coordinate 729,759 downwards.
ACCGGGACCCCACAAACCAGTTGAACCACGAGCACCCCTAAGAACAGGTACTAGTATTTTGCTGTTGTTTGGAACAACTTTCCCTCACCATTTTACAGCGTTCAGAAACCAGCAGAAACAGGGACTTACACGAAATCCGATGTCACTCACGTACCCACTCGGGTCTGCTTCAACGTCCTGTCAGAGAGAGAACAAGTCAGTGCCCCGTGCTCACGCTGTGTTGTGCGGAACACACGGCAACAGTTCCGTGAGTTTCTGACCAAACAATCCCTTTCCAAAATCAACAGTTGGTAAAAACCATCTCGTAAGTAACACACACAAGTGTCTTACGAAATTGTTTCAGGAAAGTCTGCTGGCACCCACTGCTCCATGCCAAGCACGGCTGACTTCTAGGGAATATGTTTGTGAAGAACAGAAGCGTAACCTACTGTGGTCTCCTCCTGCTGGGCACTTCTTTCTGGTTCTTTGTACCCCAAAGGAGCATCAAAATCCACCTATTTACACAAAAAAGCATGAAAATAAGCACAACTGATACTATTCTTTTAATCATAAACTTTATGCTACTATTCCTCAAAACTCCCCAAAGTATCACTCCATTTCCATCTAGAAAGAGCCAAGGTTTGCTCACTAAACATTTTAACCCAGAACTAGAAAGACTGAGCCTCCCAGGAACGAGCCTTAGCAAGAACTGAAATAGAGCAGTAAAACAGCACCACACGGTATCACTAGAGTTTGAATCAAGACAAGGCTGTTAAATAAAACTTGGGATCATAAACCACGATGAAGCTAAACACTGAATTCTAGGGGCTGCAGTCACCTGTGACAAGGTGTAGCTTGAGCCCCCGGCTGTGTGTACACAGGTCCATGGGGTACTCTCACATCAGCCATCTCGCCTGTCCCATCCGATTTTCCCTGTCCCACAGCATCAGAGGCACCTGGTGCTGCCACCACCCGAGGAGCCCTGTCCCCTTGGGAGGGCACAGTGACAGCAGACCTTCCGCATCCGCTTCAACTTACGTTCATATCGCACTCAATGATGGACACAGCCTTATCTGGTTTGGTCTCCATCACCCGCAGCTCATAGATCTGAAACAGGAACCAATATTATAAGATTGTACATGAAAGAGCTCAACTTACAGTTAAGAAAAGCATTTCTAAACCTTTCCCTTCAGGTAGCTCCAAGAAAATTGAAGTAAGTGTTCTTTAGGTGAGGACTGGATACTGCAGGGTCTCTACAGAACTTAAGAGCAAAGATTTTTAACTGAGAGGATTGCCATGTGCTGGAACTAGAGAACGGACCTTTTACTGCACCCTGCTGCACTCCTGCTGTACCTTAGTCTCCATTTTTTAAAACAAATTACGAATTTAGGGTAAATTCTTATATACTTATATACAACAAGGGCACAAAAAATTATCTTCTTGTGAGTCAAGAAAGAGTCTAAACCACAGCTCAGGAGATTTAATTGACCCCTTTTTCCTCCAGATTGTGAAATCCACCATCTGGGCTGGCTGTCAACAACGCCGCCTGACTGTGCTACCACCAGCATCCAACACCTGGGCTGAGTCTGCAGCCCCGAGGGAACAAATACACACACGTGCCACCAGAAATACTCATCTATACAATCCAGTCACAGTCAAAGTACTGGGGTGGTCACAATCTACTGAAATACAGCACTCTTTTTTTTTTTTAACATGGGACAGAATTTATTTCCTCAAATTGATGGTATCCAACCCAAACTTGCACAGACTGGTGTTGCATACTGTACCTTTTCATTGTAGTTGATGGCAATCACATCCCCTGTAGTCAGACAAGCGAAGTTTCTCAAGGCGTTTTCCAATCTGTGGAGTACATTAAGGTGAAACATTGGCTTTCACAGCAACAACGAAGCATTAAAGCTACTATGTTATAGAACACTGATCCTCGGTCTCTCAGACCTGGTGTAACCGTCATCAGCGCTGCAGAGAGCCTTTTAGCAAACACTAGGGTGTACAAGTTCTGCTAAGGGACACTCAAACTCACAGGACTTTAAGCCAAAATTCCTGTTTCTGCACTCCGGTCTCTTCTTTGTGCCAGCAGCTGGCAAAGCAAATGCTCTCCAGCCTTTCTGCTTTCAGAAGGAGCAGGAGCAGTTACCTGCTACAAAACCTGCTACTGGAGGAGCATGAGCCACACCTGAAAAGCTACCTCTCCTTTGTCATTCCCATTTGGGAGAAAATTTTTGTCCCCTACTCCATAACCGAATAGGAAGGATACACAGCTTTGGGATTGGTGATGTCAAGAAAATCCGGACTTTGTGGCTGAAATTTTGAGTAAGTAGCGACTTGAAGATTCACACTTTCCACTTGCACCAGGCCTCCCTCTTCCAGCAGCAGGTTCTGCATCATCTGGAAGAATCAAAACAAAAATACATACTATCAACATGACTGATGCTTTAAATTCTCTTTCCTCGCATACACCTATTTTCACTGGGGCCACCACCTTCCTGGAAGACTTTTCCATGGTTTGATTTCAGGGAGGAGAGTCAAGTGCATCTTACAGAGCGGTCTGCTTTGCTTGCTTCGTTAAACTCTCAGGAGGGCAACCCGAGCTGTGACTGAAAGCTGCCACAGGAACACACAACTAGCAAAGACACACACGTTCAGGAAACGTTCCACCTCTTTAATATTAAACTGGCAACTCACTCATCCCACTCTTCAGGTTTGGACAGTTCAGCATGAGACAGCTCACCCAGTGTGGCAGGTAACAAATGCCCTCGTCAGCCACAAACTCCAGCACCCCACAGTGTGTCATTCGGTCTGAATTTTTATTGGTCAGCTTAAACAGCATCGGGTAAGTAATATTAAGTCGGCCTGGTGCGAGAGGAGAGAAAAATCTTGTTTGTTAAAAGCCACTAAGATGTTTCTGAAGCTTTCAGACATTGAACATTAGCAAGAGAATGGACCAGACTGTAGGAGAGGATTCCCCTCACCCCATCATCCCAATTGCTCCAGGAGAGAATGCAGACACACAGACACTGCAATTTGCCATTGCACTTCCAGCTTTAAAAGCCTCTCCAACAATTCCCCAAACTCAGAGATGAACAGGCAGCAGGTATTACCAGAGGAATCCAGTACTGTTATGTCCTTGTGCTATTACCAGTTAGCTCCCACCCAATGAATTTTAACTGCCCCTGTCAATTGAGAAATTGCGACTAAACTAATTTGGCAAAAAAAGTTCTATTAAGACTAAAACTCAGAGGGGAAGAAAATAAACCCTTAGTTTAAAAGGCCAATAAAGACCATTTATACTATTGATTCAGTTATCTTTTTCACCATTTCAAAGTTAACTATCACTTTTTTTTCCCTTAAAATGAGTTCTGCTCCAACAACACTGTCGAGAAGAAGCAGGTTGAGATTAAGAATTTAATAGATTAACTGTAACCATTACACTGAGTGCATCATTAACAGTTAATAATTATTGATTCATGCCTCTGGTAGCTCAACACTTCAGATGTCTGTACCTGGGGACAGACAACCCCCCAAAATAATTAAAAAATGCATTTTTTCAACTAATGAGTCTCATATTCTCCATTTAAGTCAGATTTTAATAGATAATTAAAATACTGTGGCATTTGCATATTTGCTGATATTTCTCATGTTGTTGTTATTCCAAAATGAGATATTCACTTACTGAGTTGATCCAAAGCCGATGGTGGCATAATTACTGCAGAAAGGAATAAGATGTAAGATTAGGAAACATACGGCTGTACAAAGAGTATATATCGTTTATCATTCTTTTCTCTAAAATCTCCTATAAAAAAAAGGAGACTCTAAAATCTCCTGCAAATTCATTTTTAAGCCAGAGATTTCAGTAGTTAGTCATGAAAAATATACCTGCTAGCATGGAGATCACAGAATTTAATCAGGAAAAAAAAAAGTGAAGGTACTAGAGAAAACATTTCCTAAAGGTAATTTTATTTGTTTGGACTTATAGATACTATTAAATTGATACCAGCTCAAACGAACACAGCTCGAGTCTGACAGCCCGAGAATTAAATCATTCTCTTTGCTCAGGCCAGGTGAGGTACAACAAGGAGGGGAAGGAAGTCCTCGACCGTAAATTCCCATGGCTCATAATGGGCCCAAGACTTTAGAAAAGAAGAACGTTTATTTTCTAACGCTGGTAAACCAGGCCTGGCTCGGCCAGCTGTTTAATGACACGCTAACGGCATTAACCCCTCCTTCCTCCTCCTCAAGCCCCGCCCGGGGGGCGAGCCCGGCGGCTCCGTCCCACCGCCGTTCTGAAGCCCGGGCCACGGCCCGCGTTACCGGGCACCGCTCGCGAACGCCCTTACAGCAAGTTATTAGGCAAAATAAAACATGCACATACTCTTCCCGCCTTTCTCCACATCTGACCTGTCATTAGGCCCGGCCAGCATAGACACCGAGAAGCAGCGGTACTGGGTAGAGAAGCGATTCTGGAACACCCGCGGGATAGGGTGATCGAACATGTTGAAGGAGAACTAGAGGGGGATAAAAACACAACGAGCGCGTTAACAGGTGCCCACGGCCCGCTGGGGTGTCGCGGAGCCCACCGAGGGCCCTGAAGCGCAGCTACACCCGGGCCGAGGGGCCGCAGGGCCCATGTCCCCCCTCCCCTGCGGCAACACAAGGCTGACCCATCCCCGCCCATCGCCCCGCAGGAGCGCGGGACCCGGCCGTCCACCATGACTCGGCACTGCACGACCACCCCCCCGGGCCTCACCATGGCGGCGGAGGCGCTGGAGCTACCGCCGGGCCGGGCCGGGCCGTGTTCTCCTGACGGGGCTCTGCCCGCCCCTCCCCGTCCTGCCGCTAGGCCCCGCCCAGAGCCCCGCGCGGTGCCCGCCTCCCCAGCGGCCATGTCGTGTGAGGGCGGAAGACGGAATGGCGCGCCGGCCGATATGGCCGTGGTGCGCGGCTTTTCCCGCCGATTGGACACTTCCCGTTCACCGAGGGCGATCGCGGCCCCTCCGCCGCGCCGTCAGGCTCGTGTAAACCGCAACGCAAACAATTCGCCCACGGCAAAGATGGCAGACACGGCAACGGACGTCCGCACGGTACTTCCGGCTGAGCTCTCCTGCGATTGGCTAGCCGCGCGTGTCGCTACTCCCTTTTCCAAACACCATTAGCGAACACCCGAATGGGCTCGTCCAATCCTCTCTGAGGAGGCGGGTCGGCCGCTTTTCCATTGATCAGCGCGCTGTGAGGAGCGGACCAATGGGAAGCGATGCGATTTTGGCGCCCAGTTTGAGTGAGGGCGCCCGGTGATTCCGCTGTTTCCCCGCCGTTCGTGCTGCCGCCATGTTCGTCTCCGACTGCCGCCGGGAGTTCTATGAGGCGATCGTCAGCCAGGTACGCGGGGTGCAGCGCCCTCCGGGACCGCGGCTCCAGCGGAGCCTACTTCCCTCGGACCGCTCCCCTGGGGCTTGGCGGCACTCGCTGCCTCACGGAGTGAGGACGGCGCCGGGGCCGCCCTGGCTCTGGCGGCTGAGGTGCTCCGGTACCGCCCGGGTGAGGGGCAGTGGGGCTCGGATGTCTTTGTCTTTATTTATATCTTTTTAACCATCGTGCAGTTGTCTGCTCAAACGCGAAATGCTGTGTTCTTTCTTCTCTGAGGTTTCTCTCGCAGTCGTTCTCACAGCACGGCTGCGTGGCTGCTTTCGTGTCTTACTCGCGCCTTCTTTAACTGTCCGCAGTGGCTGCGCACACTGAAGTGACAAAGCTTTTGTCTAACGGTCTGTTAGCATTTCTGCCCTCGAAACTCTGTTGCGGATTGTGCAAATGAAAGCATTTCCCTCAACTCCAACCGCGAGCAAAGTATTAAAAGAACAACCAACCAGCCAACCAAAAAGCAAACGAAAAAGCCAAAACCCCACCAGATAAATGGCTTTGCCTAAATCAAGTTTTTTTTTTCAGGAGTTGCCCTGCTCCTGTTTTTACTACAGATTTTCTTCAGTTGAAACTATTCCAGATTCCCTCCTGAAAACGTTAGCCTTTCTGGGCACAGTGAAAATCACTGTAGGGGCTGAGCAGCCTCCGACCTTCAAAAGTATGTGCTGCTCATAGGAGTCTGCATAATTGTTTCCTCAAAGCACCTGGCTTAGTTTAGGTATGAGGAGTTGTTTACTGTTCAAATTTACAGGGATCCAAATCACTTAATTTTGGTTGCAGTGTCCATTCAGAAGCAATCCTTGTTTATGATTATAATGATCTCTACCTAAATTTCTTACTTTCCTGTATCATGGTGATCTCTGCATTTCAAGTCACAGCACATTAGATTTGGCACCTATGTTAATATATTAATGCTGCTATTCTGTTGTTTTTGCAGCGTGTTCTTCTTCTTGTTGCCTCAGATGTTGACGCATTATGTGCTTGTAAAATACTCCAAGTAAGTCTTTGTTCATTATCACTGTAGGCTAATTGTAAAAGAAAAACTGCCCTTGGATCCTTTTAATAGATTTGAACCGGGGAAAGGGTGAAGGTTTAATCTGCTTTTGTAACTTTTTTTTTTTTTCTGTGATTTACGACACTGAAAACCAGTAAGTCATTCACCCAAAGTTCATGTAGCTGTGTCATTTGGGAGATCTTAAAAGTACTGACTTGTCTGAAAGAGCACACGTACATGGTATGGCATTGCAGATGAGGTTGTTTTCCCTTGCCTTTGCTAACAGCTGTTTTCTTCACTGCAGGCTTTGTTTCAATGTGATCATGTACAATATACACTCGTCCCGGTATCTGGCTGGCAAGAACTTGAAACTGCCTTTCTTGAGCATAAAGATCAGGTGAAAAAATCCTGGATTTTTTTGTTGTTTAATTGCAGATCATCTTATATAGACATGTGCTTCCCTTTCCCCAGCTTAAAATGGCAGCTCTTAAATGAATTATTGTTATTGGTTACCTCTAAACAGTGGTTAAATTTTAACGTATTGGTAACAAACTTGTCAAGCTTTTGTAGCACGTAAGTTTGAGCAGATGCTGATTTTGATAGATTCAAATTAAGTTTGCACACACATTTTGAGATAAAAAAGATGGTGGTACTGGATGTCCAACGTACCCGAATTTGCTGCTTCGTCTTAAATTTTTTTTCCTCCTCAGACCTCAAATATCAGAAAGTACATAGAAGTTTTGGCAATGATGAGTGCTTTAGAGGTTTTGTAAAGCTGTTTTTTCACTCTCCTATGTTTATGTGCTAGTTGAAGTAAAATACATTTTCTTCCCCCCCCCTTTCTTTTTTTTTTTCTTATTTACAGTTCAAATATTTTGTTCTGATCAATTGTGGTGCCAATGTTGACCTTCTGGAGATCTTGCAGCCAGAAGAAGACACTTTTTTTTTCGTGTGTGACAGCCACAGACCTATCAATGTAGTGAATGTTTACAATGACACACAGGTAAACAGTTTTCTTTCGTCATAAGAATCTTCATGTGCTGTGGTGGGTGAGGTAGTGCTTTTCTGTGTTCTGCAAAACTGCTCACACTGTTCACCAGTAGGGCAGGAAGCAGCATTTGTGGGTATTTGCAGTAGTCATGCACAAGATCAGAAAAAAATAATCTGTTTTCAGTAATAAAACATACAGTGTTAGTGGTGTGATTGTTGTCAGCAGTAAGCACCTGTTAATCCTCTTGCTGTAAATCAAACTGCCACAAATCAGAGAATAAACATCCTCCAGAATGGGGTATCCCCTCTCAACATCTAGTGACACTTTGAACGTGAGTATTAAGCACAAATTATTTGACAACATGATTTCAACCAGCAGTGAAAAACAAGGATTCTTTCAATAATGTTATGTTGGGAATCAATCACAGGCAGAATGTATTTTTAGCTTCCCTTCCCAGAGTATCTGAAATATTTTCATTTGTCATTTGAAATGCTTTTTAATCACAAAATAAGATACTTCATTTAAAATACTTATTTTTGCTCACTAGATTAAGCTGTTAGTTAAACAAGATGATGATCTTGACGTTCCTGCATACGATGATATCTTCAGAGATGAAGAGGATGAAGAAGAGGACTCAGAGAATGAAAGCGATGGGTCAGAACCCTCAGAGAAACGCAGACGTTTTGAAGAGGTGAGTTTCTGTGACTTTGCTGTGAAAAGAAGGAAAATAAGACACTTATTACATATAGTTCATATCAACATAATGCCACTTGAGTTTAAAAACTATGTTCAGTTAGATCACAAATTCTAATATAAGATTTAAAAAGAATTGGCTATGACCAGTGGAGTTTCACATACACAAAATGTTTATTTACTTGAACTGCACAGAAGTATTTTCTTATAAAGAAAGATGTTTTGAACTTGATTATGCATAATGCTGTCTGTGTAACAGGTGAGCTGAAGAGATCGATCTCTGGTTGTGTGCTATTTATGGAGTTTAAATATACAGCGAGACCTTCTTTTTCTGAGCTTTATTAGTTACCTCATCTTTATTTTTCCTCAGGGTCATTTTTATGTTATAAAAGACTAGGATGCAGTGCAGCCAGGGTGGAAGACACTGTATCCTGGCCCTTTTTGTTGTAAAGTGAGCTAAATAAATGCTAGCATTGAAAGATATATAAATTATATAATTTATAAAAGTGTGTTCCTTGGGGAAAAAAATCTGATAATTTTCTCATTGAGATGTTGTTAATAGGGATCATTTTTTTAAAATGAACAGTTTAATTAAGTCTTTTTAATGAAGGCTTAGTCATTAAAGTATCTGGATCTATCTGGATAGATACAAATCTACTACTAGAGTATTTTTTCTAGCGTTTTAACATCCCAATTAATTTACAGGATGTAATAGAGAGAACGATGAAAAGGCGACAAAGGCGAGAGTGGGAGGCACGCAGGTGTGTTTAATTGTTTCTTCTGTTTGTATCTTTTCTTTCTCTTATTTTTCATTAAAATCTCATTGAGAATACAAAAGCAGGACACTATGCTGCTTGATTTGCGATGCTTTAGTTTTAACTACGCAGAAAACGGAGAGATATTTACTATGTAAAAATAAAATGTATAAATGGAGGATAGTTGTAAATAGTCATTTGAGTAGCAATAGGTGCATTGCTTCGCTTTAAGTAGCTGTAGTGTTCTGGTCTTGTCTGTCCGGTGAAATTGTCCTTTGTTTTCTTCCTCTACAATCCCACCATTGTTAACAGGAAAGAGCAGAAACAGATTAGATAAGAAAATGGGATTTGAGCAATAATGATTTGATAAGTTTTCCTTTTTAAGTTAGGAGTACACTTCGGGGTGTTTTCCACACTGCTATTAAAATCTAATTGCTTTGCAGAAAAAAAAACCTCTAGCCCAAGCTTAATTTTTTTTTTAAATTACTAACATAGAATTTAAATATTATTTCACAATTCCTGGATGATATTTTTAATTGGATCCAATTTAGTCAAACGTGGTTTTTTTCCTCTTTAGACGAGAAATTCTCTTTGATTATGAGCAGTACGAATACCATGGGACCTCAGTAAGTATAAACTCGTTTGCCATAAAAGCACAGGTACATGTGGTAATTGGTAATTGGATGATATCCAATGTTGTAATTATCTAATACTGTATTATAATTATCTAATAATCCTATATATTATAATAATATAGTTATACCTTGTTATTCTTGTATCTTACTGTTAGATGTAAGATACATTCTGTATGTAGAAGCAGTGTGATGTAGCAGTTCCATGTTTCTGGCTGGGTACATACAATTTCTCCGTTGAGGAACCAGACGCACCACAGAAACAAGACCGGCAGGGACAGCAGCTGAGCCACAGTGGATAATGCCACGTCAACAGCAGGGGGAAATGACAGACCAGATCTCTTAATGGCTTTGTTGTTTGGTATCTTTAATGCTGGTATAAACAAAAAATTTGATGGTGTAGTTTTTTTCGGTCTTGACAAAAGTATTTCTCTATACACAACCTACTCTCGCAGGAAGACTTTAGGGAGCTGTTTGCCTTTCAAAGTGTCAGGATATTTCACACACAACACTCAGGATGTCAAACTGTCATTTGGCCTCTCGTCTGATTATTTTTTGATTAGGTGCTGCTTTATATATAATGCAAGATTGTAGAGCTGTACAAAATATTTTTCTTTCTACAGAGTGTCTTTCAAAGTAAGACGCTGTCAGATTGTCAGACTCAAATGTGATTTCTAGAGCTTTAGTAACATGTTAGATCTTGGCAAATTTAACTGCATTGTGTTTAATGAAGCGAGAGTTTCGTGTTCATTTATCCTCTCTTTTTGCTTTTCCCTCATGCAGTCAGCGATGGTGATGTTTGATCTGGCCTGGATCATGTCTAAAGACTTGAATGACATGTTGTGGTATGTTCCCATTGGCATTTACCATACAGTCTAGAAGCTTAAACCCATAGTAAGAAGGGGCAAGATTTTCCAAAACTATTTGATTTTGTGATAAGGTTCCAGTTGATTTTGTGAGTGGATGTATGTCTTGGATTGGAGGACACATCTGTGTAAAATCATTACAAAAACCCAATAGATTTTGCATGGGAAAAGGGAGGATGCTACTGTATGTGTGTGCTAACACGGGAATAATACTGTATAACTTTGTTACTGACTTCTGTGTGCACTTGGCAAAAGTGTTTCGGATTTGTTCCCTTACAGTGTGTTGTATTTAACTCTCTAGGTAAGCATACTAGAATATTTTTTTGTTTTAACCTTTTCCTTTTTTACTCCCCAATTTTAGGTGGGCTATCGTTGGCCTCACAGATCAGTGGGTCCAAGATAAAATTACTCAGTAAGATATTTTTTTTTTAATTTATCTTTATTATGTTTATTATTTATTCTTTCTTTATAATTTTACTTCTAAGAGCAACTAATAGCAATTAATAGAGATCAGGAAATATATGGGAATTAATATAATACAAGATAATTAATAAACAGTGGCAGCTGTTTTGGGCTCTTTGAAGCTGCACCTGCAGTTTTTGTGCTCCCTGGCCACGGTGGAATCTTTAGGAAGCATTTTTGTGTTCTCATGATCAAGTACAAAAATACACAGGTAACAAATTTGGTTTTCTTTAAGAATGAAGTACGTGACTGATATTGGGATCCTACAGCGTCACGTGTCTCGCCATAACCACCGCAACGAGGATGAAGAAAATACTCTGTCCATCGACTGCATGCGAATAGCGTTTGAATACGAGTATCCTTGTGTGAGATCTGGGCAAAATGAGCTCTGCCCACTTGGTGTACCCCACTGACATTTCATCTAGGGAAAAAAATAACCCAGCGACATCTCTGCTGCCCAGAGTGGAATTGAAAGTAATGCAAATGTGAATGTTTTGTTGAACATGAGTCTCTTTTTCAACAGCTCCTGTAGCTTCAGTTCAGCTTAACTTTTCACAGATATTTAGGAGTCAGTGTTGCTGCCCTTGTGTTACAGGCACCTGCAGTGGCTAGCTGCATCTGTCTAGTACAGAGATGCCAAATCTATGGGCACCTGAAGCCTTACCTAATAGCTGCAGAGCTTTGTTACTATTTGTAACTGCAGATGATAGATGTGTTTATAGTTATTTGCCGTAATTCCTGTTCAGTCTGCGCCTGGCGCTTTACCAGCACTGGTCTCTGTATGAGAGCCTCTGTAACACCTCGTATACCTCTGCCAGCCTCAAGCTTTGGTCCGTACAAGGGCAGAAGAGGCTCCATGAGTTTCTGGCTGACATTGGGTGAGTTACAAAAATCTAGGTCTCAATTAAAGGATCATTTTTTCAATGAATTATGGGAAGGTGTTGAGAATATAGCTTGCAAGTACTCAGTGTCTTGGCTTTTAAATACGATTGTGGGGCTTTTAGTAGATTGCAGAGTCTCTTTGAGTTATGTAACTTGTGTCTTGGTTTGTAAGGAACCCTTCAGCTTCCTTTGTGGAATAGTGGGTTGGTACGTAACCCCTGCTTTCACATCCTCTCTTCAATGGCTAAAGAAAAAAGGACGCAAACAAGCTTAGTCAGACTTAACTTGCTAAATTATTTAATATTAAGAAAGTCTTATAAGAGGAAGGCAAAATATTTGTTTCTTCTGGCATACCTGTCAGTGTATTTTTTTTCCTTCTGTCTTCAGTTTGCCTTTGAAGCAAGTGAAACAGAAGTTTAATTCCATGGATGTGTCTCTGAAAGAAAATCTTCGTGAAATGATTGAAGAATCTGCAAACAAGTTTGGGTAAATTGCATTAAATAAAATTATTTATCTGAAAATACTTTTCAATTATGTTAAAATTTTTTATTATTATTAAGAAGATGTAAAGTTGTTTTAGAAAATTTGCTTTTGATTGACAATGTTAGAGTATGATTTATCTTCGTGTTCATATCATTAACATTCTGGTCAATGTTCACAGTAATGCTGATAATGTCTGTAATTTCTGCTGGGAGATAATTAGTGTTATTTCACTTGGCAGGATGAAGGATTTAAGAGTTCAGACCTTCAGCATTCACTTTGGCTTTAAGAACAAGTTCTCAGCAAGTGATATAGTTTATGCAACAGCTTCACTCATGGAGAATATAGAGAAAGAAGGGCCTGAAACAACTAATTTCATTAAAGCTTTGGACAGTCTCTCTAGGTACTGAAAATATGTATCTTCACTTTTTTACAGTTTTATCTAGGGAACGTAAGTTATGTATCTTAAAGATGCATTGGTGCTTCATAAGCCATTGAAGAAAAAGCAAAATATCCCTGTGAACAGTGTTTAAAGAGTTGCCACTTTTGTGTGAAAAGCTTTATTTTTATTTTTTCTGCTGCAGGGGTAACCTGGACAAACTGCACCAAGGACTGGACCTAGCCAAGAAGCAGTTACGTGCCATTCAGCAGACCATAGCCAGCTGTATTTGCACCAACCTCGTCATTTCTCAGGGGCCTTTTCTCTATTGCTCTCTCATGGAGGTCAGAATTCTAGTTTTTGGCTTCTCAGAGTTGAATAGCAGCATTTTCCTAAGTGCTTGACTCCATTAGAGTGACTGGGTCAGACAGAACCCCTTTATCTGTGCTGTCCTCTGGGGGCTCACTTGGCGTCTGCACTGAGCCCCCCGAAGGCAGAATCACCCCTCAAAGGAGGGGCTTTGTTTCAGAGTCAAGTGGGTGAGATCAGACTCCTGTGTTGTAACGGTTCTTGTTAGTGTCCTTTGAACCCCACAAAACTTTTAGGCTTGTCAGTAGATACTAAAATTAAATAAGTGAAAGAATGATCTTGCATTGTAATTGAAACAATTCTTCTTTTCCTAGGGCACACCAGACGTGAAACTGTTCTCCAAACCAGTCTCACTCTGTCTGCTTAGCAAATACCTGCTCAAATCCTTTGTTTGCTCTGTAAGTAAATCAAAAGCTCTTCACTAACTTCTGGCATATCTGTAAATGCTGCTCTAGGAAAGGTACCTGCCCTGGGAGACCTGGTAGCATTAGAAAGTGTTTTCATCACTAAGATACAATCAAAAATCTTTGTGTAATTTTGTAAGTTTTGCGATAGCATATTGTTAAATATACTTTGAAAAGTTAGCACCACTCAGCCCCGTCCAAGCTTTCAGATACTCATACCTGCAGTTCTCTTGGTGTTTTTAGAGCTTTTCTTTACTGTAAATCATATCTTGTCTGCCTATGTCACTTCTGGAATGCAAGATCAGAGAAGAATTAACATTTCTATCGGTCCTTAAAGTGACTTTGTAAGAAAGAAGGGGAGTAAGTTGTTACATAAAGAAACCATCTTCTGTGGGCCTGCATTATAGCTGTCTCCTTGGATGAATATTTGTAATAAGGAGAGCTGAAACTAAATTGCATCCTGAGTTTTGTCTAACAAAGAGACTTTTTGACTTCCAGACCAAAAACAAGCGTTGTAAATTGCTGCCACTGGTCATGGCTGCGCCCATGGACGTTGAACAGGGAACTGTCATCATGGTGGGGATTCCTCCAGAGACAGAAAGCTCTGACAAGAAGAAGTAAGCACATTAGTTAAAAGTTCTTACCGAAGGTCATCTGTGACGTTTCCTGCTTCTGAAGTGACTATACATTTCCTGTACCTATTTGACACTGAATTGTGTCCTTAAACCCACACTTCTTGCATACAGTATGCCTGATTGATACTTTCAGAGAGGATACAGATGTTCCCCCGCTTCCTTACAAGTGTGGTTTTTCCCCTTCCCTCTGAACTATTTCTGTATCTTAAAAGAGGGCGATAGTTCATTACATGATCCATGACTTCACTTCTCAAAGCCTGCAAGGTTAAGATTTCTGCGCTTGAATAAGCCAGGCGTGTGTTGAGCACATGGCATGTGGAAAACATTTTAACTCTCAGCAAGGAAAAAGTTCCATACTTCTGCCTCAGTGAATATGTCCTTTTCTACAATGCTCATTTATATTTCTGGTCATCTAGCTTTTTCGGAAGAGCATTTGAGAAAGCTGCAGACAGCACCAGTTCCAGGACTTTACACAACCACTTTGACATGTCGAGTGAGTAACTCTGTCACTTTGTGTCCTTTAGGGGTCAGTGTTTACGCAGCCTCCCTAAAGCCTAAGGGCTAGAGAGCATGCCTGCCTTTGTGTGTGAATGAGATGAAACCGTGATGGGTGTGTTTGTGGTACGCTGTTCCCCAGTCTAACGTAAACACAAGGTACCTCCTCTGTCAATCTCCTGAGTGCTGTCTTGCTGTGCAGAAATTAGAAGCTACTAAGCAGAGACTACAGTCCTTCTTGAGACCGTCTGTATTTTGCACGGAGCAATGATTTCAATAACTGCAATCTATGGTTATTTGTGAGGGTTTTTATAATTAGCAGCTAAACCCAGTATGGTGTTGATGTTATGAGATCCGTTCTTTTATTGTCTGCTTGAAAAATGAGACGCTTATGCAACGAGATTTGCCTCTTTCTGTACGTGCTCACAGCAGAGGCTGTTTTTAACCTGCACTAAAGCGTGTGTGCTGAGCATACAAAGACACGTGGATTTAAAAAAGTGGCAGCAATATCATATAACGAGCACCTAGAAATCAGTTTGATGAAATACAAGAGCAAAATAAGCAACGTGCTTTGCATTTTGTCCAAATGAATAGTTTCCCTTTTTCCTTCTTAAAATTGATTAAATAGAAATATAAAGCATGTATAAGAATATAAATAAGTATACTTGAAATTAATGTTCAAGTGTGACATCCTGCAGTTATTTGCATCTTGTAATAAAATATTTCATATTTTAGTAATTGAATTGAAAACAGAAGACCGGAGCAAATTTTTGGATGCACTCATTTCTCTCTTGTCCTAATGGTAAGTCACTATAAGGAGCATTAATTTTTTTAATGAATTACAAATCAAGCTAGTAATCAAATGACATTTATATATTAGGTGTAGAGTGTTCTAAGAAAATGTGGCAACTTCTAGTGAAAACATAAATCGACCATCGACAAAGGCAATTGCTTTCCGTTCCAGGAGGAGGCAGACAATGTACAAGCAGAGTACTTTTGTAAAGTTTCATCATCCATAAGCTCCTCTTCCATTGCTAACTTCTTGTGGCTTTTAACATCACTTGGAAAAGGAGCAGCTGTTTGTGTCATAAAAGAAAGGGAATTATTAGCTAATGGTAGTTAATAATCTGTTACTGACTTTTATTTATGATGGCTTTTTTGAGCCCAGGATGGAATCTCGGCCACAGCACTGCCATTCTTGGCTTTGGCCTTAGTGTAGAATTTGCATTTTCCTTTCTAGTGTTGTAGCCTATGTCAGTGTGTAGCTTTTACCCAGGGCAAAGATGGGGATATAAGACTTCATTTGTAGTTGTGACTATTTGCCTCGCACTAGTTCAAAGTCTGGTTTAAAACTACTTGAGGGAAAGGCAGACTGTAGATCGGATACCACTGTTGAATTGCTGCAATTGTGTGCAAATATTCACTGCTTTTCAATGGCAAAGTATTTCTACTGGTGTGTGGATGTGTTGGGGGGAGGTACAGACTCCAAATTGTTTTGTAAAGTCTGTTCAGACAACTTGTAAGACTTCAAAAGTACATGAAGTGCCTCATGGCTTTTTCATGCCTAAGGTAAAGATTTGGAGTTTAGTATTAACTCGTTAATTAATCTCAATCTTTATAGTATGTATAGGAAAGCAAAGTAGAGATGAAGGTCAGCTGTGAATGTGGGCAGCCCTGGCCAAGTGCCAAGATGACTTACCTTTTTTCAATGGCTATCAAAGTGACAATTTCTTTGGTTTTTTTTTTTTTGGTTCCCTCTGCAGTTTGGAACAGTGGGTCAATAGCTGCAGCTGTGGTTGGACAGCATGGCCATGCGTGGCTCCTCAGATCCCCCATGGGTTTGCTTCTCTCCTTACACCCTGACTGACTGTTTGCCTTCTGCCCTCCTTACACAGCGGTGTGTTTGGGCTCCTGGTGCTGGAAGCTGAGAACCAAATGCTCTGGAATTTATTTCAGACGTTCCAGGTTTCATGGTGCTGCAGTTGTAATGTATCTGCTTGTTTTAACTGTACTGTGGGGTTTATGCCTCTTGGGAAGCTGAAAGGATTTGAACCTTAGCACACAGGTACTGAATGCTGCTTTGTCAGGATCCTGTTCTCGTAACAGCAAAAGGTGCCAACTTAGGAGTATCTGCAAACTGGACTCCTGTTTCTCAAACCTGCCTTTATGAGTACAGACATGCTCCAGTGATGCTTGGTTGTTGGCTAATGGCGGAAAAATAGATTTTGAAGACGTTGCGTATTTATATTACTATTCAAATGTTTGTTTAAAGTTGTCTTGAATGCTTTTTATTTATTAATAAGAAACTTTTTTAAACTCCCTTTGAATTTCTAGGATGTTGAAATTTTGGGGTTTTTTAGTACTTTCTGGTTGAGGACTTGTACATTAATTGAAATAACTATTTTGTGAGACAAGTTTTAAGATTTTAGAGCTTTTAAAATCCAAGTACTGAGTAACTGCCAAACACCGAATGAAAAATTTGGAGAATTTCAGTGTCAAGAAAGCGTTTTCAGTCGTGCGTTGTGATACT
Organism: Nycticryphes semicollaris; assembly: GCA_013400055.1. NCBI lineage: Eukaryota > Metazoa > Chordata > Aves > Charadriiformes > Rostratulidae > Nycticryphes > Nycticryphes semicollaris. Next base: position 712,780 of record VXBJ01002871.1, on the reverse strand, counting down.
GTATTGTCACTTGTAGCTTGGCCTTGGGATTAGTTTTCCTGGGAAGAGTCTCTGATAACTGTGTGTAGGTTTTAGCACTATAAATACTGCCAGGGTAGCTGTGCCCCGTCCCAGAGCAGAGATCTCATTTCACTTTGCTCATATGAATTGTTATGGCTTGTTAGACTGCTCCAGCTGTGCCGTGCTGGGTGTGTATATGTGCGTCTCTGGAACCCTTCTCTGCAGTGCTGGCTTGAGTTCTGTGTGACTTTGGGGTTTTCATGTATTATAATGAACATGTAAAGGTTATGTATCGTTACATCATACTTTGTACAGATTTTTAATACATTTTAATTTAATATTAAATGTGATTTAAATGTAGCCAACAAAGCTAATTAAACTGTATATTTTTATTCAAACAAAAGTTATTTATTTTGATTTTTTTTTTTAAATATTATCATCTTATCTGAGCAGTAAAATCCCTGTGCCAAGCCAAAGAGTTGCGCTTCCTAATCTAAAACGTAGTGTCACCTTTTAGTTTTACACATCTATTAGGTAGTGTTGGCAATAAATAGTATCCTGCTTTGCCAGCATACTTTGGGCTCTGCCTGTACACAGCCTATAGTAATCTTAATAAATTTCTGAAGTAGATTATTGTGCTTTAAGTCTCTGGAAAAGGAAACGTGCAAGTTGTGAGTATTTTCCCTTTTAGTTGCAAGCTGCTGAGTGAGTCAAGTGAATTTCCTCAATTATTCTTGGACTTCTTTGTTACAAAAGAATCACTGCCATTTGTGCAGGAGGATCCGAGACTGGGGAGTCCCCAAGGTGTGGGTGTGAGCAGCGGGTGGGGGTTTGAAAGGCTCACTGGAACTTGTGTGGGTCCCTTCTTACAGTGAAGCATTGACAGAGACTGCAGGCCAACACCTTGGGATGTCTTTTCATGGGGAGATGATTATGCATTTGATTTATTTGCCCAAACAGAAGATGTGGCTCTAACCAGTCATTTTAAAACAAACAGTTAGAGCCCTAAGAAATCGGCTTACCCTCTGGGACGTATGGGGACATTCCACCCAGCCCTGTCTGAATGCAAATGGAGACATTCCCCGAGGATTATATTGGAGCTGCAGCAACTCTTTTTCCTCTCTGGTGTTTGCTTGCTGTAATAGTGCCCTCATAATCAGCGCTTTAAACTATTTCTGCTGCTGCTAATCTGTTTGAGGGAACAATCAAAGTATGAAAAAAAAAAAATCCTCTAAAATGTTTTCGTTTTTTAATAAAATAAACTAATTAAAATCCTTAAATACCAAAGCAGTGAAGTAGCTGAACAAGCTGACTAAATTATATCATTCCTGCACAGTGATTCATGACCCTTTTCTTTCTGGAGTGATACATTTAGACAGAATTGAAATTAGTAAGGATCTCATTTGATTGGATTTAAGCAAATCCCCCTCCCCAGAAGAATTGTAGTGACTTAATAGACCTACACTTACCAACACCCAGGTTGTACAGTGGGTAAGAATTCTTCTTTCTCCTGATACTGCTGTTAAGAAAAAGAAAAAGAGAGAGTGTTACAACTTTTTTTCTCTATAATGTGAGAAGCAGGTGCTGGGGAAGAGCATAGAAATGAAGCGATTGCATAGGATGCTTCCTTCAGATGCAAACACCAGTCCCCTCCCAGTCCTGTGCCCAAGGACATCCTGAGCCAGGGTGGCTTCTGTGTGTTTGGTAACGCTCAGTAGTTCCCTGTGAACCCAGAGAACTTCCTCCTGAACCCTTGGAAAACTCCCGCCTGTGCGATATCTGTAGTGAGCAGATCTTCAAGAACCTGGCTGCATGTTGTATGAAAAACTACAAGTTTGTTACTGTTCTGTTCAGCTTGCCAATTGTTAGCTTATCTGTAGTCCCTACCCAATGCTTCTGGCTCCTCATTGCTTTGTAAACCTTTTTTTCTGTTCTCCACAGCCAGCTCTTGCCAGCCTGAAGCTCAGCCTAATGCTGCCTCTCACAGGAGCTGCTCTGTATCTCCAGTGTCCTCCTTGCTCTTCTCCAAACCCTTTCCAGGCAGGGAGAATAAAACCTGCAGACAGAACGCAGGTGATGGTGCACAAGGCTGTGCAGCAGGATAGTGGTGTTGGCTGTTCCCTGTCCCTCTGCTCAATGGTTCTTACATTGGCTTTGCCCTTTTGGCAGCAGCTCTGCCCCCAGGGGACGATGTGATCGATCTGGCTGGTGTCACACCAGTGTCTCACCCCTGACTGGGAACCGTGCAAGTTCTGGGTGGGGTTTTGCCACATGCATCACCTCACACTCATCAATGCAGAAAGCAATCTCTTCACTAGTCATTATTTTCCCAAGTCAGAGCACAATTAGTCTGCTGCACTGGAAAGCTGGGAGTAAGGAAAAATAGAAGGAAAAATAGAAAGAAAAAAGCCAACGGAAACTCTTCATCACTTAATGATGTGTAAGTGGATGGAAACAGTAAACTCTGATCATTGAGTGATACGAGATGGCAAAAACCAGTGAAAGTGTTTGGTAAAACAAAAATGAAGAAGCTCTGCAAGTTTAGAACTAAAAATTTTTGGAAGATTACTGTCTCTATATTCTGTTCTTGTTAATGGAAGTAAAAGCCTCTGCAATGATTTCTAAGCAAATTGTTTTGTAAATGTTCACTGTTTCTATTTGCTATTGGAAAACTGGTTACATGAAGTCTTTTATGCTTTGGTACTTAAATGACACTAGTTGATACTGGAGTGGTATGGGCTCTACTTCATGAGCCACATCACATTTAGCTACAGTTTCTGCTATTGCTTCCCACTGCTCTCCTTGAGTGCTCTGTCAGAGACTACTGCTCTAACATCAGAGATCGTTCACAGCCTGATGCTTTTATCTGCTCTATTTGAGTTTAGGTTAGCAGATAGCAATCCTTGCTTTTAAACCAGCTAAGGTCTAGCAGAGACATTGCAGCCTTACAATTCCAAATGGCTTGTGGCAGGGCTGTCGTTGGTCTAGTAGTTTGTTTGCATAAATACAAGAGAAATAAATTGTGAGGTCTTTCTAGGAAAGATGGATCGAGTTGCTGCTCTGGAGTACCCTAATTTTAAGGACTCAAAAGGAGAAGTTTTAAAATTGGTCTCTTTCATGCAGGAGTTCTTTGGAGATGGCTTTGTGGAGTTGAGTCGACCATTCAGGGTATGGTGACTTGCAAAGAAGGAGTAGTACAGAACAGTATTTACTAAAAGGGAAGGGCTACCACAACTGAGAGAAACTAAACATAAACCCCTCTGGACTGTTTTAGGGACAGTAATGGAGAACATCATTTGATCATTGATTTTACACACGTGTCTGTCAGTCACAAGGGTTTTGATTCCCTCACAGAAGCAACGATCCTGAAAACATTCCTCTGAAAAGTTGTGCTGGGCCTGGCCTGTCGGGGGGAAAGCGAGCAGTGAGGTGTTTGTTTCTTTACATGGGAAAACTGAAGTCCCTCTTGGCTCTCGTGTACCATTGTTGGCTGCAAGGTGGTACTGAAAGTTCCCTTTGGATTGGGTTCAAGGGCTAAAGAAAAGCTGCTGCCTAGGGTGGAGCTCCAAAGTATGGTGCCACCTTTCTGCACAAGCGTGTGGTTATAAACATTTCTTAGCAGGAAATATTACAAAACATTCACTAGGGAAACAAAAGTGATGTGAGCTTTTATTCCAGAATGGGCTCCTGTTCTCTTCCAGCATCTGAGGTTTGAGTTTTGTCAGGAAACCAGACAAAGGTCAAACACGTTTAGAGCAGGCAAGAGGTAGATCTTTTACTCAGTTGTAAGTAACTCCAAGAGAGCCCTGGGTCTGACAGTGCTGAGAATGTGGGTTTCCCAGCACTGCTGGTGTGTGACAGTCAGTTTTATTTCCTCTGCCCCTCCAGGCGGTTGTTCCTGCTGGGTGGCTGCCCTGGCACTTCATCCTTTGACTTGCTCCCTCTTAGTGAGTCCCGTGTCTGGGCAATAGATTAAGATCTCAATAACGCGAGGTGAAGATAAAGAATTGTCTGGTGATCTGATAACACAAACAAGCCTTTAGCAGAGTCTCTGCCATGTGCTCTTCTCAATGAGCTGGGGGCTCAGAAGCCATCCTTAGATGAGAGTTAAAATCAAGCTCTGTGTAGGGAGCTTCCATGTAGGAACTTGTGGGCAAGCCCCAGGAACTACACTGAGATAAAACATACACACAAGCCATGTAACAGCCCAGCTCCTTCCAGGGCTGGGTCTGGGTTTGGGTTAAGAGATCTGGGGATTTTGTATTCCCCAGTTCAACAGCATTCCTCTGTGAAGTCTTTGCTGCATATTTAAGAACTGTAGATGATTTCTCTGGGTATGCCTTGATATTAACTAGGCTACCTGTGTTGGATAAGTAGTATTCAGAGTCCTTTGCTTGCTTTTCAAAACCAGCTTTAGTTGAGATGATGCTTTCCTGGCCCCTGCAAAAATGTAATGCTCCTTTACAAAAAGAGCTGCTGTCTTTTTAACTGGGTAGAGTGCTTAGAGGCACCTCTTCTCATTGATACAGCTTGTCTGCTTTTCCAGTCCCTGTGGTGTTGGTGTCTTTTTCCACTGTTTAGCTCAGTGGAATTTACTTTCATTTAATCATTCATTTGCAGCATGGCAGTGGAAAATCGGAGGCACCTGCCATTGAATTGGAAAGAATTCACAGGGACATTCAGCTCTTGGTATGTTTTTATTCGCTGAAAGAAGTCACCAAGGGGCTCCCAAAATAAGTATGCCATTAATAATGATCTCCTGTCTGATCTGAAAGTCCAGCCCCATCAATATCCTACAAGGAATGGGCAAGTAAAATGGTATTTTTTTTAACCACTGTTGTGCTCACTGCAGTAAGGCAGGACACAAACACCAGGGCTGTAGAAGCCAGGCCAGGTTCCTGGGCTGACTTAGGGCTGAATGTTTGCAGTTGTAGCTCATTTGAAGGTACTGTTGCGTGACTAAATATTTGTATATTTAGACTCCCTTGTGGGGCTTGGGAAAAGCCCCTTTGAGGTGTGTGGATTGTTCCAATCCACCCAGACAGAAACGGGGAGGAGGGAGAGTCAGTGTGGGTGGGGGCTCGCAGTGAGTGCCCAGACCCTTCTCCTGCAGAGGTAGGTACTGGCACACGGCGGGCACAGGGTGATGGTATCTTACCTCAGGTGGCCCAGTTGCAAGAAATGGTTATAATAAAGCACTTCAGAGAGTGGGGAATGAAAAGGACTTCACATCTAAAGATGCAAAAATCTTGCTGTAGTAATTTCTCCAAGAGACTGGTCTGTGTTTTTAGATCACTGCCTAACGAGGGCTAATCAGCACTGTGTATTTGTAATATTAGAGCTAGCGATTTCTCTTAGAGTGTTTTCCTTCTTTATTGACATTTTCAATTCTGCTTCAAAGGATGCTGGTGGGAAACCATTGGTGCCCTTAGGATACTGTGGGTACCTGCTGTTTTCAGAAACAGGTCACCTGTGAAGAGGTCAGAGGTTGGAGCCAGGGCAGTGTGCAGGACCATGCTCTGGAGAAATGGGGAAGGATCTGCCTTTAAGAAGTATGTTGTTCTTCATCTTTGCGTGGATGTGTGGGTGATGCCCAAAAGCAGACTTTGTAACCAGTGGTGTGACTGGGGCTGCATCTGCTCTGAGGGGCTGAAATGACCTTCTTGGACCCCTGCTACGTTCCCCTCTGCAGACACATGCACTGGCCACAATTTCCTCTCCTATTGTATAGGGTGACAATTGGCTTGAAAAGGAAAAAAAAAAAAAAGAGAGCATTACACATTTTGACCTGCAGCTGCTGTGTTTCCTTCAGGGAAGTCTGTTTTAACTGGAAGTGGCCTTCTTATATTACATGGAAGCTGTTTGGGGGGAAAGGAGAAAAAAAAAAAAGCTCTCCAAGCAGTTTTCATCTGGGTTTTTCCCGTAGTAACTGTCCAGTCCAAAGAAACTCCAAAGAGCATTTGGCTGCTTCTCCCTGATTGCTCTCTGTGGGACAGGCTGTGAATTGGGAGCTTTCCTTTATATGAACTCACATTTAAAAAACTCCTGTCCTACAGTCTCGTGGTGCAAACCTGCTCACCAGGCCCCCAAGGGGTCCTGCAAATCTTAGAGCACTTAGAAAAATTCATAAATTAATGGAAACAAGATCTCAGCCTTAACAGCTGCAGAACTTGGGCTGTAATACCATTCTGGAACTTGGTGTTTTGCAGCACACAGTTCAGTGTGTGCTACACTCTGCTGTCTCAGAAGAGTCATCTCCTACACAGACTGAGGGCTGCTCGGTGCATCAACACTCTCTGTGTTTGACTGTCTCGTTTGGTGTTCACTGCTCACCAAGTTAAATCAATATCCAGCTTTAATTTTACCTATAATTGAGGATTCAGGTAACTATCTAGGACTAGACTGGCAGTTAATACTAGTAGTGATAGCTTGCTTAGGAAGCTTAAGACTTTAAAGGCAGTATCAGTCATTTCTAGGTTTACTTTCTCACATGTTGAAGTCTTCATTGCTGGAAAGATTTCCAACTTTTAAAACCATGATCCAGTAGGTTCTTCTCTATTTGTACTTGTTGCCAGTAAAATCCATTCCTCCTTGGGGTGAGTGTATGCTGCCAGAGCAGTACTATTTCTGGGCTGTGTAGAAGTTACATTCTGAAAAAATAAGCACAGTCATTTACATTGTAAAGGTGGGATTTCCCAGACGTGTCTGTTGTAGGGAGAGAAATATTAACCCCCTATAACAGTCTGAGGGAGAGAAAAGCCAGCCCATGCTGCAGTTTTCCTCTGCCTGCCTCTTCTCTCCCTCCTTGGGAGCCTTTCCTGCTGATGCACTATCCATCTCTAACACCAAGCCAAACTGCCTCCCGTCTTCCACACCAGAGGTTCTGATCTCCCGCAGGTGTTTGGGGCAGTTTGTCCACAGCCCAGAGCCGCACTGGCTCACGCTGCTGCTGGGACACAGAATACGTTGCCTGTTTTGCAAACCCCGCGTGTGCCGCTCCGTGCACATGAAGAATGGGAAGAGTGGTGTTGTTTCAGCTGGTTCCGCCTGCAGCGTGGCCGGTTAAGTAGATTAGCTGCTATCGGTGCTAAGGTCGGAGTAGTGAGAACAATAACTTAACGAACATGTCCTCTACATGAAGCTTTTTCCGTGCTAAAGCTACTGAATTCTGACTCAGTTTTGCTGGCTCCCCTTGTAGAACATCCCCTCAGCAAACTCCCTGCGTGGAGCACGCTGTGCCCGAGGAAAGCTTTCCAACTGCTGCCTACAAAACTGAGAGCCTGAAGAAGACTGAAAATGACAGGGTGAAGCACAAAAATAGCAAATAAAGAACTAACAGGAAAAGAGAGACTGAGGAACAATAGAGGGTGAGCAGTAAATCCGGTTTGCCTTTCTAGCTCAGGAAGGTGTCTTGGAATCTGTGTTTCGGGGCACCCACTGGGTGGTCACCAGAGCTCTTTTGAGTGTGTGAAATGAAATGGAAAACAATAGCTCAGCAGCAATTGCTTTCTTCCCTCTGATGAGGTGTTCCTTGAATTGCCAGCACGACTCCTGCTTGATTTAGCTGTGAATACAGCCAGGCATTTCCTGAGACGACAGCCCTACATGGTGCTATTAGAAATGCTAAGTGAAAGGTTCTGCTGTGAATGAGGACAGAAAGGGAATAGGATACGAGAGTGTGTCCCACTGACCCGTCTCTGCCACAAAAGGGGGGTGAAATGTAGCACAGCTGCACAGGGGCCATCAACCCACTCTGAAACTCCTCAACTCTCCACGACAGGAGCCAACAAGACCTGTTTGGAAGAGATGTTTCTTTTTAGAATGGTCAGAAGCTGTGCCAGCATTGTTTGGCTTCGTAACTNCCCCCCCCCCATATTATCTACTGAACTCTCAACTGCATGCTTCTTCATGGAGGCTTTTTGCCAGTAAATGTAGATATTGTTTGTGTTCTTGGCCAATGTCTCATTCTAGTAGTCTCCACGTACGTCTGTATATGCTTACTCAGCTCTTCCACTACCTCTGAATAACCAATAAATGTTCCCTTTTTAGAAAGGGTATCTTGTCTCAGCCTTTCCCAGGCAGCAGCACTGTACGTGGCTCCATGAGTTCTGCATTGGCTTGGCAGAAACTCCTTAAGAATCGCTCCTCCTCCTCCTCCCTGATTACAGCCCTCGGGGAAAAAAATGTGATGACCCCTCATTTTTTGTTATTCAGCACATTTTTGTGCACTTTTATGTCATTAAACTTTTTATTTCCACCTTGCCTCACCTTCTCCCTTCAGCAGGGTGGGTGTTAGAGGGTACCTCTGACCCAAGTGGACAGGGAGACCCGAAAGGTCCTTACTGTGACAGATTAATTAGTTATTAGGTGAGCAGTATCATGTTGCATCGGATGCAATCTATATTTAGTAACTGGTCTGGGTTTTATCCAGTGTCCAATCAGGCATGTTAATTCCGTCCTCTTGTGTGTAGAACAAAAAGCTTGGGCCTTGCTGAGACCAGCGTTAGAGACCTGTAGCCGTGCAGGACATGCACTGTCTCACCCATGCAGGTGTGCTGTATGCCACCACCTTTCTATTCTGCCTTTACCTTGGGGAATTCTAGACTTTCTAAACCAGGTTAATTTCAGTCCTACATTTTAAGTTGATCGAGCTCTGTAGCTTTTGGTTCTGCCCCAGAGAAGTTCCTTTCTGTTTCCAGACTTACTTCTATTAACTGCTGCACAATGTCTGTGCTTTCACTGACACCTCTGGGGAAGGTTTCAGTCAGCTTGGTGCCTGCAGCACGGTGGTGTCTTATCCCACCTTTGTTTGCTTAAAGCACTTTCACTGTGTCTTTCCTCTTTTCGTTCATCTGTGTTGAGACCTTTCTCTTTGACCCAGACTCACTCGCAAGGTCAAAAAGCGAGGTTTCTCAGCCATTTGGATGCACTGTGTCCTGTTTGCCCGAGTGGAGCAGCGAGATGGAGCTGGACAAGGAAAACCAGGGCTGATTGTTCTGCTGGGTTTGTTCTCGGCCGGCTCAGTCTCCTTAACCAGTCCCCTCCTCACACTGTGTGCCAGAGCCAGGGAGGGGACACAATGGAACCCGTGTGGCTGATCCACAACTGATGTAAAACACCCGTCTCGCTGGTGTCATCTGCTCTGTGCTTCACTTGCTGTTAGGCCATTGCTGAGATGATTGTGCTTTGGTTCTGTCTGGAGCCTTCTCTGCAGCTTTGCTCATTCTCGTGGCTCTAGGTTTTGCCAGGGCTGTTGAGGTGCCCTGCCTGCACCCGTGTCTGACGTGCCCATCTCCATCCTTTCCTGTTGGAGGGACAAAACACAGTATCAGGGCGGGACAGGTCTGAGACATTTTGGTTGCGGGGAAGGATTGTAGTTTGCCTTTTTCCTCATATTACAAATTTCTGTGTAACAACAGTGAAACTGAAATTTTCTGTTCCATATTGTGATGTGGCTCAGACTTCAGTAACACTACTGAGGGGAAAAAGCTTTGTCTTAGAGTTTACAGCCCTCTCCCATCCTGCCTTTGCTGTGGGCTTGTTTTGTGCTCACCAGAGGAGCTTGGGGTCAGCACTGGAATCTGCCAAAGAGCCCTTCTTGCAGGGCTGAGTGTCTTCTGCAGGCAGCCAGTAAAATCCACAGTCTTGTGAGGGATGTGGGAGGCAAAGGGATTGTTCTTCCCACAGTTAGTTATCAGCCCTTGGGACGGGGAGCAGGAGCTGCTGAGGAGAGTGAGAGGAGCCCAAGCAGCCTTCCAGGGATGAAGGTTGCTGTGCTCAACCGAAGGTGCAGGTCAGAAAGAATGTAATTGCTCTGGAGGAATCTGGGCAGGAGGCCATGGATAACAGCTCTCCTTTCAGGAGGGACACTAATGGTGATAGGGGTGTCTTGAGGAGCCGTGGTCATTAATAACCCCAAGGAGACAAGTGGTCTCTTTTCCGTATTTCCAAGCAACAGCATTCCGCCCCTACACTCTTGGTATGATGTTAGAGACTGGATTTTCCCAGAAGCCATTGCTGCAGAACAACTGTTTTAAGAGGCCTTTGTTTAGTTTCTTGATGTACCACCTGGGGGAACCAGTTATTTCTCTGCAATGGTGCTCAGTCCACAGCGTTACTGTAGACTAAGGTTACAGGGAAACTATTTCCATAGTTCTGAAAAGCTACTCTTACTATTGTGTCTTTTTGAATAATAAAAACTACTCTTCCACAGCACATGCTGCACATAAAAGCCATAGGAGTTAAGACTTTTCTAAAATTGGCAGGTAGTGGGGCACATAGCCATTCTCAGCTGGAAAAGATGACAAAATCAGGAGAGAGCAGGAGACCTGAACAATAATTTGGGAGTCCAAGAGCATAATGGGATTCAGAGCAGACATTCAGTTTTTAAAACTTCAGTCTTGCATGTCAACATTTTTAAATGTCAACAGAATAACAAAAATAAAGTAGATGTAAACAGTGAAATGTATTATGTTGCTTGGATCTTGGCAGTCACCTCCCATGAAATAATAGCAGGAAATTATAGAGGGGAAAAAAAAGGATGAAATCATTCTGCAGTCATTGGGTATTCATGTGAGTCTTCTGTGCTGAGATAACACTTGGGTTTATTTGTGTTATAGAATGAAAGATTGCTGTTATAATTGGAAACTGTGAAAGGTTTTGTAGCTCGGGCTAAAGGTTATCCAGGCTGTTGCAGCAGATATCCTAATTCTAACAAAAGATACACAGCAAGGACAGAACATTTTAACTGGAAGAGTAACCTAAAAATATACCTAGAGCAAGAATACTGCCGTGCTAGGCACTTGGTAGAGCTGATAAGAATTGTGATTGTTGGGTTTTACCCCGATCCTTCAAATATGCAAAGCTCTATTGAAACGGAATCCTACCATTTGGAGATTCCACATGTGCTCTTGTCAAGGAGTGCCTGTTTTTCTTTCCTGAGTGATCTCTCTTGTGCCCGAGCCTAAATTCTCTTACGGTTCAACCTGCTGTGGGAGTGTTCTGATTACAAGCACCGTTAGTGCTAACGAGTTATGTGTGTGTGTAACGGGGGGTTCAGTGTGGGGCACGGTGTGAGAGAGGGACCAGAGCTGCAGGTACCCACGTACAGTCGGAATAGATGTGGGATGGAGGTGGGTGTCACTCAGACCTGTCACTGTCCCAGCTGGTTGAAACGTCAGGAAAATATGCACCTGAAATCCAAAATGCATTTAACACTGAGAACTGTTTTTGCTACCAGGTGAAAAGCATGGTTTTGTGCACCTCCTACCTTTTGGTGCATTTGTTTAACCCCTGAAAGCCTTCAGCTTATCCAAAAAAAAACCCCAAAAAATGCTACAGCCAGCAGAGCTGGTGCTATGGGATGCCAAGACCTGTAACTGGCAGAGGTGTAGCTTACCTCCTCGGGGACTCAGCCAGCCATGAGGGCTGCACAGCGGTGTTACAGCTGCACCGGGTTCACAGCTTGCTCGGAGCCACTTCCCAGAGGGTTATCTGTTGTTTGACTGTAAAAAACCAGCTATTTTAAACATTTACTCTTGTTCTCCACCGTAAATAAACATCAGCTGGCTTCACCTCATCTGGTTGGTTCGTGCACACCAGAGCACACTGGTGCAGCCCAGAGGATCCCCCAGAAGGGAGTCCCCTTGTTCTTGGAACTGAGGGGTAGGAAGGAATGGATCTGCTGCTGTTGCTGTATGTGATAGCACCGAGGCACTTCAGCCTGTCTAAGCACAGCGTATTTTTCCTAAAAGGGGTAGGAACCTGGGTGATGGACACCTCAGCAGGAGCTGGGAGAGCTCTGCCAGCTGCTGCCAGGGCTTTAGTCAATGGAAGGGCTTCTGCCAGTTAGGGTGCTCTGAGGAGGCTCAGGGTACAAGATGCAGCTTATTTTATTTTCTGCCTGGTTTTCTAGTTGGTGAATGTCCTTCTGTACTGTCTGTCCTGGGTCTTGGAGGTCTTCTCTTAATTTCCTCTCCCGTATTAACGACAGTAGATTGCTGTGCTTTGTGGGTGACTCTGTTGGTCATGGAGTGAGGTGTGTTTGTTGTAGATTGAACCTAAAGCAGCTGCATAGTGGTTTCAAAGCTTACTCTTCCTTTGGTTTAGGAACATTAGTGCTGTACATACAGTTCCCCACATTGTATGATCCCATTGCTCTTGAAACAAAAAGCTGAAGCTGGTAGCCCAGTAAATGCACCAGCTGATTATATTCAGGCTGCTGAATATCCAGACTCATTGATATTCTCCTTCTAGAGAACTTTTAAACCAGACTCGTACTGGTGATCACATTAGCAGTGGTAAAGCTTTGTGTGATGTGCTGCCCCGATTCCTGTGCTTATTTAAGTGGGACTGGATCCAGCAGGAGGACAAGACTGGCACAAGCCCTGGGCAGATGCCATCGGCATAACACATGTGCTTCCCCTCTGAGGCCACTGCTTGTCACCTTCCCCTGCCCGATCCTGGGCTGAACTGCAGGGTGAGCTTTGGAAGGAGGGGGCAGCTCGGTGTTGTGCGCAAAACCCCAAATGCCACAGACAAAAACTGCTGCTCAGTTGATTCACAGCAGAGTCTCAATCTGTGTTTAAGAAAAGGTGAAGCAAGGCCTGTGTAGCCAAGCAACTGTAAAGGCTGCACCGTTGCCACGGGAGGTTTTATCGGTGACGCAGGGGTTGGAATCGTCCTTTTCTTGTAACTGGAGGCTGTGGTAGGAAGAAGGGCTTTTAGTGGCAGAGAGCAAGGACTGGGCTGGAGCGGTCACACACACAGAGCCACACACAAAGGTCTGATCAAAATAAGGATGATACAGATCTGTTAATTCCAAAATATAAATATGAGGCCCCCTCAAGTCTCTGCTTTTGGAATGATTTATCCTGTCGCAATCAGTCCATGGGTAAAACAAGAGCGATGTTTGAGCTGAAAAGGGGATTTACCTGCTGCCCCCCAATTCACCTAACACAGCACAAGTCCTTGCCGTGACTCACGAGGCAGACTTACAGCAGCAAGTCCTCCCCCAGGTGGACTTAATTATTTTCTTCTTCAGCATACAAACCAAAAAAAAGGATACTTGTGGGTATCCTCTAATGCTGAACGTTGCATGGATGGGTGCTTTTAAGTGGGGTCTGGCTCCTGAGAGGCAGGGTTCTCACTCAGCATTGCAGAGGGATGGACTGGGCTCGGTCCCAGGAAAGTGGCTTCAGGAGACTATTTACCTGCATCTGGGGTTTGAAAGATGGGCATGGAAAAAGAACTAATTCCTTGCATAATATCTGATCAGGGAATAGACTTACAAGTAAAAATCTGGAGTTATACTGGTTTCTCACTCCAGGAGTAAAATGTTTCAGTCTGTTCCAAAGAGCAGATGCCCAACAAACATCTTTGTGCAGGAAAAGGAAATACTTCCTTAAACATCCTGCAGCAAACGTGACTGATTGAGCTTCCTTTTCCCTCTGCCTGGTGCATTTCCCTTCTGTGCACAGACAGGATCTAACCAGATTTGCAGGGTATGAACTGCAGGTTACTTTTAAATTCATAACTCTGCAATGGTTCGTTTAGCAGGACAAAGGCCAAGCCGGCAGACACCCTTTTTCCAGCTCAGCATGTGCATAGCAATGGGAGGGTGGTGAGGAGCTTTTGTTAATCTCAACCCAGCTGGCAAGAATGCTGGAAAATGAAGTCTTTGAAGATGGTTTTTTCTTCATTTTTAAAGCAATAGTTTATTCAGAAAAGCTTAAAAATCTTGCAAAAAGAAAAAAAAAAAACAAACCCATGCAAAATATTGAAAGACCTCCCTGGCAGTGACGTTCCTCAGGCAAATTTCCCCCCCACCAATTAGCCTCTGCGGTTTCATTAACAGCCATTTTTTCACAGGTTCTGCTCTGAGGCAACTGTGCAAATGTTTTTCCCCAGCTTGAATGCACTTTGTAAAAAACCCGAGTGGCAGAAAGGATTAGGGTATCAGGTCGGGTTGTGGCTGATCCAAGCCGTGGTGGGATTTTTCTTCCTTTCAGTTTAAACGTGTAGGAATTGAGAGCTCAAAGAGCCCCATGCTTGGGGCTCTTCTCAAACCAGTGGGGATGCTCCCCAGCCTGCTCTCAGCACAGACCGACTGCTGCTGCTTGCTCTTTTGTCTGGGCTCCAGCGTGGAGCCGAGATGCTGCTGCCTGCACCGCTCCTTCCCTCCTCCCCAGGGGCCACCCGGCTCCCCCCCAAGGGAGTCCCAGCAGAGGTTGCCCCTTGGGCACCCATGTCACACCCTGTCATGACCCATCTTCCCAGCCCCAACAGCCTAGTGCCTTTCACAAAAAACAGTAAACCCCTTCAGGAATTGGCTGAGATGATTTTATTTTTATGTGAAATCTTAAATACAAAATAAAAATAGTAAACAAGTGCTGTAGATTTCTCTGTTCGTCGGGATGAGGTTCAGGCCTGATCTTGAGCACTTCCAAGTCTTAAAGTTCGGGACTAGCTCTCTGCTCTTGGAAAAAGAAACATAGCAAAAACCAACTTAGACTTTTACCCTGAAGCCAGTAATGTCAGTAACAGCCTTCTCTCTCTCAGGTTATTTTTTAAAGCACAGCAACAAGTAAGTATACTGAAGGATGAGATTAAATATACAATAAATATATAGATGGGCCCCACTTCCTTCTAGTATTGCTGGGTGCTGCCCCACTGCCCTTGGAGAAAGGTTGTTCCATCAGCAGTGAGTTCTGCTTTGGCAGGATGCTGTTTACTGGCTCATACACGGTTAGTGCTGGCTTCTCCCAAGAGGGCTCCTTGTGTCAGGAGTTCAGATTTTGGTTATCACATTAGGTGGCACAGAGCTACCTAACGAGAAGTTTGGCTTGTTGAAAGAAATTCCCTTCTAAGGCGTGGGTTTCCCTCCCTCACCCCAAGACACCAGTTTTGAGTTGATTTTAAACAGCCCCTAGTGCTGGACGGCCTGTCTTTTGCTCAGAGCCCAAATCCTGCCGCGCCTGAGGGCTCCGCAGCAGAGACCCGCAGGGACACCTCTGCCGGGGGGGCTGTTCTTAGTTCTTTAACGTGAGGCAAAGGAGAGCCAGGGCTAATACCTGTGGACTTGTTTGCTAGACAGGAGAGGGCTGAGGGGTGTTTCTGTGCTGGGTGACACATACAGCTGGATGTTATCATTTAAACTAAAATAACCCTGAAACAAATAAAGGCACCAAACCGCATGACAAGCCAACTTTGGTAGATTTCTTGCAAAATATATGCATTTAAATACATTTACAGTGTACAAAGTTACACTGTCTAAAAAAAAAAAAATAGTTGCAATGATGAAATACAGAATATTTCTTTCTTGTACCAAAACTGCATCTCACATCATAACAACATGATACCTTTATTTAAATGCAGACGGTATAAGAACTGCACCTCTTCATAGAACAAAACTAGTTCCAGATGTGTTGCTCTGCTTTTGTGCTGTCTGACAGGCTCAGACCCTGCATCTTTAAGATGGAAAGCAGTTATCTCTAAAGGGG
Organism: Nycticryphes semicollaris; assembly: GCA_013400055.1. Taxonomy (NCBI): domain Eukaryota; kingdom Metazoa; phylum Chordata; class Aves; order Charadriiformes; family Rostratulidae; genus Nycticryphes; species Nycticryphes semicollaris. The sequence continues at coordinate 697,280 of VXBJ01002871.1, read as the reverse complement.
TAAATCGTGTGCTCAGCATTCGACACCAGTATTTGCAGGGTGAGGATTCAGCCTTTCACTGGGGTCTGTGCATGCACTGATGTACAACAGCTGGGCTGTAGGTGTGCTAAGCAAAGTGAGAACACGGTGGATGCAGACTTGTCCCAGCCCCGTGCTTATGGTCCATCTGTCCGTCCGGGGGCCGGGTGTGCTGTGCTGCTGCCCACCCGCGTGGCACCCAGGAGGCCGCGGAGCTGCGCCGGGGCAGCCACACAGCAAGGTTCCTCACTAATTGTTGGCAGAAATCTCCTCGTGGCGATACAGAGGCTGCCAGGGGCTGTAGCACAGTTCTGTGTTGATTTACAAGTACAAGCAATTCACATGGAAGCGGATCGTATCACCCCACAGCCCCTCCTTTAAAACCAGTTTGTTTCCGCAGTGGGAAACTGAGAGGTGCATGCTCATAGTCCTGGCTGGGGTGAAGTTTAGAGGCAGTGAGCTCAGAAAATGAGAGTCAAGTTGCCCGGAGCATCTTCCTTCCAGCCTGCACAGCGTTACCAGGGCAATCCGGAGGAGCTGAGCGCCACGACAGCCACAACTTCTCATATCCCAAGTAGCCTGCATAAAGTCTCAGTCAGGGTATTTGGTAAAGTTCTTGTAGCAATTTCTCTGGCTGATTTGGTAAATGAAGGAAAGTAAATGTTAAAATCACAGCGGGGAGCCAAATAAGTGCAGGTCCAACAGAACACCCAATTCAAACTGGCAGCGAGCAGGGCTTGCCAAGAAGGCCACAAGAGCTGTCCATAGCCCAGGCACCGACAGCCAGGGCAGTCTGTGTGTCCCCAGTCTCTGTAGTGCAGAGGACACACCGCTGGAGCCAGGACATGCACAGATCACCTGGGGCTCTCAATCTAGTCCTCCAGTAATTCTGGCAACGAGTTCATATTCAAGTAAATACAGAACAGGAGCTGATGAAGGAGAAGGGATGAAGACCCTCAGTGGGCAACCTAGTACAATCTGGCTTGTACTCTTGTACACTAAATGACAGCAACTACCCAAAAGCTCTTCTGAAAGTCTCAGAGACACACAGACCAACGCACTTCTCTGAGGGACTGAAACAACTGAAGAAAATCCAAAACCCTTCTCCAAAGAGCTAACTGCCTGCGGGCTGGAGGCCCAAGGTTAGTGCCATGCTTTAGAGAGAGCCCCTACTTTAGTTGCCCGAATAGAAGAACAACAAAAAAAAGCCCCCTGACCAAAGTCCCGGCGGGAAGGGCCCGATGCCGGTTTAAGGAGAGACAACGGCGAAGGGAAGCTCCTCCTCGGGCTCCCAGCGCGGCCGGTCCCGGGGCCGGGCACTGTCCGGGAGGCACCCGCGGNAGCAGCAGGGCCGTGGCCGCCCAGCCGATGTAGAGCGCGGCCCCCATCTCCCGCTTCTTGGAGGACGGCACGGTGGGGTCGTAGAAGTCGCTGATGACGATGTTGGCGAACCAGCAGAGCGGGATGAGGACCAGGACCCCGCAGAGGATGTAGATGGCCCCGCCGGCGATCACGATGCGGGACTTGACCTTGCCGGGTCGAATGCAGTTGGTGCACTGGGCGCCCACCACGGTCACCATCAGGGCCACCAGCCCCAGCAAGGCCACGATGACGGTCAGCGCCCGGCCCGCCTGCACCTCGGCCGGCAGCGCCAGGATGGAGTCGTACACCTTGC
>VXBJ01002871.1:651084-695366 GCA_013400055.1 Nycticryphes semicollaris | reverse complement strand
AGATGGTCTGCGCCACCACGATGTTCACGTCGATGAAAGCCGATACTTGCCACATGGGCAACCCGCAAGCCAGGATCACCCCCACCCACCCCAGGATGCCCAACCCCAGCCCCAAAATCTCCAGCGCTGCCGAAGTCATGATGATGACGATGATGGTGATACCGCCGTCCTCACGAAACCCTTCTGAACCTCTCGTCCCCGGGCAGGGCTATATGAGGAGCCGCAGGGTGCCCTCCCACCGCCCGCCCTCCTCCTCCTGGCCCGGCCCTTCCCGGCGGAGGGGGGGGGCTGGCGTGGCCACCGGTGGGCGGCAGCACCGGCCACCGCCTGGGGAGCGCGGCGGGGACGGGGACATCGCCCCGTCCCCCGCTCCCGCCGCTCCCCCCCCGGCTCTCGGCTGCTGTCTGTGTCCCGTTACCGATCAAATCCACAGCCATACTTTCCATACCTTCTGCCCTCTGCTCCGCTCTGGGGGGGAGACCCCCCCCTCCCGAGCGCTGCCTCCAGCTCCGTGGCCACCAACATCAGGACATGGAGCTGCTGGATCATGACCAGAGGTGGCCACGGAGATGCTGCGGGGACAGGCTGAGACAGTTCGGGGGGTTCAGCCTGGAGAAGAGAAGGCTCATTCTAATTGCCTGTTAGACTAATTTAATGGTCTTGCTATCGAGTTTTGCTAGCAGCATATCAGTGTCCCAGCTGAATTATGATATTCCAGAAATGCCAGCCTTTGTAACTGCAAAAGTAACCACAATTTCAATAAACTGGAAGGACACAGCAAGATCTATAAAACAACAGGATGAACGGAATAGGGCATTAGCCTTCCACTTCTTCCCCACGTTTTCTCTGCCATTAACTGTCTGCTTGTGTTTCAAGATCAGTGAAAGTGAGGGTGAGCAACTTCTCTTTTAACAGTATTTCTGTGGTCTTTAATTCAACATTAAAGACAGTCTCTAATACATCTGATGTGTGCATCAATCAAATAACTGGGTGGCAAAAGTCGTGGTGGTTTAAGCAGAGACCACATGCAGTTTTAACCACATTAGTAGACACTTAAGGCAGATTCGTCAGATTCAGCCCTGCAGCCAAAACTCCAGATGTCTAACCTTGCAAGGTGTGATGCTCCGGTTCCCTTGGGAGCAAAGGGCCAGGAGAACAAGCACCCGTCAGCAGGAAGCCCAGAACACTTCAGAAGGGCAGGTCTGTTGGTCAATGCCACAGGAAAACAATGGGTTTGGACTCTGCTCCACTGAATGGAATGTAGAAAGCTTGTTTTCTGAAATAAGCTTCTTTGAGCCCCTTCCAGTCCTTCAAGGGGCTCCAGGAAAGCTGGGGAGGGACTCTTGGTGAGGAAGGGGAGCCCTAGGATGAGGGGGAAAGGTTTGACACTGGAAGAGGGGAGATGGAGATGAGAACTGGGGGAGAAATGATTTGGTGTGAGGGTGGTGAGCCCCTTGCCCAGGTTGCTCAAAGAGGTGGAAGGTGTCCCATCCCTGGAAGCATTGCAGGTCAGGTTGGATAAGGCTCTGAGTGACCTGATCTAGTGGCAGATGTCCCTGCTCATGGCAGGGGGTTGGACTCCATGTCTATTGATGGTCCCTTCCAACCCAAACCATTCCATGATTCTACAATCTGTCAGTACTGATAGGCAGGCTCTTAATCCAGTCCAGGAAGAATAATCTCCCTTAGCTCTCACCAGGCATGAAACATGTTTTGGTTTTTCTTAAATAAGTTAAAGTGTTTTAGACAAGATGACAGTTATGTTCCCACTGAGGTTTGAACTGGTTGGGTTGGGTTTGGTTCCAGTCCCGTATCCTTCTAGTGCAGTGGAGATCACAGAGCTGGAAATAACCCGTTTCCTGCCCCTATGTAAGCACTTTTCTCTGTTGTGCAGTCATTTACAGCACGTATTACAGCATGTGTTACAGACAGACACTTGTGATGGCAATGCCTGGACTGAGATGAATGCAGGATGAATGGAAGAGTCTACGTGTGAAGCAGAAGCAGCAGCAGGAACGTTAAAGGAACCACACGCATCGGGAGCCGAGGCCGTGTCGGCAGGTCGGTGCTGAGCAATGCCCCACTTGTGTCCTGCCAGCGGCTCTTGTGACTCTTCTGCAGGGGACACGAGTGCTGGTAACAGGATGGCAGCAGGGTTGTGGCACGCTGGATGTGGCCTTTCACTTCTTTTGTTTTTCCAGCCGCATGACAAACTTTAGCCACAAGGCACCCAAAAAAAGAAGCAGAGGAACCTCAGCAGGCTGTGGACCGTCACGGTGTGGACACGCTGACACATGGCAACTGCAGCCTCCCAGTGACTGTCTCTGCCCGAGCGGCTGTAAACATTTCTAGCATGGAAAGTGTCTGCCTGACAGAGGCTGCCTGGTAAACTGAGCTAAGAGGAGTTATCTCCGCTTCCAGCTGTATATGAAATACATACAGTTTACTTCAATTATTTAAAACTGTGAATTCCAGCGTGTGAGTCCCAGAGGAATGTGTGACTGGGGCTGTGCGGTCTGTCAGGCTGCGGCTGCCTGCAATCACTCCCCTGGTGTGCGGGAGAGGAGAATGTGCAAAAGAACCAGCCACACAGACAGAGATATCTCAGAGGTGAACAGGAAGAAACCCAGGACAGGGGCCGAAGTGGAGTAACATCTGTATTTATGATGACAATAATGATTATATAGAAAACAGCAAAGAAGAACAATGAAAGAAGGGGGAAGAAATGCCGGTTATCTTAGCCCATAAGCACAGGAAAGCCCCACCCTTGCCACTTGCCCAGGAGCACGGAACTCTGAATTTCCTCTGAGGAATGGCCTGTGTGTGCTCCTGTGCCAGCCGGGAGGCACTCTGGGCTGGGAAGGGAAAGCAGCACAGGGCCTGTGTTACCTCTGTGGCCCGTACCCCACTGTCCCTGGCTACCTGTTACCCAGCAACGGATTCCTACAAAGTGCTTAATCCAAGACAATTATTTCTCTGCTTAATAATCCCAGGGTAAAGCAACCATTCCTCTCACAGGCACCACCGCTCTTGGCGTCTCACCTTCCCTTGTTTGTTTCTTTCCTTACCCCAGCCATTAGCTTTTATCCTGGCTGCTGGCAACCCCCTCCATTCCTGATACTCTGGTCCCTGACCCGAAGGTGAGCACTCGTTGCACAGACCACTCTTAAGGGGCCCGTCGGTGGTCAGTGCTCCCTGTGCTGCTCACTGGTGACTGGACTGGCAGTTGCTGGGGGGCCTGGGCACCCCCTTTAGCTCCAGCACATGGGGGCTTCCCAGGTGTCAATGTCCAGCACGGGGAATTCATTCAAAGTCCCAGAAATCAAAGGGTTCTGATTTCTTAAAAGGAAACAGAAACCAGCATGATGCTTTTCTTGGGATGTTAGGTAAAGAAATCACTATTTAATAAATTTAATCCTTGTGGGTAAAGTTGTGATTCCTTTCTACCCAAAGGCATGGTGTTCTTGCAGCAAAGTAACTCATTAGCAAATGATCATTAATGTCATTACATCTGTTGCTGCTCCAGCTATGTATTTATTGCATTATTGTAAGGGGATACGTGGGGGGCTTTGCAGCCTGTGAAAATGGGCGGAAGTGGTATTCAAGCTGCAAACAATTGCTCAGAAGCCATACTATAGCAAGAGGGGCTTTGGGATTAGAGGTGATTGTATTTTCACTCTTTTCCTGCCGTAATCAGGACAAATACCAGGCGCAGAGTTGCCGGGAGGGCTGCTAAGGGGGGTCCAGCCGTGCCTGGCTGGTGCCTGAGCCCTGTCCTGTGGTCCCTCCAGTCTCCCTGGGGTCTGCTCAGCCCCGGAGAATCCCAACAGCAACATTTAGGTGGATTTGCCTTTTGGGACCTGAAATGTAGTCTGCTGAGCACACTATCATGTGCTATCATGTGCTTCTGCTCCTTCTCATCTCTCAAGTGTTAGGCATCTGGAAGATAGAGGAGAAAATGGCATTTGGGCTCAAGCTGATGCACAAACCTAGCACTGTTTGTGTGAATAAGACAGAGTATGAGTAAAAAGTGAATTAAAAGCCCAGGGATCTCACAACAGCTTCCCATAACTTTTGGGCCAGATGTAAGCAAAGGTGAAGAATCAGGAATCCTATTAGAGGCAGATTTTGTGCCATATTTTATATTCTAATTAGTGCTGAACTAAAGGCAAGGAGATTTACAAATACAGAGGTGTTAGGCAGGGGCTGTTCATTATTTAGAAAGTTGAGCTTTCTCAGTGAAAATCACTCCTTTCTGAATTATGCTTTAATAGGCAATTGTTTTTCCCAAGAGAAGAGATTTAGTTGAAGCTTGAGTGCACGTACCATCTTCTGCAGTGAGACAGGCCTCCATGAAGTCCTGGCACGTCGGCAGTGCCGGCACGTCTTCAGACCAGTGTGACACATCACAAGGCTGGCACATAGGAAGAAGTCCTTGTCAAATGAGAAGGCTATTACAAAATGGAAGTGCACAATTTCACCATAGGACTTATCTCAAGATCATTTCTTCTGGAAAGAAGATGAAGTGGTTTGAAAACAAGCCAAAATGGTTAACATGAAATTGTCACTTCCTCTCTTAGTTCATCTGTTGAATGAAGAGAAGCAATGAATGATTTAACAGCCACACCAAAATTTTGCAAGAGGGGCCAGGAACACTCTGTGACTGGTGCTGATGATGTGGCAGCCAACACCTTTTTCAGTACAAGTGCTGCTGCTGCTGCCCTGCAGGGTTGAGAAATGGCTGCCCACGCTCCTCTTCGCTCATTGGTGATGTGACCAGGCTCATGTAAAGGAAAGGAAGGAAACAGATTTCCAACAGTAGTTGGAAAAACAGTGACAGAGGCTACAAACCTGCTTCAGACTTCCCATGTTGGCAGCCGTGTATCCCTTCCCCAGCGAAGTTGCCTAGGCCCTGGATCACTCTCTGCATGGTGCACCTCCCTCTGCCTGGGCTGGCCTTGGTGACCTGCCTGTAGCACTGCCAGGGAGTGGGGAACACCGAGACAGCACTGTGAGCCCTCTCCTCACATAAAAAGGAAATGAGTTATGCTAAACCACCATTAGAACCGAGTCCCAGATGCTCCCTGCTCAAATTCCACTACACACAAACCTCTGGATCCAAATACATGCTTAGGCCACGTCTCTTCAAATAATGCTCTTTAACGCCACGGACAGCTCTTGAGAATGTATTAAGGCTTGGCCAGGCAGGAGGGGAAAAGCTATAGGAAATATACATTGTTTCACGCCTGAAGGTCCATTCTATGGCATGTTTCCTACTAGAAGAACTGCAGTTTAATTTTGTCCTCTTCCAAAGTCCACCTCCTTCCATGGATTGTGGTGTACCAGGGTCCTGGTCAATCTTTTTCCCATGCCATTGCTGGGAAATCTCATCAGATGTCGTTTTGTAAAGAATGGCGTCAGCAAGGACAAATGCCATTGTTTTAAATATACATTGCAGATGTTGAAAGTAATTAATAAAGACATGACCATGATGCTAATGAGAACTGTCCAGGGCTAGTGATGAGAAATGTACTACATTCCTCCAACGTGCCAGGAAAACGTGTTTCTGAGAACACGCGAGAGTTTGGGAACCTCCTCCGGTGCTGCGAGGGGTCATTCTCAGCGGTGCTGTCCCTTCCTCACCAGGGGTGTCTGAGGCCAGCCCCATCTTTGGGAACAGCATCTGGTTTGTTCATCCCCAATTCCCTTCTTATGAGTGAAGTTGGTTCCTGGTAAGAGGAAAGGATGGCTCTTATTGGTGAAAAGAGAAAACTTTTTTCCAGAGAAAATTTTTAGGTTCTTATTGCTTCTTTTGTTGCTCTAACTAGCATCTTGAGAAGGTGGGCTTATGTGTGCTTGTAAATGCAGAAGAAACACTTCTGTTCTTCTGAGACTGCTAGAATTCAAACACAACCTTCATTTTCTGTAGTGTGTTACTAAAAATGCCTTTTTTTTTTCCCCCTACACAGCAAGGGAAAATACTTATCTGTTGCAGATTTTCTTATGAATTACTAAAGAACTTGTCCAGTAGCTTGTGTCAGTAAATGCTGGTGCATGCACAGATCCTGGTTTCCTGTTCAGGTGCTCCCAGAGCTCCCATGAGGAGCTGTGTGCTTCAGAAGGGCTGAGCAGTGAGACCAGCTCTGAGTGGAGGTGGCATCTCCCATCACCCATGCAGCAAGTCTGCAAAACCACCGAAATTTGAGATGTCAGAAGGGTTCACCCCATTAGTGATTCCACAGGTAAAGCACTACAAAATACTGCAGTATTTTGATCAAATCACCAGTTTACCAAGCGCTAACAGAGAATGGCAACTTCCCCCTTGAATTTCTAGCACCACACTCAACTACTAGAAATTAGCTTAAGAATAAGTTGTTCATCGGACCTTGAGTAATTTTATCTCTGGGGAAGGCTGGGAGAGTTCAAGGTGCTCAGTGTCTCACAGCAGTGGGCCAATGAATTGCACTGACAGCACAGCCATCACACAGTTCCAGGTACCCAGCTCTGTGAGGACAGACTCACTTGAAAGAAGGTCAAGTTAAAAGGCATCTCATAACTGAAAAGAGACAGTTCTATTTTGTCTGAGCAGCATATCTTCTGTTTTGCTTTTATAGAAATAATGCCAAGGAACATGACGGTGTTTTATCTATTAAAACTGAATTTAGTTGTCAGTTATAGGTGGTATTTATTTAATTACAATCATAGTATTTATCTTATTATAAGCCGTATCAGACCATTGCTCCATTAAGGAGCAGAACAAAGGACACATAATGCCTTCTGCTGAATGGATGAGGTATTTCTAACGTGCTAAGATGTGACTCCACACAAAGTTAGGATTTGAATTCAAGGAAGGGCTCTAATTGTGCTTTTGAGAATGGAAACCTAGATGTATCATGAACTTTTATAGAAGGCATCTGAGCTTCCAAGGGAAGAATTAAACAAAATTCTTCCAGAAATAATACTTACAAGAATGAGTGATTCACTCATGTGAATGCCATTCACGGCATTAACATTTTTAGGCTATTTAACCATCTAGGAGGAACAATGTTCTTCAATGCAACAATTTCTTCTGTTGGCACTTCTGCTAATACCTGTGTGAGGAATAATAAATACACAGAATATCTTTTGTTTTCTCTGTAGGTGTCTGCAGTGCAGCATTTCTCCGTTACATACACCAAATGGTCCCTGTTCTGCTGCCCCGTGACCCTGCAAACTGCAGTTTCGTAACTGGGCTCATATCAGGTTTCCAAAGTAACAAAAGTACTTTTTTACCAAGCACGTAACGCGCTGTAAAACTCAGTGTCACAGGATGCTCTTAATGCCAAAAGTTGAGATGGGTTCAAAAAGCAACAAGAAAAATTCATGGAAGAGAAAACGATCAAGATAAAACTTCTGGCTCAGGAAGCTGCCGAGCTGCAGCTTGGCGGAAGCCGGGAGGATACACAGACACAGGGTGTCTTTTATCTGTCCCTGAGCATCTGCTGCTGGGCACCAGGGAGGCAGGGCACTGCCTGGGGCTGACCTCTGCTCTTACCCAAAGTGCCCTTCCTGAGGCTACTCTCTGGCACAACAGGACTGTTCGAGGAGGGTTGTGACTGCCCTGAACGCTCTGTGTCAGTCAGCCATCTGCCCCACCGTGACTTGGGGTGGTTATTGGTATGCCCCAAGAAGGAGACATTTGAAACTTGTGGAGAATGTTTCACTCATCACACCAAATCCTGCCAAAGGGAAGGAGTGACAGTCATAAGAAAGCACTAACTGCCACCCGGCTCTGTGTGGGTGCAAGCCCAAGGTCTGGCGTTCTCCATGTGATTCTCTTGTCACTTCTTCAAGTCCTAAATAGTTATTTGTAATATCAGTTTCTTTGTGTCAGACCCTGTGTGTGTCACAGTGTTCTTACGTACTGAAAGAAAGAAAAATTGCTACTGCTGTTCCTTTGGTGACAAGACAAAGCACTTACGTGGATGTCCATGGAATAATTGAAAATAAGACAATTTCTGAAGAAGGCTGAAATGCCATCCTTTAACCCCTCTGGGAGTGCAACAGTACTTTGTGTTTTAACATTACACTCTGTTCTAGGAAAGGGAATTTGGTTGTGCTTTCATTGGCTTTTATCTTGTTCTTACTCAGATCACATCAATGCTGGGTTGATAATACAAGCACAATGTGCATTAGCAAATAATGCCAGTTTGCTTTCAGCAGCGCTTGTTTCACTTCCACGTTTTCCTGTTGAGAGCTGCAACCCTGTTTGCCTAATGGATGGAAACTCAGACAAAATAGAAACGTGCTCCTTGGTATTCAACATCGTCAGATTGTACACACCAACTACCCTCTGCAAAATGTTGGGAGCCTTCCTGAGCCCAGTCCTCCCAGCTGGAAGGTTGGAAAAAGCCTTCCCTGAACTTCTGCTGATACTCTGTGTTAATCTTGTCAGGGTTGTAGTGAATGTGTGCGCTCTGTAACACTACTTCACCATGAGAAAGTGATCTGGCTCTGTAATCTGACTGCAGGTATCACTTACACTCTAGGTTTGCATCTGCCGAGTCCCAGGTACCTCAGAGAACTTGTCAGTGAGATCCGGCTCACCCCTTCAGTGCTGGCACTGGCACGACAGCTCTCTGAGCCAGAGGGAATGCTGTGGTAAAAGAGAAGATAGCAATAGTGTGGGGAAAACTAGCACTTTTTTGTTGTTGTTTTTGCATAGTGTTTGGGAGAGAAAATGACTTTAAATATGGTGGAGCAGCAGCAAAACAGTCTTATATTACCCACAGCATTACAGTCAGACAGCAGGAGGGTTAAGCTGGATTTCCCCCCACCGTCACACCCACCCTACCAAAAGTTTTTCCGTGGGAGGACCATTGCCAACACCTGCTGTGGCTGGAAGCAATCTCAAAGCTCAACAGCATTTGGGCATGAAATTAGAACCAATCAATTCGAGCAGCGGCTCTTTTAAGTAGAATGAGCTGGGACTGTGTGCTGTTCTTGAAGGGTAACTGCTGTGTGTACCTGGGCTCGTTGTACCAGACACTGCCTGGGTGTACTGCTGGCAGGGGTGAAGCTGGGGTAGTAAGACAGGCTGTATCACTCCAAAGCTGTTACCCCTAAAGGCCTGGCCGTTGTGTTCTGCAGCGGGAGCACAAGGTGCTCCGTGAGGATGCCTCTGTCAGATGAGAGGTTCTCCCGCATTTCTTCCTTTGGGATGTCAGGAGGTGCCCCGTATTTCGGAGTAGGGCGCTCAGGGCCGAAGCTGGGGATGCAGGAGGCCGCAGTGAGGCGGCACCTTCCGTAGGGAGGCTGGGTCCCTGAGGAGCCCACAGGCACTGTGCCGGTTGCGAGTGACCCAGCTACGGGAGACGAGCACCCTCCACCGAGACGCTCCGGGCCGGGCTAAGGCCTGTGGCGGCGGCTCCCACCGCGGGCCGGCGGCCGCCATGGCAACGGGCTGAGCCTCCGCGCCCCTTGGCTGGGGAGACGCTCTATCCCTCGTCTCGCTGGTGTCGGAGCCGCGCCCCGCTGCCGCCCTGGGAGGCGGCCCGGACCATAGAGTCGCGCGGAATGTAGGCAGGCGCTCGGCCGCGGTGGCCTGTGGGATACGGGAGGGCTCGGCGGGGATCGCGGCCTGGCAGCCAGGCACCGGCGGAGGCGGCCGCGGGCTCAGGTAAGCGCCGGGGCCGTGCCGCCTCCTCCGGCGGGCGGACGGCGCGCACTCGACCCAGGGCTGGCCCAGCCCGATCCCTGGAGCTGGCCCATAGCGGCGTGTGCTCGGTCAGGGCCCAGTAGCCTGGCCCCGCCCGGTGCCGGCGGTGTGTGAGGCGGGCAGAGCCCGCGGCGCCCGCTCGGACCGTAGGCCCTGTACGCAGCGATGCATTTGTTTCTAGAGCAAGGCGGGCACCGGGGTACGGACAGGCCCGTGTGCCGCTGGACGCTGCCTGCATAGCGGGCCCCGTCGGCTGCTCCCCCGCTGGGCCGGGCCGGAGTGCGGGGGAGGCGCGGAGTCCGCCGTCCCGGGAAACGGCACGCACCCGGTGTGGCAACGCACCGCAGCCCAACGCTTTCTTAACTGTTCTCTTTTTTAGGTCTTAAAATTGTTCACATGCAGGTTAGAGACTGCATGGTACCGTGGGACTTGAGCATGGTCTGGGAGTGATTTAAAGTGCTAATGTCTGTCTGTTTGCTCTGCGTGGCCCGTGTGTACATTATTACAGTAAAGCTTCCTGGGTGTGAGGCCGAGTCGCCTATTTCCTGTCGTGGTCGTGGCTAACATGTTTAGCTCTTAATTGAAAACAGAACGCCCCTGCTATGTGATATTTGCAGGCCTATTTTACAGTATTTTTCTCTGATACAATAACTGGGAAAATGCTGTCAAAATCTGCATGAGCAGGAAGCATGTCATCACTGAGACTCATCATTAACATGCATGGTATCACTCCTGCCTCTGTGCTTTTTAAATTGAAATAACAGTAAGAAAGCAAGCAGTCTGGAATAATATGTTAACATTGAAATGGAGCTTCAAATAAAATATTTAGGCTTAGAGCTCTAGATTCACACATTGGTTTTCCTAGATCTTTTCCTGTTAAGAACATACTTGATTCTTCTCTCTTTTTTGCTCAGTCCTTTGCCCCCTTTGCTGTGCCTGTGTGTGCTGTTAGAGCACAGGGGGTGCAGGTGCTACAGCTGGGGCTTTCTCTTGTTGTATTTGCTGTTCAGCTCTGTGTCTGGTGGAAGTGATACAGTCATTTTCCTGAATGAAAATGTGTTCCATTGTTAATGATGGCAACATCTGTTTCTGATGAGGCATAGTCTGGGAGTTCTGATACCAAGGGAGCGATGCTTCTCCCTGGGAGGGGGCTCCCAGCCGCAGAGGTCAGGACGTGCTGTGGGTGCACAGGGAGCAGGCTCTGTAGGACCTGCTGTGGTTTGGGAGAATTGGGTGATTCAGACAGCTTTGACAGCATAAGCTACCAAAAAACTAAAAATGTTAACTGTTCTGTATTTGGATTCCCCTCTATCCAGTTTAGAATATAGTGAGGACATTTTTAATTTTCACATAACTTCTTTGCTTCTCTGTATGCAAGACACTGGGAGAAGTTCTAAGTCTCTTTTTTTTTTTAAAACTATTTATTTACAAGTCTCATATGAGCCTGACTCTTTTGTTGGTTTTTGTAGCTGTTTTTGTGAGAAACTACCATTATTAGTATTTTGCTGAGATACTCTTGATGTTCCTATGTCCACTTTATGTCTGAAAATGTGACTTGAGAATGCTGGTGTTAAGAGCATCTCCAGCACTTGGAAACCTGCCTAAGTCTCTACTGCTTTCTCTAGTTCCCAATTATGTTATTAAATACTTTTTTTAAAAGTGTCAGTTCTGTAGTCCCAGATGGAAAGAAAGGGGCTTCAGCGGATAAATCTGGAGGGCTCTTCTGCTGGTAAAGATAGTTGTTGAGATCACTCCAAAGCGCTTATTTCAAAATGTTGTTTAATGTCCTTATATGGAAGCTCTCCCTGTCCATTTCTCCTAGAGCTTTCTTTGTGCAAGCTCCTATTAAGAAGCTCCCCGTCGGCCTGTTCCTCACAGTTTACTTCTTGCATCCTGACAGGAACAAAGGAAATGACCCATTTTCCTTCCCCTCTCTTTCTCTCTCGCTGGAATACTTTTCTTAGCAGAAGGCGGAGGGAGGGCACGTTCCCAGCCTCTGGATTTGCAGAGGAGGCGACTGTGACTGACCTCGGTGGGGATCTGCTCCCTTCCATTGCCTGGCAGCACCTGGGTCGGGGCAGGAGCTTGTTGGGATCCAAAGCCAGGCTTTGTTATGTTGCCCAGTGTTCAAATCTGGGTTTGAAGGTTCTTGCACTGTACCGTAGTGTCCCCTCTCCCTGCTGGACCTGCTAAAGGAGGCCCATAATTATAATGAAGTGTCACTGCTTTTTGCAAGTTAATGCAGTTGCATCTTATCTGTTCCTCTCTCTTTGAAATACCGTGGGTGTGCTGCTTCTCTCAGCTCCCAATGATTGCAGTAGTCCTTCGAAAATCTAGAGAAAACAGAACAGCTGGGGCTTGTTCTGTTTTGCCTTAGTTATTAGAGTTTGTTTTTTTTTTTTCAAATTTTATTATGGAAAATTGCTGAAAAATGAACCACATCATTTTGCAGATGTGGGGCTGTCCAGGTGTTGTCAGACACTCAGCTTCACCTTGTTCTGGAGTTACAGTCCCTGTTGGGCTGGCAGAGCTCAGGACCTCAGCAGCGGGTGGTGTGTGGTGTGGTCTGGTCTGTGAGGTTATCACCTGTGAGTGACGCTGGAAGCGCTGTGTAAGAAGATGTAACATAAGGGTATTTTGCTAATTCCAAGGGACTGATTTGCAATGGTATGTAAAGCTTCAGGAAAACAGCTCGTGGTCATCTGGGGAAGTTGGTTGGTTGAATAATTTTCTAGAAAACCTCAGGAGGGCAGCATTAGGAACTGCAAGATGCATTCAGGCTGAATAACCGAGATTTCATTTCAACCTTGGTGACTTATTTAGATGTTGTGGAACAGCAGGTTGTTTCTGGTGGTTGGCTTTTTTTTAGCTACCTTGTAGTTAGCGTGTTTCTTTGCCAGCAGGATCTGGGGGGCCGTGAGTAACTGGGCGCTCGTCCACACAGCAGTCGTGCTGCGATCGGGGCAGCTCTCCTGCAGCTTCAGCCACAGCAGCTCTTTGGTCAGAGTAAGGCATGAGGTGAATGTGGTTTGCTCGGTAGGAAACAGGCTTTATAAGTTAGGTTTGAGGAACAATTTATTGTAACGTTAGCCTTTTCTGAGATGGACTAATTGTGAAGCCAGATGTGTCATAATCAGTTGATGGTTTTGACTCTTAAGCTTTTTACTGAGGTAGCTTGGGTAATGCTACAATGGATGTGTCTAGACTGTCAGTTTAGAGCAGAAGTAATTAGAGATTTTACCATCTTTATTTATATCTGAACCATTCCCCTTTCCCACCTTGAACTCCAGGAGCTGCTCCAGTGGCTTCTCATCCGGTGTCACTGTGAGAAGCGGGCCAGACGCTCTCTGCCTCAGCACTCAGGCAGGGGCTATTTATGAGCTCTCCTCAACTCTCAAATTAGGTTACTGTTTTTATAGACAAAGGTGGCAACAGAGGTTTCCAAACATCAAAACAAGCTGTGGGGAGGGCAGCGAGGTACACGTGTCAGTGGGGCTGTGACTGGCTTTAGGCATCTGAAGTGCTCGGTGCTTGGAGGCTGGAATGAGCCAACTCAGAGGGCCCCACTGTTGCCGGGATAACTGGAGTACAGCACAACTAACACCCTGGAGAGAAGAGAAAGGATAAGGGCCTGCCAAAACGGGCTGCTCCAGGTGTCTGAATCACCAGAACAAAGCTTTTTGCTAGTTCTTCAGGTCAGGTTGAGGTTTTGTGTCTCATGGGGTGAGCTGAGTGCTGCAGCTCTGTGATGCTCCGTGTAGTGTTCACGTTCTGGCACTGAAAATAATGTCAGAACCTTTTCCTGAACATCCCAGAGGTATCTGTTCTCGGGAGAATTTTTGTATGCACTAATAATACTCAAACAGTGCTTTTTGGACAACAGTTACATTACATTCAGCTGTTTGTAAACCATCTTTAAGAAACATGATTCATAAGTGGAGAAGGTAAAGATGGATGGCCAAAGGACCATGTTAGCGTTGAGGACGTATTTTTCCTTTAAAGACAGAATGGATGCAAGATCTTTAAGGATATTTAATTTTAATGTTTTGAGTTTTAAAGGAATCTTTTTGTTTTAAAACTTTTAAATATTTAAATAAAATATTCTGGGTTTGATAATCCTGTGTAACTGCTTTTCTTTAAATAGCTTCACAGAAGCAGCCGTTTTGATTATGACATATTTATTCTGGTAATCTTTGCCAACCCAACATTTCATTCTATTTTATTCTATTAGAATGAAATGTGATTATTATATGCGATTGATGATTTCAAAATTAATGAATGTAGTCTTCAAGTCAGTAATGTGCACTATGGATTTTATTTTCCAGTGTCTGAAGCTTGGAGTGACGAAACATGTCGCAGTCAGGTGAAAAAGTAAAGGTAAAGAGACGGCTGCATAGCCCAAATTTAGAATCTCTTCAGCTTCTGAAAATACTGGTGGTTTTACTGATGTGGTAAAATAATGACTGGATGGTACCTTGCTGCTTCTGATGTGCTTCTCAAAGGGAGCTGTTGGGTAGAAACAGAGCTCACACGTGAGTCTGGGAACAGGCTTTCGGATGTCTGCCGGACACCCCGTGTTTGCGTACGCGTTTAGAAAGGTGCCTTTACTGAAGGAAATTTCATTTGACAATCCTTCATTTCTAGAGGTTTTGCCCATCCATGTGGGCTTTAAAAGGCTTGTTAGCAAGTAACTAATAGCCTTTTGAGTGATTTCCCCTGTATCCCCCTTGCCCCACTGGAAGCATGGTGTTATATAAAAACTGTACTCCTCATCAGCTCCTCTGGGAAGGAAACACTTGGTTCCAGCTGGCCCATAGGTCCCTAAATCCAGTTCTGCAGTTCTAGTTGAGGCTCCCATTGGGTCCTCGATCCAGGGATAACAGATGGGGAACACAGCCTGCCCTTTTTATAGCCCAGAGCTCTTTGAGAAGTTTTTCAGGCACATTTCTTTTTCCTGCTTTTGTGTTAGAAGTTAAACATTGGAAAGATGGGTGAGCCACTTAACAAGCAGGAGATAAATCTCTGTGATTGTATCTTGTGTTCTTGTTTGTGTACATGTGAGTGCATACATTAGTTAGTTTTAGAGAAGATAATAGCAGGAGATACCAAATTTTGATGGATATTTTTGACGTTTAGCTTAAAATCTTTCGGATTTTTAGCTATGCTAACACCCTAAGATTTATAACTGTGTTCTTGCAAGCTTGAAGGTTATTGAGAAGAGACTTTTGTTTATGTGTAGTCAAGGTATTTATCAAATACATATTTATATCAGACTGTTGGGTAAATGGGCCTGTTTCAAGGTCTGCCTTGCCATAGCAGTAAACAAATTGTTTGATGCTCTGCTTTTCCATGTGTTTTATATACCTCTGGGCTTTGCTGTATGGAATCAATTGAACTTTGCTTCAACTTGTCAGGGGAAGGGGATCTCTTTATACTCAACTTTTGTTTTCTTGGCAGTTTTCTGACTCGGCAGGCTACGTGGGATTTGCTAACCTGCCCAACCAGGTTCACAGGAAATCTGTGAAGAAGGGCTTTGAATTCACGCTGATGGTGGTTGGTAAGTGACTTGTTTAAGTCTTTCTGAGTGTTAAACAACAACAAAAAAACTTCTTTCACAGAGACGTATACACTTAGGAATTGACTGTTACACAGAAGGAAACGCTTTGAACCTCTGTACACTCTTCAATTAAATCTACTATTTTGTCGTGTTTGGTAGGAGGGAGTATTTGTAGTGATTTAAGATGATGACTTTGAGCCAACAGGACATTTTTGTGTTCCTGACTCATCATCATATGGTAGGGATTGTTCATTACTCTTTCTTTGCCCATTTCCCCAGCTGAAGGCATGAGTGCACACGGTGAATATCTGGCTGTTGAGACAGTGATGCCGTTGTGTCTCCTGCGGTTCTGCACTGACTCACTCTGGTGTTAAAACTAAACTTTTCATCTGCCTGTTCTGGAAATGAGCACCTGTAGGAGAGTCCTTTAGGCACAGAGTTGGTTTCAGTGACAGGATGAGTTGTGCTTGTGTTGGATCAGTTTAATATCACACAAGTGCAAAGGGAGCCCACGGTAACATCACCGTTTTGTAGCAGTTACCTTGGAATTCTGTGTTAGTGAAAAATGAAATTGGGAAGAGATGCATAATGTTTTCTTCTTATCCTCTGTGCCCTGTAGTGCCCTTTGGGATTATTTGGTGGCAGAGCATTCAGCAGTGTCTGTAAAATAAATAGGTAATTTGTGATAAGTGTAGAGGTTTGTTATTTCATGTAGTTTGTGATGATAGATACCGATAACGTCTCTGTCTCTTAAGATTAGGTCAGTACCATCTAAAATAACACGGCCAGTTGTTCTAAATGCTGACTCCTTTGGTTCCTTGAATTAGGAAAAAGAGGCTTTTTGAAATTCAGGTTTAGTAATTAGATATACAGGTTTAACTTCAGTACTTTGATGTAGGACTAAATGTGTATGACCTGAAGTTCTAGAATTATGGAACTTTGGTGAATTTTGAATAGTTCTCTTGTGACTTTCTATTTCACGTTTCTTAGGACACATGTAGCCTTACTATGAGGGTGCAAAGCTCAGCTGTTAGTCTGGGACTGCTTTATTCCTTCTCCATCCTAACAGTGTTCCACATTCAATTTCTGGCTTAGGAAAACCTCAAAGCTCTCAGACATTTCCAACAAGAGAGTTACAGCTTCCTATTTTGTAAGTTTAAATGAAAAAAATCTTTTATTTCCCTGAAGCAACCTAACTATCTCTAGATCTATAGTCAGTGCTGTATGACCTTTCAGCTTTTGTTATGAAATCTATTACAGTAAACTTAGCGTTTTCGTGTAACATTTATAAAAGCACTAGAGGCTTGTTTTTCCTGTGTTTTAAAGTGCTTAGCTGAGCCTTTGATGTTTTTATCTCAAAAACTAGGGTGGATCCTGATGAACAAATTATTTTTTCTTTGTAATGTGGGCTTGGGGAAAGAGGAGGTGCCCTAAAAAGCCTGGAGAAAAAAGGTGTATGTGCTTAATAATCTGAATTATTTTGTTTGTAGGTGAGTCTGGCTTGGGAAAATCCACTTTAATTAACAGTCTGTTCCTGACTGATCTTTATCCAGAACGTTATATTCCTGGAGCTGCAGGTAAATATGGTTTTGCAGTTCCTCCAGCCCATAGCCTATGAAATTTTTTGTTCTTCCAGTTAACTTTGCTTCATTCTGATAACTTCACCTGTGAGACTGTTTCTTCACGCTGTCTAGATGTATTTTAATCCTACAAACTGTTTTTTTTTTGAGCTGTCATTTTCTCATTTCTGTTTTCTTCCAAAGACTCAGCTTTTGTTGTTTCTACATCAATTCTTATTAAAGAAACAACCCCCCAAACCTTTTAGGTATCGGTATGTCTAAATGTGGTTTCGCTTTAATCCCCCTTTCCTCTGATATTATTATTTAATGCCTTAAATCCTGGTTAGAGGTGTAAATGCCTTTTAATAAAGAATCAAGGATGCTTCTGAGTGTTATAACTTTATTTTTCCATATTGTCATGAATAAATCCCCCTTTTTTTTTTAGTTCATTGTTGCTTGTTCATTTACAAAAATGTGGTAAATTTTGACTAGCCAGCTTTGGGGTTTTTTTTCTTTAAAATATTTTGTAATGTAGGTTACAGTATACTTCAGATTGCATTTCCTCTCCCATTGCTCTCTCCTGCAGGGGTTTCTGCAGCAATTGATAGGCTTAATAACAATCAAAATGTTCCTTTATTTTAGAGAAAATAGAGAGAACTGTTCAAATCGAAGCTTCTACTGTAGAGATAGAGGAGCGAGGGGTGAAACTGCGTTTAACAGTGGTTGACACACCGGGATACGGAGATGCCATTAACAGCCAGGACTGGTACGTGTGTCAGTGCTGCTCGGCTCGGTCCAGTCTGTGTCACACAAACATGGCTCTGTCTGTCTGCAGTGGGGCAGAATTCCAGCGGAGGGAATTTCTGTCTTTGTCTTTCTCTGTCTCTGGCCCATCCAGTTACCCTGTTTTTTAAGATAGTGCTTTTCATTCCCTGTCCTTTAAATGTATTATTAGCAATTTGGATAGTACTGCACTTTTTTTAAATGATGGAGTTACTACTTGGCTCTCTCTGGCCTAAATGTCATGATAATATTTAACAGCTGAGATAATTATCTGCAGATATGCTGGACAACATACGTAATTGCTTTAGCATAAAGCTTATGAAGAAAGAAAATGGCTAAAGTAGCTATGAAGTTGTAACAAAATGAGATTTTTTGTTCATAAATGTAATTTCCAAATCATCATCGTGCACTTTTCTTTAACTGTGGAAGATTGATCCTCCTGCGATAATATTTTTCAAATGAAGATGAGATATATTAACGTGCTTACTAGGATGCCTGAATTATCCCAGTGTAACTAGAAGCTGAACTTTGAATTTTCATGTGGAAACTTGAACTTTTAGAGTAACTCTGTGGCATGTCTCTGGACTGCAGCATGGCCTTGCTTATTTTGTGCACTGTTGACTAGAGCTTCCTTCCGCTGGAGCGAAGAGCCCAGCAGCCCGTGCATTGTGTTACACAGGGCTCTTCCTGTTGATTGTGTTCTAATGCCCTTTGTTTATTCTGCTAAAATGTTTCTTAGAGACCTACGTGATGGGATTTTTCCCCTTTCTTTTAGGAACCTTGCTAAATAGAGTCATTCCATCGTGATTCAGAGCCAGTGGAACAGTTTGCTGGTTTATACTTAGTTTTCTGTGACAAATCTTAAACGTCAAAATACATTATGGGAACAAATAGTACTCACTCCAAAATGAAACCATACAGTTGATTTTAATTGTCTCTCTCTAGTCCCATTTTCTTATGTCACGTCAAAGGACTGTGTTTGACGAGTGTCATTTTGACGAAGTCTGCTGCCCTTTACAGGATGTCCCAGAGCTGGGATGGACAGGTCTTTGTTCCGAGCCGCACGGGGCGAGTGCGGGGCAGCTGCCTCCCTGCCTCAGCAGCTCAGTGAGTTCGTGTTCTTGAACTTACCTTTGTGTTGAGGAGCATTCTCTGCAGTTAAGGTTAACCAGTAGATGGTGCTGATCTCGGTCCAGGTTTCATAAAGCCCTTTTTTTGGGGGAAAGCTGCGGTTTGTGCAGACTACCTGCTTTTCAGGGTGGTGAATTTTACTAAAGGTGTTTTTGAGCAGAGGTAAATCAAAAAGGCACGATGCCCCCAGGAGGCAACAGTTGCTGATGCTGTTTCAAATGTCTTTCTCCTGAGTAGGTTTCCTAATGGCTTTTTGTTTCTGCCTTTGAATTGATGAAAGGGCTTAATTTTACAGTTTGACTATCAAGGATGGGAGCTGGGGTCAATTTTTATGTACTTTTCCATTGCAGAAGAACTGCTGATAAGGATTAGGTGTTGTCAGGAGTCTGTCCTGGGGGTCTCCTGGATTGGAAGAATAACAGGGTTGGATTGGCAAAGGAGTTGTCACAGATCTGTACAACACATTCTTGAAAGTAGGTTGCTTTTGTTTCCCAGACGCTGTTGTACTTAAAACAGCCTGTAAGAAAAGGTGGACACTGCCCCCAAGTAACTATAGGGATAGTTTTTCAGATTGTGTGTGATGCTTCAGTGCCAGCTGGAGTTCTGTATTCTAGATTCAAACTGCACCTGGGAATGCTCAATTCAGGCAGGTGTTTGGAGAACAGCAAAGCTCTGTGTGGCAGGAGGTTTGCAGCATGTGGTGGTTATTCCATGGGGATCGCAAGAGAAGCATGTCCTTGAGGTAACATCCTTCGGACAGAAAGGCTGTGATGAGGGGAGGAAAGAGAAAGTGCTTCATGTGTGGATTTGGGATCAAATCTGGCATCAAAA
Source organism: Nycticryphes semicollaris (assembly GCA_013400055.1). Lineage (NCBI taxonomy): Eukaryota > Metazoa > Chordata > Aves > Charadriiformes > Rostratulidae > Nycticryphes > Nycticryphes semicollaris. The sequence continues at coordinate 675,808 of VXBJ01002871.1, read as the reverse complement.
AGATGCCTTTGACAATGCCAGTCTACAGATGAATTCAGTTTGCTAATCCGGGTTGCGGTGCTGCAAGCCGTTCTTTGATCAATGCCTTCTGGCTGCTGCTAACTTTCTTTACAGCCTTGTGTTAAGCTGTATTTTGTGCTCTTTGGCAGCTCGGTGATATTTTTTGTTTTCCCCTGCTGGTGGTGGTGTTTGGTGTTCCATACAGGATGTGCTATCTCCTCAGTCATGTCAGCGCAGTGGTGAGAGCCAGGTGTTTCCCGGAAGTGGGGAGGTACAGGACACTAACGCCATAGTTAGCGGGGAAAATTATAGCTGTTAGAGCTCTAAAACGGCACGTAAACTAATTGTGTTGCCAGATAAATGTGTGATAGTTACTTTCCCATTGTTTGTACGTGGTTTCTGTCCGGAGATTTTTATGTCTTCAGTCTTGTTACCTTTCACCAGCTGAGAGCAGTGTGTCTGCAATCGACAGGAACATAACACATGCTGTCCTTTTCCAGCAGGTTTAGGCATTGAGATGCTGGTTCTTAAAGAGTTGAGCAGCACTAAGGTCACAACCCAGTAAATTCCCTGTTTTGCAGTTGTCTTCTGTAGATTGACCTAAAACTGTGCAATTCTTGCAAAGTTATAAATGTGTGTATGTGTATTCTACTGTGGATCTGTTCCTCCTGGATCCAAAAGCTTACTCAGCTTTGGCCAATCCAATTCCCTGCAGGTTCTTTTCCATCTTTCTTGTTACTCTCTTTCATTGCCATCGGAAGAGCCACCAGCCAAAGGGCTGAGCCTTGCTGCCTGGCACAGCATTTGCCATCATTCTGTGTGTTCATTTTCCAGATTACTAATTGTTTCCTGTGTGTGTGTTCTCTTGCCTGTTTCCTCCTTAAGTTTCTCTGTCAAATGTCACTTTCTCAGCAACAGAAATACTATTTTCCAAGTTTAGCTTTCTGCTTGGTTTTTCCCCAAGCAGTTTAAGATGTGTTCCTGACACACAAGCATCTGCCTAATCTTATCTTCATCAGTGTGTTCATTTCCTTTCCCCTGTGGTACTTAATAGAAAGTGTCCTTTTATATTAATGTTGTTTGCAGGTGTCTACATGCTCTGGAATATCTTCTTAATAAAGCGTTGTCTTTTCTCTCTCTAATCACTGTTCTGTGTTTCTAATTAATGTATATGATCAAATTTTGTGTTCCTTTACTTCTTTACAGGGCATATTTTAAATTGCCTTGAACTAAGTAGGAATTATTTTTCTTTGCCAACAGAAAAGGATTCTGTAAGGTAACAAAAATAGCTTAATAAATCATGTGGTGCTTTAGTGCATGACTTGCAAATGTATTTGTCCTTAATTCCAACAGACTAGAATACCAGGATTTTCATAGGTAACTATAGAAACCTAGCTCTAGGGTCAGGGCTGTAAATCAAGAGGATGTCCGGAATATGGCATTTGTCAGCTGATTTAAAAACAAATCCTCACTGCCTGCCCCCAGACAAAAACAAAAAAGCAGAAAAATCCTCACTCTTCTGTTCTTGTCTGTGTTGTCTTAGCACACTGAGTGCTTCTTTTCTGAGCTTGCACTTGGCCTTTTTATCCAGTGCCTGGAGTAACACTTGAGCATAGCCCTAGGCGTAAATGGGCACTTGGCGCTTGCTGTGAAAATATCTTCTTGTGTTATCAAAATATGTTTCCTCAGGAGTAGGTACAATAGTAGGAAATTAAATTTTTGTAACAGAAATGTTCTTAATGAAAGTGTGATTCTCCTTGTTATGTTCTTATCTTTTTGCAAGTCTTTTTTTTTTTATTTATTATTTTAAAGCTAATCTAAGGTGCCTCTCTTTTCCCCCCCTTTTCAAACCACAGCTTCAAAACAATAATCCAGTACATTGACAACCAGTTTGAGAGGTACCTGCACGATGAGAGTGGTCTGAACAGGCGCCACATCATAGACAACAGAGTCCATTGCTGTTTTTACTTCATCTCGCCCTTTGGCCATGGGTAAGAGAAAGCTCTTGGGCCCTTCTATTTTAGGGTGTTATATTGTGTTCGTAAGTCTGTTCATTACATGAACTGGAAACTTAACTTTAATTGAGTTACTTCCTACACTGTCAGTTAGCTGGTGCAATTAAAATGGTCTTTGGGGATTAATGCTCTCCTCTTATTTGTTCCTTTTTTGGCATTCAATACTGTTTTGAAGCAGTCAGTATTATGTTGTTTATCACGCTGAAACATAAAAGCTTATAATATCCGATTAATCTTATAGTGGCAACTTCAACTGCAATTCAACCTTTACACAACCAAGCTGATAAGCAAGTGCTCTGACTTAATTTATTCTGGAAATACTATTTATGCACATACTTGAAATAAATTTTAATACCTTCAGTCTGTTAAGAAACAACTAAACGAAAATCCACACCTTTTGTTTTTTTTTCTTTTTTCTCTGTTTTGTTTCCACTTGTTGGCAGGCTGAAACCATTAGATGTAGAATTCATGAAGGCTCTTCATGGAAAAGTGAACATTGTCCCTGTGATTGCCAAGGCCGACACGCTGACGCTGAAGGAAAGAGAGCGGCTGAAGAGAAGGGTAGGTCTAACACTTGGGAAAAATGCAGCCCATAGAGTGTTCAAGCCAAATATAAAGGAAATTCAGACTGAAGAGAGGTGAACGATACTGACCAAGGACATCGTCTTTGGGAAGTGTGGGTTGGGAAATCTTCACTGAAGTTTGCTGTGCTTTACTGGTTACACTTACAAGAAAACTTGCCCAAGAAATAGAATAGATCCTCTGTACCCAGGGAAGTTCCAGGTGGGAATGTTTGTGACTGTATGAACCTTGTCTGCAACATGGACAAACACTTTCACTGAAGAGGGGAGAGAGATTTTTACAAAAGTGATCAGCTTCATGGTGAACTGGGGGGTGGGGGAAATCCATTCATTGAGTTCAAAAGGACCCTCTAGATCTTGCTGGGAGAAATGCTGTCCGGGCTCTTGAGCTTTTGTTTTGTTCCTCCACAAATGCTCTGAGGAGGTGACAGGTTCTGTGGGCAAACGGGAGGAACTGGTAGGGAAATAACAAAGTGTGGATACAGCTGCTTATCCTGGTTTTACCCCTTCTGTTTCTGGAACTGCACTGACTTCACGAATGACTTCTATCTGCTAGTAATGGTGTTTGTGGAGCTGCTACTTTTATAAAGAAACCGTATTTAATCTTTCAGCAGTTGCTTCAGGCTCAGTCTTCATATGTACTTATTTTTGGGTTCAGCATTTGGTGGCAGAATGATGTTGAAAGATTTGAAGCAGGAATATAAGTGGAACCTTAATTATTTGACAATTCACTGGGAATCTGAATGTTTTGCTTTGTCAGTTCAAATGCATAAAATAAACTGATATAAAGTAGGTTCTAGCTACAGTCGTCTTTTGCAAGAGCAGTTCTTAAGTGAAATGAAGAGGAACCTACTGTTACCAGGTTTCAATACTTGTAATTGTTTTGGTAATCTTTCTTCTGTGCTCCTTTTGTCTGCTGCTTGGTGGCCTCTCAGGGCTGAGCGTGGCACACGAGCTCTTTGAGAGTCACCTCCAGTTACACCGGGTTTCAGCTGGAACATGGCGATAGCGCAGGCAAATGTGTTTCCCAGCGTGACTTTGGAATTGCTCATTTTCCAGTTGGGGTCTGTAAGTGATTGTGAGGTACAGTTATTGGGGAGGATGGAGAAGAACCCCAGTTTGCATGCCCTGTGATGAGCAGGTTAATTTAAAGGCAACCTCTCTTGACATTAGTGTGAAGCGCTTCCTAGTTTGAGCAAAGTTACTTGTAACTCGCCAGTCTTTGAACCAGCCTTGACTTACACATATGGGCACCATGGTTGTGCACTGGATCAGTGTAAGGGGGTGAATGGGGCTTGTGCTGCAGCCTGAGGGAGGGGTGAGGAGCAGGTAAACGTGTCTCAGTATTTTTGTGCTGCTGGCAAAGGTCACTCTGCAAACGGAGTTTATACTCAGTCAAATGTATCATGTGGTTCCAAAGCTTTGAACGTCTGGCTACTGTATATTGTTCTAACTCAAAGCATCTTGGCTAAAGGAATCTCTAATCAAGAATAAGGATCAAAATCCTGCTTTGCTGACGCAGCTTGAAGTCTTATTTTTTTTTAGATGTTTCTGCTATTTGGCCATCAATCTAAAGTAAAATGTTTTTGTTTTGCCGCCTCGGACTAAGCAGCAAGATCAGTTTGTGGTGCTTGCAAAGGAAACCCAGCTTGGAGTAATTCCTGTTTGGTCTTTCTGGAATTCAAAGTTATTTTTTAAAACTGTTGAGTGGGAAGAAATGCAAGGCAGTTTCACAAGCTGTGCCATGCAAGGCTGCTAAGGAAACCCGCTCAAAAGAATGACTTCATGAGAGGGGAACTAATATTTTGACTTTTTTTTTAATTTCCCATGGGAAGGCTAATCTTTAGGAACACAGAATCCTCTGAGGCCAATAAAATTCAGATTTGAAGAAGCAAAACGCTGCTTCATTGTTAGGACCATAAAATACAGTTTGTTTTTATTGCAATTCTTTTTCCTCTCAGGAAAGCACTAGGTTTAACAGCTGTAATATATTATTCTAGCACCCCTTGTTGTCGACTTTCCCGTTATTGTTTCACTTGCATTTTATCTTCCAGATCTCAGCCAGGTTAAATGTGCTTTCTTGTTTTATGCAGCTACTTACAGGCATGGGCTGCAGCTGCCCCTCCTCTCCCAGCTGTGCATCTTCTGGTGTCCTTTGCTGACCATCTCCGATCTTCTTTTTGCAGAGCAGTAACAACATGCCTCCCTCTAAATGCAATCGTGTGAAAGGAAGTGTCATTTGCCAAATCCCCACATTTCTTTTTTCCTTTCAAAGTACTGCTCTCTGTGTAGGTGGGGGCTGATATATTTAATTGAGCGTGTGCGCGTGTGTGAGTGCGGGGGATGTTTATATACCTGGCAGAAAAACATTGTCAGGGGAACAGCTGTGCTTCACACGCGGTTGTTCCTCCTCTCATGGTGTGAGGGATTGTTTTAATTTAACCAGCTGTTCAACAGGAGCTTAATAACTTAGCTTGGACAAGTTTCATTTGTGCCATAGCTATTGGATGCCACCCTGACAGAGATCAGGGAACCCAGCAGTGCTTTGGGGAGGCTCGCCGACACCCCTTGTCCGTCTGAAGTCCAGTCCTATTTGTGTTGTCCAGTGCATGCCCAGTTACGTGTGGAGTACTGACAGAACAAGTCCTTACAGTGGCTTTTCTGAATGGTTTTACGATTACCTCAACCCCCCCTGATTTTGCCAAACTTTGTCTACTGTGAGTTCATCACTGCAGTGTTGGTGTTGGGGGTTGCAGCTCATTAGGGAAGAAATACTCATCAAAGAAGCTGGCCCAGGTAATCTGTTCTGCTGAGACCCCCCAGTGTGTCCTCCATGCTCTCTTGTACCACCCCACTCTGCTCAGTGTCAGAACATCTGCTGTGGTGCCTTGGATGGGGTTTCTGACGGAAGCGTTTGCGATAGCGTGGCAGCAGGAGTGTTCCCCTGGCTCTGGGGAGGGGACTGACTGTGCCACCTCTGGGGACGGCCACAGACCTGGGTGGTGCTGGTCACCCTGCGGCCTGTCGTCAGGGAAAGTGGGTGTATGAGGATATGGGGGAGCAGTAACATTCGTAATAAAAAAGCAAGCTGTTTATGGATGGTTTTTCTCCGAGTGGGTTTAGAATACCTTTCTTCAGTTTAAGTGGTTAACAAGCTTTTGTCTCTTTTATTTGAAAGACAACAGGCCCTGTCTCTTCACACTTTTGTACATATCAAATACACAAAAACACGCTTTGATATGAGCTGTGTGGTTTTGATGCTGTAACTAATGAATCCTTCTAGAATTCATTGCCTTTGCATTTTTTTTCCATATAAAGTTCACTGATTTTGTCTGCTGCTTTATTATGCTCTGTGCAAATCTCCTGGGTTTTCTAAAAATGTGTTTTTCTTTTGTGCTTTTTAAAAAAAATCTTAAAGCTTGTGTTATCTGGCACTTGGGACATTGAGTTGAGTGCATATTAGTCTTCAGAAAGCGCTGTGCCAGAGTGCATTGTGTTACAGACACTGGATGAGTTTTGCAGCTGACATTCGTAGTGACTGGTGTCCTGATTCCCATGTCTGTTCCCCGAGTACAACTCGAGGTTGTTGTCTGAAGGTCCTCACTGCATCTTGATACGTTTATTTCAAATCTGTATTTCTGTGTGACTGCACAAAAGTGTGCTAGTGCAGGTCATGTGCAAAGGAACGTCCAACACCTTTAGGGTCTGCTTTTCTCGGGACATTGGGACGGGTGAGCTGTTGCCGGGGCGTGCAGATTGATCACAGATTGCAGGCAGTGTCACTGAGAGGTAATCACAGACCTGTTAGTAAGGTCTTTAAAACAGAACCTCTGGAGTTGGCATATCTCAGTGATGTTATTAAGATTTTTTTTTTTTTCCATAGTAAAACAAAATCTTTAAAATCCAAGCAGGGTCTAGTGTAGATTTCATTTCCTCGAGTTCTCTAGATGTGACAGACCAGTCAATCAGTTGTATATATTTTTTTACTTCATACCTTTTCAATTAAAGAATTTATTATACTTTTCTTTTTGTAAACTTCAGGTTTTGGATGAAATTTCTGAGCATGGCATTAGGATCTATCAGCTCCCTGATGCAGATTCTGATGAAGATGAGGAGTTTAAAGAACAAACCAGAGTTTTAAAGGCAAGTTTCACTCTTGTGTTGCAGTAGTTCTTCAAGCCTACAGTAGGCTTAAAAGCACTTTACTCCTTTATAAAGTTTTGAAAATTCCAGGTTTTTTTTGGATGTTGGCTCTGAATTATAACCCTTTTTATTCCAGTCTAGTGCGTCATAACTTTCTTTTAAATGGAAGTGACTCTTCCCCAAGAGCTGCAATTTACAGTCTGTTTTCTGACTCAGACCTTCTAACGTGCAAGCCAAGAGAGAGCCCTGCGCACGTGTTATGGTTACCACACTAATTAACAACTTTCCTCTCGTTAGAGCAGATAATAAAGGTGTTATGCAGTCATTTCCTCTCTGTGCTGTGCTACTTGCAAAGGTGCTTGAGGAAGGTCTCTGAAATTCTCCCCTGGCCCCTTCTGTGTGTGGCTGTTGGCCTGTTTCCACGGGTGATGTTATGGCAGATGAGGGGCTGTGCCCAGACTGTACTTCAACAACAGTCAAGTGTTCCTAAAGCAAAGCGTCATTTCCTTCTGTGCCTCTGGTGAGACAAAGGGTCTAAAGACCCCGCAGGTGTTAGTGGTGAGGGGCTGCATTGCCTGGAATGGGATTTGCTGGGTTTCTCATGTAGAAGGGTTTTAGCAGAGTACATTTGTCAGTATTTCTCTTGCCCCTCTTCTCTGTTACTTAAAAGTCTTTGTGCTTTCCTTGAAAGAAAAACAAAAGAAGCAACCAGTCAAACCCCAAAGCAGTACCTTGTTTTGCTTCCTCTACCTAGGCTAGCATTCCCTTTGCCGTCATTGGATCCAACCAGCTTATTGAGGTGAAGGGGAAAAAAATCAGAGGCCGTCTGTATCCCTGGGGAGTTGTTGAAGTTGAAAATCCAGAGCACAACGATTTCCTGAAGCTGCGCACAATGCTGGTGTGAGTAATGGTAAAATTATCCATCTCCTGTGGTGATGTCACCGTTACGATGACGAGAAAGGTACCAGAACGTGATCTCCTCAATTTGCATCCAGCTCTGAGGGCAGCGGAGGACTATTTTGCCCCCTGCAGCTTGTTTTGCTGCTGTAACTCACTGATTTCTGTATTTTACATTGTCACATACCTATGGCAGTTTTTATGCCTTATGTGAACTGATCTCATGGCTTTCTGTACAAATTGACACTTTGTCATCATGCAATGTGTGGGGCAGAGACATTTTTTAAAATACAACTCAAAGTGATGGATTAAAGCATGGGAGGGTATTCTCAAGGCGAAGCTCTGCTTTCTCAGCAGTGTGGGAGATCCCATTTTGACTATGGTACCCTGCCCCTTTGTGGCTTCATCTGATATGGCTATTCTGCCTCTGCAGATGTTTGGTTTCAATTGAAAAAAAATTAATTTTTATTTATTTTTTTTTTTTAAATGAGATTTCGATGTTGGAAATGGAATGCTGTTGTGCCGCTCTGATCCCAGTCAGCCCTGGGCAGGGGTTGCCCTCTGCTGGCCACTGGTAGCCAGTATTTTTCCCGCTTCTGACAGCCGCAAGTTGTTAGGCACTGTCAGCTGTAATGGGATCCGAGGAGCTCCACCTAGTTCCCAGTTACAAATTATACTTAATAGCACTTAAGAGTCAAAAAATACTTTAGGAATTAAATTATCTTTCTCAGGAACGGCCTTCACAACGTTCTTGCACAACAGGGGCTGGTAGGTACAGCTCTTGTGCAGTACTTAGTAAACAAGAAAAGGAATAGCAGACTCTGTATCTTTGAAGAAGATTGGTGGGAGGGGACTAAAGTGCGAATTAAAGACCAATAAACATGAAAGCCGTGTTCTGGCTGGCTTTATGGCAGGCTGGGTCTGCAAGGATTATTTTCCCAGGAAATACATCAATTATATAAAACAAAACCAGAAGATAAAAGGATGTTTTTCTTTCCTTTGACAAGAAGGACAAAGTGTTCACTAGCCCTTTGCATGTTCCAGAACACACATGCAGGACCTGCAGGAGGTGACCCAGGATCTGCACTATGAGAACTTCCGCTCGGAGAGGCTAAAACGCACCGGCAAGTGAGTGTGTGCCTGCCTTTGGGCTCTGCTGCTTGGGAGAACTTTCATTTCCCACTGTGACCTTGCACTTGCTCTTCCTCCTGTAACTATATCTCGTGACGTTTCAACCTGTGGAGTTCCTGAAATTTGTATGGAAATGCTCTTCTTGAAGAGCAGTGGCATCTAGTGCTGTGCTTACAAAAGGCTGGTCTTGTTTTCACATCCATTCCCTTTTCTCGAGGCTTTTAACTGGACTGTGCATAGAGAGGCAGTGGACTGTGAGTAAAACAAGTTGTTATTGATGGCTCCTTGGAAAAAGTAAACTCCAGTGGGCACATGTAAATAGCCCCAGCCCATCTGATCAGGTTGGGTGTTTCTTCTCCAGTTGTTGCAAGGCTTCTGTCCTTGGCAGACTTAAAGCAAAATACCCACATCTACCTGTGCTCGATCTCTTTTGACAGCAACATAACTCTTGTTCCTGCTTTACTTGTTCTTCAGGTGAAGGCAGATCTTAAGGAAGAAAGGAAACGGCCTACGCAGCTTTCTAATGGTTCATTTTGTACCATGGGTAGACAGTGAAGGGAATCTCTTGATTAGAGTAAATGAGAAAAAACACCCACAGCAGTGAAGAAATGGAATTTTAAGAAACAGGGGGTGAATAATAGGAGTCTAAGGTAAAGATGGCCTTCTACAAAAGGGAAGCATGGGTTTACCAATTTCCTTGTTTCCCCTGGGAGGAAGCACATAACCTTTGTTGTGGTTATTATATGAGCTGAAATATTAACCTTGATTCTCTTCTTGGAGACTTTTGCTTCTGTATCTTCTAGCATCAATGTGTTGTTTTGTTCAACAGGCCTGTTGAAGAGGAAGTGGTAGACAAGGATAGAATCCTCCAGCAGAAAGAGGCTGAGGTAAGAGGGAGCTTCTAAAACTGTTGTTCTTTAATATAAGGTGCTGTGCTCCAATTCCAGCGTTCTACGTCAGCTACTGCCTGTGGAGTGTGTGGCTGGAGTGGTGATAAACAGCAGCCCTGACCTGCCCATACAGGGTGCTGTGTCTGTAGCCACTTGCACACTGTGGATGGCGGCAGCGCGGTGACTCCTGGTGTCAGCAGGGCATTTATCACCTCAGCCTGGATGCTAATTTGCCATAGGGATAGTTGCTATTTTTAAAGTACTGAAATCAATTTACGCTTGTCAGCTTTGTGTGCTGCTTGAGACATAGCATGTTGGGGTAGACTGAGACTCTGATGTCACTTCAGATGGGCACAGTTTCCTACAGCCATGTTACTGGTACATTTCCTTTGTTTTGTGGCTGTGGAGTAGGAAAGGGTTGAGTTTTAAAAACCCCATGTGCATGGTTTTTTTCATCTTGACTTGCAGCAAAATTCATGGTATTTCTCTAGTACCAGTCAACTTAGGAATTTGATGTTTTCAATCTCTGATTTCTTACTCTGGTTTCAAGTTGTTACTAGGCCTTTCAACTTAACATTTTCACGCTAAAGTTCTAAAGATTCAGAAATTCTTAGTGTGGTATTTAAATTGGAGCAGTACACTGCCAACCTCTGTGACTGCCTGCATTGTGAAAGCTTACGACTTGCTGCCAATTGGAAGATAGTGTTTTTTCTGTTTATCCATCTTTTACCCAGTTCAGCTTGGATACAAGTCTGTAAATAGAAAAATGCGTGATTTAAAAGATCGATGCATATATGCATGATTTTGAGTAAGAAATAAAAAACTACAAGTAGTTTTATGTGTTTCTGAGGTGAAAGATTCAGACTCCCATACATAGCAACTTTTGAAATACAGTTGCTTCTGTGCATTTTCTTTTTCCCTTGTAGTATCCATATTTAAAAACAGCTAACCTTGGTGTGTTGACATAAATAGCAAACAGAAACTTTCCTAAAAGGAAATGCAGAAGCAGCTGATTATCACCATAACCAGTAGTTAATAAAATGAGCTGCATCTTTGTCACGGTACAGCTTTGTCTCAGGAACACAAGCACTCTTGATGGCTGTGCACTTACAAGAGTGGAGTTTCTGCAAGTATTTTGTCCACAAATCCACTGCCTCCCATTGACAGAGGTGTGTGTGAAACACCCTTGTGCCATCAGCTGACAGCCAGGAGTACCAGCTGCTTTGAAAATGTCAAGAGCATTGTTTGGAAAGGTTTTGTGCTTTTCTTTTTCTTTTTTTCTTCATGCTTCCCAGATGCAGGCAGTAGACTGGGAGTTTGTCATAAGTGTTTCTCCTGTTTGTGAGCTACATAAATTGTAGATGCTTAGTAGTTCAGTAGGGACTTTGGTGCCCTTGTAAACTGTTTGTCTTAAGACTTACAGGTGAAAAAGATTCTCCTCTGTTTCTCCTGCAAAGTGCTGATATGGCAGGCACATTGCTGTATACTGGGCCGCTCTGAGCGTATGTTTAGTATTTATCACAGAATGGTTTGGGTGGGAAGGGACCTTAAAGCCCTCCTGGTGCCACCCCCTGCCCTGGGCAGGGACATCTCCCACCAGCCCAGGTTGCTCCAAGCCCCTTCCAACCTGGCCTTGAACCCCTCCGGGGATGGGGCAGCCACAGCTTCTCTGGGCAAATGTATATATGTGTGTATATAATGTATGTTTTTATATAATACGACTGAAGGGCTGAGATCTTGAATTTCTTGGAGGACAAACTCTGAAAGTTTCTTCTGGGACTAATCATCTTGGCATAACTGCTGCTGAAGTTGCAGAGGATTAGGTTAGAACTTGAAAAAACAAATAGATTTTTAATTTCTATGTTCTATTATCCCAAAGAAATCAAGAGGCTTTGCTGAATCTTCTGTAGATAAGCTGGTCTGAAATCCCTTCATCTCCATATCATCCCCAAGGTTCAGACTGGGAAGAGCCTGGGGAGGGAAGAGACACAGAGGAAATGGGCTTGCATTCCATGGCATGCACAGAGAAAACAAATAGCCATTTCCCCTCCTGTTCTGCATTCCCATCAGCACCAGTACTCGGAGCTCTATTTAGTTAGGTGAGGTTTCTCTAACCTTGGAAGGAAGGAACGCCTGGGCTGCTGCCAGGTCATCTGTAGCAAGGCATCACTTTTGCTAAATGATCTTTTATTATGCCAAAGGATGTGGTCTGGAATGGCTAATCTGTCATTTTGGATTTATTGCTGAGTCTGGTTGTACTTTTTGCTCATTTGCAAGTGATGACCTGTTTTTCTGAGCTGGGAATTGAAAATAAGAGTAGAGAGATCCATGTTCCTTACTGCAAATATGCTGCAGTTCAGGTTATTTTGATGTCATGGTGTAAATGGGCACAAAGTTCAGGAAGTTTGTGGTGTCATGCTCTATTCTTCCTACTCTTTCAGAGTTTTTCTGGAAGCATTGCCTCTCAAAAAGTTAAGGCCATGTTTACATGTAAACAGCAAGGAATGAGCTTCCTCTGATTTTCCTGGTGAGCTGTGCTGAGGTGTTGGCACATCGCTATGCTCTGCTGCCCAGCAGCAGCCTGAACATCAAGAGTTAAATCACTTTCTCTCCTTCCACTGTCTGGATGTGTTTATCCCCTTGGAGCTGGGAGGAAGAACTGGCTCAGCCTGGAGGCAACGGGCAGCTTTTGGTGGGCACAGGTCCCTGCCTGGTGCTGCGGGTACTTCCATAATTGTTTGCATGGAAGATAAGGTGAAAACTCTTATGGGGAGAGACAGCATCGCTGCTGAAGGCCTGAGGGAAATAAAAACGGCCCTGAAGTGTAATTTGTTGAAGTAAATTTTAGACCTGACATAAGTAAACTAAGTGGAGTTTATATCAAGGTGAAGTTTACTCTCTTGATTTCTGCTCTCTGGGAATGTGCAGGAATTGTAAGTTTTAGCAGATTTCCAAACATTGCATCCTGTCTTCCTTTTCATCATCTGCATTGACCCTGTGCTGTCACGCTGTACTGTCCTTCAGGGGACGATGGCAAGCTCCCTGCAGAGTATATTAATGCTGCTCCCTGAGGTGAGAGGGTTTTACTGCTGGGCAGGGGCAGAGGCCTGGTGTGCCCCTGGTGCTCACTGGTCCCCAGCAGTGAAGGGGACAGGGGTCTTGATCCAACATCGACTGCAGCCAGTTGTGAGCTTTTGCACCTACCTGTAAGGAGAGGGAAGGTGGTTCCTGCCTGTGCAGTGGCTCTGGTAAGGCAGAGGCAGATGAGTTGGTTTTGGCTTGTATTGTGATGTGCAGGAATGGTTCTCACTCATTCTTAGGTGTGGTTATAGTGAAAACTACACAATTAGTCTTGGGAAAATGAAAACTTCCTATACAAGCCTCAGATTATTGCATTGTTTCCAGTTTGAGATGGACTCCTATTTTATACAGTGTGTGTGGAAATGTCAGCCTATTTCTTTTCTAGTTTGTGAGATGGGACACTTAAAATTGTGTGTGTGGAGCCTTCCCCACCTGTATCTGGAAGGAAATACCAAGTCATTTGTAAACCAAATTGGAGGTATTTGCATAAACATTTTGAAAACTCATATTAGTGTTTCCTTATTCTTCTTTAGGAACACTTACTGAAAATAATATTATATTTGAGGAAAAAAAAGTATGACATATAATTGACCTTTTATGAGACAGAAATTAACTTATAAGTGCCATCAGAAAATGCCTTTAAGAAAACAGTTATTTCCAGGAAAAATCATTGTTTAGATGTAAAAATATTGGTGCTTAATATGTTTAGTCTCTTTTTGCAAATTCTGTAAACATTTCTGTTTTGCTTTTGAAGTAGCTTTTAAACTGTGTCTGTGCCTTCAGCTGTTGCTGTGGCTAGAAGGTTGCAGAGGGCCCTGGCAGCCACAGGCTGGTATCGGGCAGCGAGCACGTGTGCTGGGGCAAAGCGGGGTTGGCTCCCTCAAGCAGGGTGTCTGTACACACAGGAAGGGCCCATTTGCTTTACTGGAGACTGAGTGTTGCTAACACAGGTCTGCAACTGTACCTCAGTTCAAAGGATTTGGATTCGATTGCTTAATTTTCATCATTAATAATCTTACAAGTGTTTTGTGAAAGTTGGATGTAATGCATTAAGGAATCTGAGTTGGGTAAAACAAAGTATTCAATGGTGAATAAATTGAACATTTCCACTTTGTAAAGAGGCAAATCACATCTGCATTCCGCTATGGAAGAAAAAGATAAAAAGTTTCCTGGAATTTTGGATTCCTCATGAAACGGTTTTAAACACGTGGGTGTTTTCCTCTTCCAGCTGCGCCGCATGCAGGAGATGATTGCTCAGATGCAAGCCCAAATGAGGATGAAGCCCGGTGATGATTAAGATGCTTAATATCTGGATGCATCAGGTATTACTTTTCTCACTGGTTACTCCTCTGACATAAGATCTTTTTCCCAGTGATTACTGTTCAGTTTGCACTTGGGGTTGTTTTTATAGTACTTACAGAAAAAAATCAAGTCATGTTCTGGGTAGCCTAGAAAAAAAAGACCTGGGCAGATGTTACCTTTCCAACTGGTTTTAGGACCTGTAGTTGTTTGCTCTCAGTGCCTTATTTTTGAATGATCTGGCTTTATTTCTGTTAGCAAAAGCTGCTCAGAAAATTAATTTGACTATATATAAACAAAGGGTGTGGTGTTTTGGGGTGTGTGGTCTGAGTTTATAGCAGTTTTTTCAAAGCACCAAACAGAACTTGAGGCAAACTGGCAATGTGCTGGATGTGGAGTCCCGTGGTGCCATGTGTGATACCATGGGTAGGATCAGAGGGAGGGGAGAAAAAACAGTTCTTGTAGCAGATATTCCTGCTTTCTTCAGAATGCAGCTCCTCTGGAATAATTTTTCTTTTAAATGCAAGAATAAAAACAGAGAAGGGTATGAGGAGTCCTGTTGCTTAATACTTCAGTTTAATACTCCAGTTGTGATTGCTGGTCCTCTGGAATGTAAAGCTTGAATAAAATGGATTATATTATCCCTTATGACCTTGTGGCAGCTGCCAACATTCCAAGCCTAAAATAAGGAGATTTTTTTGTTGCCTTTATTTGAACCTTCAGCCTTCCTGTTTATACTTTAAAAAAAAAAAAAAAAAGGAAGAAAAAGAAGCAAAAAGTTTCCTAAAGAATAAAATTATTCCCTGGATTTCTCTTTAAGCAGAAGTTGATTTTACTGGTATGTGCACTGTGATCTTTGGGAGAAGTAGTTTAGGGGGAAAAAGTGATCGAGACTGCAGTTCCTTACTGTCACAGTTCCAAGTCCTGTGGACAGAGGGGTCTTCACATCCTGTCTTCCAGCTTCCATGCTGAGATCTGCTTTCCCAGCGCTGGAAATCTAAACAGGGAGGGTGGTTTTGGGGCTGACCATGCAATGTGTGTGATAGCAGTGTCTGACCCACAGCTCTTGCTTCCTTGGGCTGGAGCAGGTAATTTTGCAGCCTGTTCAATACATTAGTGTGAGCTCAAGGTCCTGTTTTCATGGAGACTTTGGTACCGTGGGGCCAAATTCTGACCACTTGTGAAAGCGGCTCTTTGATGCAGGAAACCTTGTGCAGAATACATTATTATCACTGGTTTTTGCAAAGGAGCTTGGTTTTTTTTTGTTTTTGTGTGTGACTTAGAAAACCCACCCTAAATCTACCCAATTTGTCGATAGCCTGGCAGAGCATGGGATGGCAGATGGTACAAATACAGTCAGAACTCCTTCTTCTGCCTTTGCTGTGAATCAGTATCCGAGGGCTAACGGGATGCAGTGTTCCCACAAATCGTTAGCCGGTTATGGCACCAGAGTCCCTGTGTTTCACAGCTTCTGGTATTTATAAAAACAAATTGGGGCATGGTTTGTGCCAGCTGCAGCCATGGATACATAAGCAAACAGAGTCCTGAGCACCCTTGTGTGCGTCCCAGTGAGATGTTCTGTAGATCCCGTGCGTTGCTAATGGGGAGCACGGCTGGGGCCGCTCGGTGTGTTATGCAGGGGAGCTCCCTGGGTTTCACTGAGCAACCACATGATCCTCTCGTGGTGTAGTTTGAACTAAATCTCAAAAAAGTGAGTTGATGTGAAATATGGAATGTGAACACATTTGAGAAGGATTTGAATGAGAACATGGTCTGTGGACATCCTGCTGTTCCTTTGGCATCACCAAGCTGCGGTTCTGCAGCTGCTGTGGGAATTGCTGTTTGATGATAGTTTCCCAAAGTCATTGCTTTTGGGAAAGAACTTTGAACTTCTTTTTTTGTTACCCTCGAGATGCTGATTGGCAGACATCTGGTGTGACCTGCTGGCTTGTATCCACAGGCAGGAGTGCAGTTGCAGCCCCACTAACCCAGAGCATTGGTGGGTGATGGTGACAGCGTGGGGAAGGGAGTCCTCGCCTGGAGCCCGGCCTCAGGGAGGGCTCTCCCCTGCACACTCACTGCCTCTGCTGTGCGGGAGGAATGGTGATCTCAGCCTCCAGCATTCCCATCATATTTATTTGCTGTATTTTGTTCAACTCACTATTTTCAGAGAAACCAGGAAACGTGTAATTAACACAGTAGTTATCAGAACCAAACTGTCGACAAATTTAAATACCCTTGATACCAATCTTTTTGTTCTGTTACAGCTTATCTTGAGCATCTCTCAGGTTCTAGTTTGACAAGAACTTTAAAGGATCAGCTCTGCCACTGCTTCTCCTCCAGTTGCTCTTTTGCACCCTTACTTCTCATGCTGAGAAAAACATGTAACTTAATAGATAACTTATGTAAAAATTAACATTTTCCCTCTTTTTATTTCAAATAAATTCCTATCCATTTTCTTCAAAAGTCCCTTAAAAATATATTCCTCTTCATAAATCACAGCTGTAAAGATATTTTCAGATATTTTTGGGAAAAGAGCAGTTTGGTGTAAATACCTTCATAGATAAGGGCTGGAGAGTGAACAGTAGGATAATGAAATGTGGTAATGTCCAGATACGTGAAATACCCACTGCTGGTTTCAGATGTGTCTGAGGGTGGGGAGGAGGTTTTCTGGAAAGAGTCTGGCATTGCATAGTGATGAGAAGTGCTGAACTCAAACCCTTGCCGAAAAGGGTGAGGAGTCTGTCTGATCACAAAGTGCTGCACAGATGGGGTGACTGGGAGCTCTGGTTTGCCCCCTCCCTTTTGAACGGGGGTGTCTTTCAAGGGTTTGTGGAAAGAACAAAGGGAAAATTTACCTGAAACAGTTTCCTTCTCTCAGGCTAGAGTAAGAGAGGCATCAGGGGGGTGACAATGATGGGACACAGGGACCATGTTCAGAGTTCCTGACGAGGATGGACAGATCTCTTTGTGTGGAGACAGGGGCTGGAGAGCAGCACTGGTGGGGACTGGGTTAGGAGCAGGGAAGGAGGGTGCTTTGGGAACAGTAGTGACCAGTTTGTGCCAAAGCCCGAGAGCCCAGGCTGCCTGGAGAAGCTGGGGGTGATGTGGGGTGCGGAGAGCAGCCCTGCCAAAGGTCTGCTTTCCTCTGGCTCCTCCGAACCTCTCACAGCTCCTGTGCACAGCCAGTGCCTGGGGAGGTGTGTGCTGCAGCAGTGACAGCACAGCGAGGTGCCAGAATACTTATGATTGATTGTTGGTTTTTTTTTCACCCTAACTTTTGATATATTGATCTTACAAGTCCTTGTGAAGCCTGGTAAGAACTTCAGGATGAGCTTGGATTGCTTCTCATGTTTGACAGGTCAAAAGAAGGATTGGAGAGGGAGGAGATGGAGGGGGTGGAGTAAGTTACCAAAAATTAAAACAGATTTAGTTTTATTTGGGTACTCTAATCCAAAATGCTTTTGAAATAAGCCTGCAGTAATTCCAACAGCATATTTACCAGTTCCCAAACTCGTCCATCTCTAATGAACAAATATTACGAAAAGCTGGAATTGTTTTTTCAAATGAAATGGTTATTAATGGGCGTTTCTTCCATTTCCTTCTCCTTCTGAAAGTGTAGCTCTGTGCAATCTGTTTTCCTCTTGTTATTCTTACAGATCTGGGTTGTCTGCCTTCCACCCAGCTTTAGGATCATGCTGGGACAAACCAGTAACAGAAGTCAGGCTGTGGAAGACAAATACAGCCAGCTGGAAATGCAGTTATGGTTAGGGAAACATGTTCAGGAAAATCCCCAAGTATCTTGCACTTAAAGTATCTGTAGGATGGTGAAAATTCTTTTAATGTAGCTCATGATTTCCAAAGTGTTTTAAAGCCTCCTGAGCTCACTACCACTGCTCCGATTCCCGATAAGAGCGGTGCTGAAGGCACCAAACAGCCAGTGCTTTCTACCAGGGAACTGACATCATTTCACAGAACAACACAGAGCATTGTCATAGCAACCAGCCTCCCAAAACGGTGCTGCTGAATGTGGAATTGATCTGCTGAGAGATGTCATTTGAAGAAGTGAGGATCATGGTGTAGTTTTTGGCAGCTGAAATCGAGAGCCTGGAGGATGTGATGCTTGGGCAAACGCACAGTGTTTGGGAGAAGTGCCTGGCAGTGCCAGTGGCCGTTCCTCTGGCTGGAAACTGGCCCAGCGGGGTCCAGCCTCCTCCTGCCCTTCTCAGCACTCGGGGGGGGTGGTGGTGCTCAGCAAACCCCGCGGTCACAGCCCAGCACATGTTTTTGTTGCCCTTAGAGGGCAGCCTTCTGATTGAAATTGTCATTTTTCCTTTGTTACTGTACAACTGAAATGCTGAAATTGTGTGGCTCCGTAGAACCCTGGAACTGACTTGTACAGAAAGGTCTTAGCAGCGTCCCCAAGAGACACCTTGCAGCAGGTGCCCCCTGCCCTCCTGTGTGACAGAGAGCCCTGGGCAGGCTTCGGGTGAGGGTCCTGTTACGGCTTTTAGTCCTTGATGTACAGAGCAACGACGCTTTCATTTGTGTTAGTTCATCTAAAAGCATTATCAGCAATATGGTGCCCCCACCTCCCAGAACATGGAACAGATTTCAGAGCTCTCCAAGGAGTGACACAATGTGTGCAAAACATAAAATGACGAAGCTTGACACACCCAACAGCAAGTTTTTCTGATATGTTCAAATAATTGCCCAAACTGCATCTCAATAAATTTTGTCAGTCAGTGGATTAGTGCAAACTGGTTCAATTTTTGCCAAGTGATCCCAGAGAATGTAAACCAGAGAGAATATAAAGTTCCTAATGGATCATTGCAGAAACCTGTTTTGTGGTGAAATGTCAGGGGTGAGTGGAAATCCATTTATTTGCTTTTCTGAAATGTTCCGATGCCTTGGGAATGACAAAGTCCCCAGCACCTTGGCTCCAGCAGCGCTGCCAATTCTTGGGAATGCATGTAGGGACACCTTGTGCTCTGCCCAGGACTGATCCAATGGGCATGTTCTACCTCCTCTGTCTCTGTGATGCAGGGCTGGGTGGAGGTGGGATGCAGGGGGCCAGGGGAGGTACTGGCCACCAGGATTTCTGGGACAATAGCAGGCCTGAGGATGGGCTGCAGGGACCTCCCAGCTCTGTGCCAGAGCCTGATGTGGTGTCACAGTGGACTTGGAAGTGCTTCAGGCCACCTTTTGCTAAATAAATATTTTCAGAGGAACATTTCTTGTACTTCAAGAGCTTGGAGCCTGGTATGTATATGTGACTCGGTGCGTATTAACCCTATTAGCGTATTAAATTAACTGATAAACATTGGAAAGCAATTCAAAGGCCAGTTTTGTAACTTAGCCGATGTCATCAGCCAAGTCTATGCTATGGGTAGGTATGAGGGGCTGCTACAGACCAGCGAAAGGAAAGGGAACAAACTTGAAGTCACGGAGTCATCAGAGGGTAACTGAAATATCAGAAATCCAGAGTATTGGGGGTGTGAGCGTCAGCGAACAACAGGACAGTGGTGTCATCCAACACCTCACTCCTTCTGGAAAGACACCCTTTCTTAAAGTTCTGGCTGATGACTGGGCACTGCAAGGGCTGCAGCTACGATGTAAAATGAGTGCTATTTGAAGGAGAAGAATTTGGGTCAGTGAGAAAATGTAGCTGCTTATAAAGCAAATTTCTGTGATTGGGAATTCAGAAGTGCAGATGAGATGTCACTGCGTCGCAGTGGGGTTAGAGCAGCTGAGGCAGCAAACCCCTTCCTTTACCAGGCTGGGAAACGGGTCGTCTGTCTGAAGTGGCAGTGTGAATTCACATCACAGCTCTGTATTGGTGAGAGGAGTACAGGGACTGTGAGGTTAAGTCTAGTAAAACTGGAGATCAAATTTGTAAGGAATGGTATCCACCTAATATATCACAAAATCTTGTCTCATCAGGAGATGAGGAGGAAAGAGCAGTGAAAAGAATCCGCACTGAGATGCACAGCTGTACCTTGCCCAAGTATGTTCTATGAGCATATAAAATGTGGCTGTGCTTGTAACAGCCTTCGTGGTTATTGGAAATCCCAGCCTTTTTGTGGGTCTGAAACATCAGTTATGGTTTCCCCTTGGGCCATCTCCTGGGGGAGATCCTCACTGGGCAGGCAGTAGCAGAAATTCAGCTTCTCTGTCACACTGGAATTAGCGGTGTCACACAGCAGGTGACTTCTGAATTTGAATGTTGAATTTGGTTAATGTGTGGACTCTTGACTTCAAAGCCTTGATGCTGGCTTGCTTGCTCTGGTTGTTAGGGAAGTGGTGGCCTCCTTGAAACGGTAAGTAATTGTGTATTGATCAGAATTCCTGCTGTGGGAATGGCAAAGAGCAAAGGGCACTGTTGTCATTTCCCTCACTCCCTGTCCCAGCATGGCCTGGGTGATGGTGGCACTGTACAGGTGAGGTGACACAGCAGTCCTTTGTAGGATACTTCTTTTTTTCCATCCGGATGAATGTTTAGATGAAGCCATTTTTCCTATGGGGAATGAATAGTTTTGGGGGATTCGAGGTATCTCCTGAGTTCCAAGTCTGATGCAGCTGCTCAGGCAGGGCCCAGTGTCAGGGAAAGCTGGATTCCTGCTGTTTTTGTAGCAGTCATTTCAAATGACAGATAACTAGAGATATCCAAAAGCAGTAGTTAGTTAAATGACAGTCTGGTACCCCCTCCTTCAGCGGTGTGAACACTGCTGTGTGAACGCTGGCGAAGTGTGTTTGCTGGGCTGTTGCACTGGGCAGAGCCAGAAGGGTTTGTGCAGGACCTCGTGGCTGCCTTAGCCCTGCATGGACAAGGGGGCTCTCCCTGTCGAGCTGGGCTGTGGCCAAGGGCCTGGGCTTCTGCAGGGCTGGGGGTGCTTCAGAAAGTGTGTGACTGAAAACAGTCTCACTTATGTGCTCTTATTAGACATTTGTGATAAATATTTGGGGCCAGTCTGTGTCTGACTGGGCTGGTCCAGTCCCTGTGCAGGTCTGAGATGCAGTGGCTGGACCCCCCATTCCCTGGCTTGGCTTGGGGTGGGCTCAGGTCGCCCCAGACCCTGATGGGGCTGAGAGTTTGTCCTCTCTAATGCTCTTTGTTCTCCACTTGTGTCCGCAGCAGCACATGGGTCTGTCCTGGATGGGGCTCTCTTTTCTCTGGCCGAGCAGTAACGTCCCAAGGCAAACGCTGGATGCTGCAGAACGAGACCTGCGTTAAAACAAACACAAACTCTGAAGATCGAGTTGTAAAACGGCTCATTTTATATATTCAATGTTAATCAAATTATATTGTATCTTCTTTGACTCTTTTGGTAACACTGTCTTCACACTTATAAATATGCTTTTATTATCCTTCCTGTACCTTTTTATACTGGAACTGATGGAGTGCACCGTTTGGAGCAGTCATTGTGATGGGTTAAGGAGTCGATCATGTATCTGCTGGGTTATTCTGAACCGGTCTGTGGTTAATGCTGAACGACTTTGTGGCCTGTTTACAGTAATTGTATGTGTGTTTGCACAGTATCACAGCTTTCACTTGCCATTTTCAGTCATTGTGTGTCGTATCAGTTTTTCATAATTCTTTCTGCGCCTTGGTGACTTTTGAGGCTTCGTCTCTGGTGATTTCTGTTTGTGATGTCCCCCGGAAGGTACGACCCCCTGAGGACTCGCCAGTGATGCTGAGGAGCTGACTTGTCTCAGTCATTGTGCCTTACCACGCACAAACACCGCGGGTGCCGGCGGCTCCGGGGCTGCCCCTGGGGACTGGTGGCAAGGATTTCTGTCACAGGCGTTTGTGTCAGCTGTGCCATGGCATGTACTGACGTTTTATATACCATAACACTAATTTTCATTCAAGTTTTGTAATAAATTGTACCAATTGGAAAATCCTGAATTTTTGGGTGGTTTTTGTTGTTTTGTGGGTTTTGGCTTTTTCCAGCTAATGTGTGAAACGCAGGAATGGTGTTGTGCACAGTGCATACTGGGAGGAATCATATTTACCCTGGGGAGTGAAGGCATTCTCTGGGATTTATCTACATACAAACTCCTTTGATTTCATGTCAAAACAAATTTAGAAGTGTCATAAGTAGCAGGGCTTTGCATCCACTTTATTTTTCCCCAAAGTTCATTAGGTGTCTACTGACAGCTTTTAGGTTGGTAAATACCTTGGAAAATCTGATTGCACGCCTTAGTTTGGAAATTCATGAATGTTGCTGTTCCCTTCCTGTCCTCGCTGACCACATACCTCTCCTCCGCGTGCTTTTGGAGTCTTGTCTGTAATGAATATTCATGGACATAAATTATTGTGCAGTTATGGGATTGAGACATTTCGTCTTCTGTACTAGATCGGGGTGTCTTTCATGTCATGATTAGCACTAATTTTGCTGCCCAGCAATGGGGGCTTAGTCAGAAGGGGACTGGCACACGATTTGCATCTCAGTGATGTGTGTTTGGCTCACGTTTGGAGTTGAACTGTGTGAAGTGGGCATGACATTGTTATCACAGTGGCTGCTGTAACAAAGTTGAAAGAAGAAATGGAGCAACAGATTTGAGCTCTGTGCAGAGTATGAGACGTGTACCCACGGTGTGTGCTCATGCAGGGTATGTAGCACACATGTACCCACGGTGTGTGCCCATAGGGTGTATGTAACAGAAATGTTTAAGGCTGAACATTTTCTAAGGAATTGTGTGCCATTATTTGCACCTTTCTTATTGTTTTTCTTGCAGAATTTTGCGTCGTGTTTTGCAGCTGCCTTAGAACGACGTGCTGTGTGCGAGTGCCTGTGGATGTCAGGACGGTCGCTCTGCTCCAGAGAACCAGGGCTGCTGCTGTTCCTGGATTCGCTCCGAGCAAAGGTAACACCAAGGGCCCACCTTTCACAGCAGAGTAGAGCAATGGGGAAGTGGGCCTTCAAAGGCATCTGGTCTTTACTTTTATTAAAAACGGAGCCCTTTTTTCTGATTCCAAAGCAAGGCACCTAAAGTCACCATCACAGTCCTTGTGTGTGCAGCCCCAGTGAACACGTTTCCAGTAGCAGATATTGATTATTGATCAAAAAACTCTGCTGCCTTCTGGCTTGTGGATTCCAGCTGGAGCATCTGGGCTCGAAACCTGAGATCTATTTGGATAATAGTCAAAGGGCTTGTGATGCTGCTGGTGCCGTACCGGAGGGCTTTCCTCTCAACATAGGCTGCATTTTTATGCCATCTATTGCTTCTTTGTTGTTGTCTGATGTTAATTTTTAGTTATGTTTGAGCTTGGTTTTGTTAAAATATTTCACAGCTTAGTGGGGGAAACTATTTGTTAAGCCAGGCCTTTGCTACCGTGGAGATCTCTGGAGAGTGGGCTCTGGCTGGAGCCTCCTTGCTGGCCCTGCAGTTCCACTCCTGCCCATGTCAATGGTGCCAGGGCCCTGGAAGACGAGTCCCTGTCTCTGAGCTTCCCCCTGGCCTTCTCTGGGCTGGCCTGTCCAGCGCTGGGACGATGCCCATGCGTAGCTGTTTCATCAGCTGCTCAGCAGGGCTGAGGAGCTGGTTCCTGCAGTTCTCTCCATCTTCCTGAGATTTAAAACTCCTTGGCAGACGATAAAACAATTCATGAAAGGCTGATGGGTTTGTTGGTGCCTTTAATTGTGGTGTAAAGTCTGAAATAGTCTGTGGTGCTCTAGCATTTAAAAACAATCAAATATGCTGGCAATTACCTGATTTATTTCTTTTCTGATGCTTTGAATCAATGGATAAAAGAGAGCTTGGGATGAGTTAATGGTTTTTTAAAGCATACAGTCCTGGGCTTGCCAACCTCTGGTCTTGGAAGACAACATCCTTGTTTTGATGCGAGGGATGTTTTGAATGAGAAGGTGGAAGAAATGGCAAGATACCTACTGTGGTGACTACAAGCATGTGAAAAATCCCTGCTGTGGCATCAGCGTGGGTTTGTTCCAAGGCAGGGGAGCGTCCTCGTGTGTGCAGCCATGGCCTGTCCTGCATCACAGGAGTTTCAAGTCTGGTGATTTAGCTGTGCTCGACACGTGGAAGCCGTGACCCCTCCCTGAGCTGTGGAAGAAACTGGGTGTCCTGAGGCTTTGCACCCCCCTCTCCTGCTTCCTTTACTCTTGGGCTGGGGTTCCGTTGGGCCGTTCTTGAAACATGTGCTACTAGTGCTTTTGGAGTGCTTAAAATTAATTTGAATTTAAAATTCTCTGCTGCCTTTCCTTAAAAAGTTATACTGGCAGCTTTTACCTAAAATGACTTTCTATATCACCTCTTTAAAATGGTTCAATGGGAACAGAGCACGCGCCTGCCTCGCACAGTGCAGTTGCAGGATGATTCAGGCCTTCCCACTGCATTCCAAGATGCTAAATCTGGAAACGCATTTCCTATTTATTCCATTTGTGTTTGGTTTTCTTGGGGTTTTTTTACAATGGTGTATTCCTTCTGGCTGTTGTGTTTCTGTCCCAGCGTGGGGAGTGCTTCCTCGTACTGTGTTTCAGCCTGTAGCCAGCTCTACCCAGCCGGGGGCTTGGGGGGCCGGGGGAGCTATTCCTGTATCTTACGTGGCTCCTGCCGGGGAGATGCTGTTGGGGGGCTCCAGTTGCCACATGCTGGGCCTGCGCGGGGGTCGGCTGCCCCTCAAGCACTGGGGGTCCCTGCACCTGCTTGTGTGTCCCCCCCT
>VXBJ01002871.1:542082-650897 GCA_013400055.1 Nycticryphes semicollaris | reverse complement strand
TCTCTGCTTTTCTCTCCCCGCCGCCGCTCCCGCCGCCGGCATCCCGGCCCCTCCGACCCGTCCGGCAGAGGAGAAGCAGGTAGGTGGGCTCCCGCCGCGGCCGAGCCCCGGGCGGGGGGTCCTGGCTACCGGGGCTGGGCGGGCGGGGCCATCCGGGCGACGGGCGGTTTTCCCGCTCCATCTCCCCGCGTTTTGGGTCGGGTTCGGTTTGCTTTCGGTGCTTCTGGGGGTGGTGGTTTATGGGGGGCACGTTCGGCATCTCCCGCCGCAGCGCGGGGGTGGCCACGGCCCGGCCCAGCCCGGCCCGGTCCCTCGCCAGCCCCGGTGGCGGTGGCAGGTCACCACCTCGCAGGCGGCCAGCACTGGGCGTTGGGGAACATCTGGTTTGCGCTGCAAAGCAAATAGCTATTTGGAGATACGCCTTGGGGATCGGGGGAGAGAGGGAGGGGGTGATGCAATCCGATGACATCGACAGGTTTTTTGTTCTCCATTTGGCGTTTGGAGGGGTTCAGGGTGCTTGAAAGAGGAGGGATCCTCTGCCGAGCTTGGATGGGTAGGGAAGGGGTTATCATCAGTCCTGTGTGTTCCTTAGCACCCATCACCATGATGTAGGCAATGTCTGCAGAGCTTCTCTGTCTCACAAAGGTGGGGATGGAGCGATGTGAATGCAGCAGGGCAGTGCCCCCCTTCCCCGTTGGGGGATGAAGTCCACCCATCCGCAGCCTGGCTCATGCTCTCCTTTGGTCCAGCCTCAGAGAATCTGAGGCTCTAATCGATGTTAGAGCAGCAAACACCTCACCAGCAGAGACAATGGTGCTGCCGGAGCACAGGAAAGCAAACGAGCTCCGTAGCAGCGTGGGCATTACCTGGGCACTGCAGGAGATGCTGATTCCCTGTGTAACCCAGACTTGGGCACCATGAAAAGACACCTGTGTGTTTCTGTGAGCTGCTGGTGGCAGTGGTGGGAGGAACAAAGTAAATCCAGGGCTAATAGCACAATAGGGTCGTCGGGTGCATTTTTCCTAAGCTGCTTAGTTTTGCTAGTGTTTTGTAGCTATTTGTGAGTATTGTTGCTACTTCGTGTTTTATTTCTGGAGGGAAACAATCCAGAATGTCTTCTGAAATTGTAGAAAATTAGGTGTAAGCTGTGCATTGGAGAGGAGCTTTGTGACATCCCCTCCCTCTTCCCCCAAAACACGCTGTTCTTTAGTTCATTTGTTTTTAAAGAAAGAGGGAAGCAGGTTATGTGTAAGGCTCCTTTCTGCAGCTTGCCCAGGGGAAGAAGCAAGCAGAGATCAGAGTGGTGTTTGTGGGCATTACCATAACTCCTGTCAGCCCTTCTCACACAGCAGAGGTTGGGCTGGAGCTGAGACCCAGAGAGTTCCCCTTGGCAGGAGAGGGGTGTTCTGTGGGGTGTGTGTGTCCCCGCAAACACGCAGGGGTGTGTGTGTCCGTGTGTCCCACGCTGAGAGCACAAAGCGGGTCTTGCACGACGGAGGGCGGCTCACGAGGAGTTTGTGCCAGCCCGTTACTTGTGGAAGGTGGAGGGAAACCAAGCTGTGAACACAAAGCAATCTGGTAAAATTAAAATGCATGTACCAAACCACAAATGATCTCTATTAAGCATCCTTTGAGAGCCAGGACTTTCTTCCTGTGCCACCTTGTTCCAGTCCACTCCCATCTGGTGGCAGGTGACAATTTGAAAGGTTTTCTAAAGCTGAGATTCCTGCCTGAAATACTTTTTTTCCAAATTTATTATAAAAGCTATTTTTTGTAAATATAGTTGGGAAACGAAGTGAGCTTCTGAGAGGGTAGTGCAACAGACTGTAAGTAGAGTAGCCTTCAGTAAAATCTGAGTAATATTGATGACTTGTGGAGTTCAAAAAAGGGCACGATGTGGCATCAAAGGATACGTCTGCATCTCCCCTCGGAGTGCAGTCGGGGCTGGTGCCTTGTCCAGGCCCAGGGGACTCTGATTGCAGGCTGGACCCCTATTTGCTGACATTTATGAAGAGAAAATAATGGTAGATTCCCCACCCCTCTGGTTTCCAAGGAACGATCTCTTAGTTGCTGTGTTTGGTACTGAGCTCCTGTGCCGCTGGAGCCGGTGGAGGTTTGGTACTGGTCTCCATGGGCAGAGCATCCAGCTTTCCAAGGGGAAGGGTTGTGGCTTAAGACCCTGGGCTGAGGGGGCACCAGTTTCTGGTCTGAAGCCCCGCAGCAGGCTGCCTGGTGAGACCAAACCCTCGGTCTCATCATGCCTCAGTTCAGCACCTCTCCAGGAGGGGTGGCTTCTCCCCGAGCAATGAGTTTTCCGCAGGAGTGCTGAGAGGGATTCTCGCGGTGAAGCTGGGCGGGCAAATGAAAGCCATGACTAAGGTCCCATGTGCAGAAGAGCAGGCCCTGTGTAAGGGACACCCAGCAATTTGTCAAAAGAGTATTCACTGGAGAACCAAAGAGGGCAAGTGCAGCGACGGATGCGCTGCCGGAGCCTGAGGTGTTGCCGTGGGAGGAGTACGGGGGAAACCTCCCAACGCCCAGTTAAACTGGAGTCTCTGGCACGCTCCTGCAGAACATGCCTCCCAGCTGGTGGTGCCAGCATGTGTTTGGGGTGTTACCTTGCTGTGGCTCCCAAGCTGGCTCCTGCTCACTCAGGCCCGTGTCTCTCCTGTTCTTTGAAGTCATTGTCTCTTTTTAAATCAGGAGGATGGGAACTTCTTCTTCCCGAGTTGATTTCTCCCCACCCCATCAACTTGCAAAGCTGTTTGGGTGTGGGAGCAGGGATTATCTGGTGGATCCAGTTCTTTCAGTGGGTTTGAAATTACAGGGCTGTGCCTTTTGCATTCGGCTTGGTCCTTTTTTTTCTGGTTCGGCGTATTTTGAAGTGGTCTGCTCGTCAGTAAAAATATATAGGGGGGTTACTGTGTATGGAGAAGATGCTGTGCAAAAGGTGGTCTGGTGGCAGAAATGGTTTCAGTGCGATTCTTGGCTTTGAGAACTCCTGAATTCACTGCATTTATGTCTCAATTTTTTGAGAATCTGGGGATTGTATCTTAAAAATTTATATTCAAACTCCTTTACTTTCTTGGAAATCTCTCCCTCTTCCCTTTTTTCTATCATTGCTGGAACAGTAGATGTTAGAAAAGCAGAGATGGCTTCCCTCTAGAATGGTAGCCAGGCCAACACAGAGCATCATTTTAAGGTCAGCCTTCCACCCCTGCCAGAATTCCCTTTTCAGGTATGCTGAGTCTCCTTCTTGGACTTACCTCCAAAAAGCCTGTGTTCTGTCCAGTGCAGGGGTACCCGAGGTGTCTCTAGATGCTGCCCATGACCCACTGGTGACCACCCCAGTGCCAGCTGCTGCTGATGGCACAGAGTGGATTAGGAGGACGGAGGAGCAGAGATACCTGTGTCTTGAGCCGGTTGAGAATGACCTTATTGTGACCCTCAGTTTCTGTGTAGGTACCTGTGTGGTTAAAATTGATTAGCTGAGTTTTGTGAAGTATGTGATGAAAAATACCAAGTGAGTGACAGGTTCCCTTGTACAATTGTAGAACAAAGACCAGACCTTCATGGAATCCCCTCAAAGTCCGTGCTGGAGCAGCGCAGAGGATTCGTTCTTGTGTTACAGGGTCACAGCATTGCAATCCTTCATCTGTCTTCCTCAAATTAACGGTTCTTGGAACCCTGTGACTAAGGGAAAGCTCCTCTGGCTTGTGCCTGTGCAGAACAGCATGGAACCTGGAAGGCAAACAGAGTACCGCTTTCTTTTTTAATTTTCTCAGAGTTAAACCATTTATTTCCTAGCTGCGATGCTTTGAGTCACTGGGAGTGGCAATGTGGCTCTGTGTTCCTGCGCTGTCTGCCGTGCTCTGCATTGGTTCAGACAGGCTGGTTGTGGTGAGGGGGATTTGGGGTTTTTTTGGCCAGGAGAAAGCCCAGTTGTGTTTGCAGCTGGCGAGTGGGCTGTTTGCCTGCAGCTGCAGTCTCTTCCCGTGTCACAGAGCCCTGGGTGAGGCTGTTCCTCTCACTCTCGTCTTAATGTCTCTTCCAACCTCTCTGTTTTCCCACCCCAGGCTTGTGTCCTGGCTACCGAGATGCGCCTGCCAAAAGGGAGTAGCAGATTAGTCACAGAATCTGGAGGTAAATACTGGAAATGTTCTTAGAGCAGAACATCTCTGCTTGTTTTTCTGGTGTCCCAGTGTATCTTGGCTAGACGTTGCATAGGAGTGGAAGCTTTTCCTTTTCTCTAAAAAACCTTGTATGGTTTGTTAATTTTTTTTGGCCCGTTTCAAAAGACAACGTTGGTCCCTTGCCCTCCAAACTGAGGCTCAGTGCTCAGAACCGGGTGTCAGGAGCTGGGTGGGACTGCAGCAAGGCAAGAGGTTCCTGCCTGTCCTGCTTTGCATCTGTCCAAACACTCCCTCTGTCCTGCAGACGGGCTGTGCTGGGCTGGGGAGGGAGCTCCATCCTGGGCACTTTGACTTCTTTTTGAGTTTTGGGGTTGTTTTTTTTTCCCTTCTTTGTCTGCTCTGCTTCTTGGAAAAGGTCTGTAAAAGGAGGTCAGCACATGGACTGCATGGTGAAACAGAACTGCTGGAGAGCTGGGCACAGGAGCTGCCTCCTGCTGCTGCTGCTGTCTCTCTTCAATTATTTATGCTCCAAATGGATGAAGTGGTCGTTAGTGCGGGGCAGGGAGAGGTTTGGCCCTCTCAGTGGGAGCACCGATCTGCAGCTCGTGAAAAGGAGTGTGTGCTTCATGCACAGGGAGTTTTGTCCCTTGAATTTCCACGAACTGCTGGGCTCCTTGTGTGAGTCCAATGTCCTGTGGCTGTTGTGTGAATTGCCCAGGGCTGTTCCGGGTACAGTAGCCAAGTGTGTAAGTGCGGTAGCCAAGTGTGTAAGTGTGACAGATGCTGTGGCCTGATCCCTGCTGGTGCTAACCAGGGAGGAACAGCTTCACTTAACCCCAGGAGATGCTTGTGGCACTCACTCAGCTGCTGGGTCGCAACCCGCTGGGTCCTTGCAGAAGACAGCTCACTGTTGCAGAGGTGACAATGTTGCTGCCACCTGAATAAAGGTTAAACCCAGTCCCGCGATGCTTTTAGTCTCCAAAGTCAGGGAGTCTCTTAACAACAGCTCAATGCTTCAGAAATGATCTTCACACTGATGCCATTCTTCATTTGATTATTTCAGCAATAGATGTAAGGGGGTTATGACAGTTCCCTGCAAAAAGTTGAGGAAAGGCAAGTCTAGAGAAGAGAGAAACAGCTGGTGGAGTTTGGTGTTTTCCAGAGCCCATATCACCCACCCTCAGCTTCAGTCGAAGTTGCTGTTCATTAATACCCAATAAAATGGACATCCTGGAAATTCCAGGGGAGATTCCACATTCAGCCACCTGGTTGCTTACTCTGCCAGGCCAGGCTGGGTCCCTGCTGTGTATCTGTAGAGCTTTTGCCAAATTAGTTTTGAATATTGCGTCCCAGGGGCTTCCCTAGCAGTGTGGGGACACTCTGCTGGCCATGGCTCCTGTAGCCATGCTGCAGCTGCTGCCCATGTGAGCAAAAACCGTTCTGGAGAGTCTTCAATACTTCAGGCACTTCTTGCTGAGATATTTCTTGGCCCCTGTTGTTTCTCTTCCAGTTCCAGTGGCTTCTGTATTACTTTTTTTCCTGGATAGCAGAGCAAGAACTGGCCGGCACTTTCTCCACTGACCTGCACAGCTCTCGCCTGACCAACACTTTGTCCCCTTCTTGCCCAAGGTAGAGATTTCCCTGAAACAGTGAAACCCCACAGACTAATCCTGTAAAACTCATGAAAGAAACATGTGGCATCTCTAATACATTGTGTGACTTCAGATTTTTGTGAAGTGTATGCAAGTTGTTTCATAGCGTGCTGGAATAATTCCCACGTGGGCTGGATTGTGTCTGTGTGTGTGTAAGTCTGCAGTGTGGTTAGCCTCCAGGAGCAGGAAAAAATGTTTGTCTGCTGTTATACATTCCTTTTCTCCCAGAGAACTGCCCCTAGAACTGGGAAGAGGTTTGGAGCCATCTTGTTCCCTGGTGGGTGTTGAGGAGCGGGATTTGTGTGTGGTGCATCAGAAAAGCTGGGACCAGGTCCCAGAACACATGCTCCCTGTAAATGTGTGTGCTTCTGTCCATCCCCGGCCTGCTGTCCCAAACACAATGTTAAAGATGCGTAGTGGAAGGTGGCACTGTGGGTGCTGAGGGGAAGGGGTTGGGTGTGTGATGCTGTGCTGCAGGGACTGGGGCTGCTGATGAGCAATGCTTGGCACAGTGTTGGCCAAGAGCTGAAGAGGAACTGAAACCCTGCACAAGCATCCGCAAGGGTGTGATGCCAAGAGGTGGAGGGAGAATTGTTTTGTTCCAGGCTTTAGTACAACTGTCCACTCCTGAAGTCAAAAGAAGGAAACAGAAAAGAGAAGTTGGGGCTGAAGGCTCTGGAGGAGGGGTGTAGCCGTCCCGTGCAGGGATGCTGGAGAGGGCACAAACCTCTCTGGATGCAGCTGCGCTGCCTTCAGATGGCACGGGCCTGGTGCCGCGGCCCGAGGGCTACTGGAGGCTCAGGGCTAATGCTGTGCTGGAGGGCCTTGGGTTGTGGCTCAGTTGAGCTGGGGACTCTGTGGGGTGGGAGCCGGTGTAGCTGTCAGTCAGTCAGAGGAGGGAAGCCCTGAAGAGAATTTAACTCCGTATTTTCACTCGCCTCTTCATTTGGGTCTGATTTTCTGCACGGTGGGAGTTGCTGGTGGCAGTGCCAGGCAGTGCCAGGACCAAGGTGATGGCCCTGAGGGTTGGCTGGTGAGGGGAGAAGGAGCAGCGTGGGGCCGACCTGTCCCTCTCTGCCACTGCAGGGCTGTGTGACAGCGGCTGTTGGGAGCCATAGGGCAGGAGAACCGAGGCCCTTCACTGGCCAGATTTGCTCAGCTCAGCCCTTTGCTCTTCCGGGGAACTTTGGGAGCTACAAGGAGAACAAACAACAAGATCAGCAATTGCTTATCAAGAAAGGAGGGAGTCTGCTGAGACACCTGAACACAGCAGCCATAAACAGGTTACCAAAAGCACCATCAACAGTTAATCCAGAAGGTGTGTCTGGCTCGTGATAAACTTTAACCTACCCACTAAGGCCATGTGTGTATTAGAACCACGTGTAGGGAGATAAGAATTGTGTAAAAGAGGAGGCTTGAGCTCAGTAAACGGCTTTCCTGTGATTCACATTGAGTCCTGTGGAGTCCAGTTTCTCTCCTCAGGTCTCTGCCTCACCCCACCCGGGCGGTGGGTGCCGTTCTCCCGGGATGACTCCAGCCAGGGAGCCAGGAGCTCAGGCTGAGCAAACAAACCACAGGACGACGAGCACTGGCTCCTGGAGACTGGCCACGGGGAGTGAGCCCATCCAGCTGACCTCTGGACATTCCCAGTGCAGAAGGAAGGGAGGGGAAAGCAGATCCACTCAATTAACTTGTGGGAAGAGAGGCTCCAAGGGCTTAACGTCTTCCTCCTGCTTTCTGTGAGGCAGAGCCCATGGCGGGTATGGATGTGGCCTGGGCTCCAGTGACGATGTGTCGTTATTCCTTGAAGAACCCCTGCTGCTTGGAGCTGTGTGAACACACAGGGGAGCACAGGCCAGGCCTTTAACTGCTTTAGTTTGTATTGCATTTACTTTTAAGATCACTTCCCAGGCAAGTCACTTCGCTTCCAGCCTTTTGTAATGTCTCCTGGCTATTTCCTCAGTGTGGGAATTACTGTAATCCTCCTGCTGCACTGAGCTCATGCTTGCTGTGATACGTACACACATGAAGTCTCTTTTGATCCTGCAGTCTTGCATCCACTTTTATTTTCAAATAAATTACACACTATATTAATTATATATTCAGGTGAAATATGAGTCACTGAGGCATCTGCTCTCTGCCTGTCCTCCCTACATTGTCCTTTGGCTGTGCTTTCTTGTTAGTTTAAAGCTCTCCCAAGTCTCTGCATTGGGTATTAAGTGATGTGAAGTCCTGGAAATGTAGATAAGTGGTATTGGAAATGCCTGGCTGGAGTGATGGTAATTTCCCTCTGCCCAAGGCCTGCCGTGAGCAATTTCAGGGAGGTTTATGGCTTTTAGGATCCTGCAGATTTGGGGAGGTTCCAGCTCTTTAGAGGAGCTGGTGCCAGCTGGGATCAGACAGTGATGGCAGAAGCAGCCCAGCCTCCAGGAGCTGGTGTTTGCCCTTTTGTGTGCGATGGGGCTGAGTCAAGGTGGCAGGGGTTAAACTGGAGTGGTGGGGCTGGCCTGTTGCAGAGCCAAAGCCGAGCTGCTGTGACTGCAGAGGGCCCGATGAGCCGGAGTGTGTGCTCAGGACGGCGAGAGACGCTGCCTGAGACCACTTCTCCTCTCCGTGGCTGGAGCCCAGAGCTGGAGGTGCAGAAGGGAATCTGCTCCTGTCTCACTCCTGAGGTTAAAGCCTTTGCTGCTTTTTGTGTTCTTTGAAGATCCCTCCTCCCCTCAAAAGGGGCTTTTGGCAGAGCATGTATTTCTGAGGGAAGTGGATATCAGAGAGGACAGTTATTTAACAGGACCTGCTGCTTCTTCTGGGCGGTTAGTCCAAGCACATGCCTGGGAAGGACTCCAGGTCTGCTGAGCAGCCGATGGCTCTGGATCTGCTCTAGTCAGCCGACAGCCCTGGGGCTGACACTTCGGAAGCTCAGACCAGGCCCACGGTGATGAGCAAGTCAAAGATCTGACTTGGGGTCCCACAAACATCACTGTGCAGCTGGACTGTGGCTCCTTGTCACTTGGATAAGCCTCCTCTGCCCTGCCCCACCACACTCAGCACACGGCGTTTGGCTTCACAGCATTTTAAATCAGCCAGAGGTGGCTGGATGGAGCCCAGTGCTCCTCTTCCTCAGTGTCTGCTCTGTTCACCCTCCAGCAGAGAGGCCGCGTGCCATCCCGTAGCTGTGTGCTGGCATTATCTTCAGCAGCAATCATGACTGTCAGTGAAAGCCTTTCTGTTTGGGGTGGTGGGGCTGCCCCTCAGCAGCTGGGGAGACTCCAGCCGGTACCAGGCGTTCTGCTGCCTGGTGTGAATGGCCCGTGTCACCCGAACATCTCCTGCTCCTCCCGTGGCCACGCTGTCATGGGCAGGTGTCGCTCAATAGCGGGATTGTTATCTTGGTGAACAGGCAATGGTGTTACTGGTGCTGCAGCGTGTGCATGGGGTCACTAACGAGGGATGTCATGGGGCTTGTTATTCTGAAAGCTTAATGAACCATTTTCTGTTTCTTTGCAAAGTGTGTGGATGGTTCTTCATGTGTGCTGTTCCTGCGCTGCATCTTGTATTTGGGCATGTTTGGTACCAAAGTGTGTCCCTGGGAGGCAGAGCTCACAGCACACACCTGGGCATCCTGGGGGACTTGGATCCTATCTGTCGTGACATTAATGATGGTGGACATCCAGGAAATGTGTGGGTGAGACCCCTGCTCTGGCTTCCACAAACACCGTGTGTATGCCTGAGGGCTGAACAGATTTGTAGCTCCAGTGAATCCATGTGTATTGGGCACCCAGAGCCTGTCCCCTGGGGGTTTGGGGCTTAACCTTCATGACAAATAGCTATTTTTCTTTATTATTAAAAAAAAATAAAAATTAGGGCATCTGCCCACCTCTTGGCTGGCACCCTGAAGTAATACTCCAGAGTGGGTTCTCTCTGGTGGAGCAGAGCAGGTCTCACTTGGTATTTGTAAGGCTATGGGTTATAAATGAGCCTGAAAAGAAAACCTCATTTCCCCACTTACAGCAAAATTAAATCAGGAAGGAGTCACATCAAAATTTGTTAAAGCTGAGCCTCAAACTTGGCTGACGCTGTTGATTTGATCAGGTACAGTGGGAATAGCCTGTTCCGGAGGTGTGCGGAGAGGGAACACATTCCCTTTGTGTCCATAAACCCAGACCTCCCCCCTGTCCCTGTCCTGGGCACTGGAGGGTAGAAATCTGCTGATGGAGCTGAGTGTTCCTCATCCTGCCCCGCTCTCCCTTCTTACCCGTGTGGCTGTTCCCATTCCTGGGTAACCTCCTAGGAAAGCACAATCTAGCAAATGCAATTTTTTCACTCTGTTGCTTCCAAGTTCTTCCTAACACTGGGTATTGCTGCGTCTTGTGTGTTCAACAACCACAGCCTTCACAGTCAAATGACTTTCAGTCCTGTCTAATATCTTCTTCAGTCTGGTTCCATGTCTCTGACTTCCAGCAATCCACTGTAATAATTTCAAAAGTGACATTTTCATGAACTCTGCTCTTCCAGCGCCTGCTGTGTTAACATTTCCCATCTTTTACCTCATGCACTTTACTATTCCTGTTATTTTTAGGTGGAGCAGCACCACCGGAGCGAGGAGTTTACAATTATCTGTTCCTTCAGAACTGTATTAATGAGTCACTGTTAACAGTTTTGCCGGAGGGCAAGTGGAGATGATATTGATGACTGTGACCATATAAACTTTATAGTGGAAGTGAAGACTGAAATAGCAGCCAGAGCCCTGTCACAGCAACGTTTATCTGCAAAGAACAGATGTTATCAAGAGCCCGGTTTGTTCTGTGCAATTGCCCGTGTCCCTGATGTGGTGACGTTCATTACTCAGCTTGGGGCACCAACCTCTGTGACTGCTTTCTCACCCAGTTTCTGAGGGGAGAGAAACCTCGAGATAGAAAGGATTTTAGGAGGAGTGGGGTGATGTGATTCAGAATGTAGGTGCGTTAAGGACCCTGTGCCAGATGTAGGGCTTTGTTCTGTTGTCTCCTGCCATCCAGCTGGATGCCCAGGTTTGATCCCGGGAGAGGAAAAATCCCCCTCAAAAATTGCATAGAAAATACCATCCCTGAGACATTGTCAGGACAATACCAGTATTTTAGGCCTGTCCCAGTTGAACTGGGGCATTTGGCTGGGCTGCAGTATTTTATACTGAATTATCACTGGTGAAATTTGCCAAAAATGGCCGAGTTGGGTTGTAAACCCCCATAGCTTCTGTGGACGATCATGACAGAAGCTCTGATGTTCCTCATGCTGAGCTCCCCGGGGCCTCGTGGCATGATGGTGGGGTTGGTGGGGGGATCTGTGAAGCCCTCTCCTGTCCCACAGCCCCGCAGCTCCATGTGGTGCCAGCCCAGGGCTGCAGGCTGTCCCTGCCCACATTAGGCGATCCCACTTGCAGCGCCTCTGAGATGGTGGGCACATTCTGGATTAATAAGGAGCTGACAAGTTCCTCTGGAGATGAAGGATGACAGGATGAAGCATCAGCTTTTCTACGAAGGCCATTGTACAATATAGTTATTTTGAAGGCAAATGTTTTAGGCAGTTTGAAGTAATACAAACCAAGGGCCAGCTTTCTTTAAATGCAGATGGAAGCGTCCAAATCCTTTTTGAAATGTGGTGGGGCAAGGTACCTCCTGTACTTCTCTAACTCTGGCGGTGGTGAGCAGCCCCGCGCTGCTCCCCCTGACGTGGTGCAGCTATTTCAGTCGCTGTGTAGCAGGAGCTCTCACTGTCCCATGGGCAGGGCTGCTGCTGCCGAGGAATTCACACACCTGGTGCCAGGCTCACAGTGCCTTTCATGTGCTGTGTGCTACGGATGAGGGCCAGGAAAGGGGCTGGTGAAGGAAAATAACTGGGAAAATACTGCAAGAGGTTGGTTCTAGGCTGCTCTGAATGGCCCTTTCATCTTTGTCTCAAAAAAATCAGTAAGAGCCATAGCTATGTGAAAATGGCTGTACAAGGATGATGGTGGAGCTCGGCAGTGACAGACCCAACCAACACTTTGCTTTCTTTATTGGCACTGAAACTTTTGCAGTGCTGCATCTTTTGTAGGGATGTTGTTTGGCTGAGATGCTGCATTGTGGATGAGTGTTCTTAACATCTCATCCCACCTTGTTTCTTTTCAAAATTGTCCTCTCTATCCTCCTCCAAACTCTTCCTTAAACCCCTCCCGTGTGTCCTTGGCTGCAGGTGGCTGGTGGGGAGTCCGTTTGTCACGCTGGTAGTGCTGCTTCCCAACCAAGCTCTGTGCATGTTTTCCTGAACCCTTCTGATGGCAAAGTCTTTGGTCTGGGATCCCCTTTGTGCCAAGACTTGTCACAGCAGGAAAAACTCATGCAGGCTCTTCCTGCCTTTGCAGAGTTGATAGCTGGGGACATTCCTGCCTGATGGGACTCCTCCTGTGCCCTGCTCTCCCTGGATTTGCCAATGGCATAAAGGTTGGCAGGGCAAGGAATCCAAGAGCAGTGCAACGAAGCAGCTGTTTGCTGTAGCCAGAATATCTGTATGGACTGGGCTCCTGCAGTTTGGGAGTGGGCGCTTTCACCTTTAAAATCCAACTCTAAATCTCTTGCGTAAACAGTGAAACAGGATCTGCTCCCGGGGGAACAGTTTATATAGTTAAGTCTAAGTATTACTGGAAAAGGAAAATACAGCCTTCGTCATCTCTAACTCTGCCAGGGCACTGGTCTCCTTACGTCTGTGGAATTCCTTTTGCACAGAGGAAGCCTGGATTGCCTGGGAAGAGAGGGTTTTTTCTTGAATTTGGTTACTTTCTCTTGCTCTTAATATAGCAATGAGTTCTCAGCATCTCTTCAATCTCCTCAGATCTTGCTGTCTGGAACATTCAGCTTCTGCTCTGGCCAGAGGCTGTCTGGGAGAAGCAGTCATCCTGCACTTCTGCTGCTCAGCCCAGGGATGTCACAGGACCCAGAGCAGCGCACGTGGCCTTGAGCTCCAGGTTTGCATCTGCTTGTAGGAAGCCCTGGAAGCACGTGGTGTGTGAGACATAGCTGTGCATACAAGGATACTCTGCTTCTCTATCCCTTGCATTTGCAACAGCTCCTGTCACCCCGCGGTCCTGAGAAGGTCCCGTGCCTAGCCAGTTGCTTCTGTGACACACCTGGGGGCAAGGCCGTGGGCTGTAGTTGGGCCCAAACAGTGTTTGGGTCACAGTAGCTGTATTTGCTGACAAAATGGCCCCATCCAATGGCTGCCATTGCAATGAGACTGGGAATTCTGGAAGAAACCCACAAAAGCTCAGTGCCTTCCTGTGCAGAGCAAAATCTGGGGTGAGGGGAAGAAACCATGACCACGCAGGAGGGGACTGTGTGACAGTGATGTGTCTTGGCCGTTACTGCTTGAGGCACTGTTGGATACTGCGGTTGGTTTAGTGCTTCCAAGAATGAGACACCGATTCATCTGTGGTCAATGTGTTTTTACAATTATGCCACTGAACTGTCAGTCTGGTTTCTCCTGGCCAAGTGTGGTCATTGCAAAGTGCTGTTCCTTAGAACTCCCCTGTGCTGCTGACCTGAATTTCCATCCTCCTTGCTCAGCCTAGTTCCTCAGGTGTTGGATTAGGTATTGCATGATCCAGATGGGAGAATCCTGCTGCTACCTTGGCTGCTGTGGCCACCAGGACAGTGGGGCTGTGCTGGAGAGGCCACAGGGTGCTGGTGCTCGGGGCTGTGCTGACAAGAGTAGTTGCCAGAACAAACCATTTCCAATGCCGTGTCTGTGCAGTGCAGGCATTTGAGGTCCAGCATGCGAAGCGGGACAGGAGGTGGTCAGTGTGGCTTGGGCCAGTCTGACAGCACCGAACTGCAGTTTGTCCCCACTCCTCTGCTGGGGTGGGATCTGGGGAGCTGGGGGTCCAGTGCAGTCCCCAGCAGCTTGTGCCATCCTCTGCTGGTAACACAAGGCCCTTCCTGCCAGGTTTGTTCTTGCAGGGGAAGGAGGGAGGGAGGGTGGAGGGTTTGGGTGGCAGCCGATGGAGAGGCAGAGATTAATGAAGTGTTGAGCTCTTAATGCAGAACATGCTCCATTGACTTGGGTTTCCCTCCCCACCCATCCCGCTCGTTTCTAATCGGTGGCACAGTCTTGTGAGTGCCTTGAGAACGGAAGTGATTTCAGACTGGGGGTGACCTCATCCGTCTCCAGCTCCGAGGTGGAGCAGCGTTTGGAGCCATGGCCGCAGCTTACACTGCTCTGGACGACGCAGGCAAGGGCTGAGGCTGCTGGAGAGCCCTGTGCTCAGCAGAATCCTCTTAGCAAGCACGGGGTGGGATCTGGCCCCGAGACCTCTTGCCGTCTGCCAGCCCCCCGAGCGTGGGTCTTGGTAAGACGCAGCTCCAGCCCTGTGAGGTCCTGGCATCTCGCCCCAGTTAGCAGGGTTTAAAGCTGCTTGGTGTTGTCTGAGCTGTTGTGCTGCTCTCTCCAGTGGCTGTGACCTCTGTGGGGAGGGGACCTCTGTGAAGTGTCCCCTTTTGTGCTAGTAGAGGGAATGGCCCTACAGAGGAGCAGCAGCCCTGTTGGGAACCAGCCAAGTGCCCCTGCTGAAGGAGAGGGAGTACCGGGATGCTGGTGTGTGGCACGGGCTGTATGAGTTGGGGAGGTGGTGGGGTTTTCNGGGGGGGGGGGGGGGGAGTCCAGCCACTTCTTAAGCCTTGTTGTCTTCTGGCTCAAGCTCAAGCTGAAGAGACGGTGGGCTGTGTCAGACTATGGGTGGGAAAATAAAAGCAGTCTTTTCTCATGTCCCTGTGGCAGCAGAGGAAACTCCCCATAGCTGGGTAGGCACTATTGGAGGGGGGGTAAGTTCACTGGAGGAATTTGCTTTTCTCTTGGCCTCATCCCAGGTGGCATAAAGGCTCTCACTTGGAGATAAATCCTCTCCCACCACCACTAAATAGGGAGAGTTTAACCATTTGTGGGATCTAGACTTCCCCCAGCCCTCCTGTCCCTCTTCCTGGTGCACTGGGAGCAGGGACTGGAAACAGATCCCATCGTGACTGTGTCACAGTAAGGACACGAGTTTACAGTCCTATTTTTCTCAGAGCTGTCTCCAGGCCTGTATGTGGTGGAACAATCTGAAAATGCATGGACAAGCAGGGATTTTGCAGAAAAATGTCCTTTTTGTCCCCTCTGCTCAGCATCCCGCAGCTGTGCCTGTGACACTGGAGCACAGTGGCAGGTGACTATCCCCGCCTGGGTGACAGAGGAGCTCTGCAGTGTCTCTGAGGGTTTTGGGTCATCAGAGCCCCACGGGAGGCCTGTGCTGCTGCCAGTGGTGCCAGCGCTTGCTGCTGGGCAGGCTCAGGACCTTGGCAGTCCCCTGCCATCTGTGGCTCCTGTCTGTGAGCCCCAGCAGCAGCCCAGAAAGGGGCCATTGAGCCTGTTGCCAGAGTCAGGAGGGCACAATAAAGAAGATGTGTCTGGGCAGCAGCCTGGAACAGGCTCGTGTGCCGGGAACAAACGAGCCTTTGTGCCGAGGGCTACCTCCAGTGGGAGGTTTGTCAGCTCTGGAGCTGGGATGCTGGTGTGGGGCTCAGTGCCCAGCCCCGCTGTGCTGCTCAGGCCTCCCCCCGGTTCCCCCGCAGCCTGCTGGCTGGGTCGCTGGCTCTTCATCCCTGTGGGAGGTCTCTGCAGCAGGTTCTGCTTGCCCGAGCACAGCTTTGCCCATGGGCTGAGTTCGCTGCAGGAGTCAGGACCCTCCTGGCCTCTCCAGTCCCATGCTCAGCAGCCTGGCTGCTCCGTGCCATGTGTGTGGCCTTGAGCCCTACAAGTACAGGCTGTGTGTCCCCTGCAAGGCATAAAGACCCCAGGAGCGGCCTCAGGGTGGCTGGGACAGGGCTGTATTGGAGCGGGATGGCAATGTCACTGTATCCGGTGTTCTGAGAATTATCTCTTGGGGAGAGCTCAGCAGAGCAGGGCTGAGTGGGGCTGCTTGGCAATATGTGTCAGCAAAGTCACACCAGAGAAGCGAGGGAAGCTCCTGCGCTTGGGCTGTGACACCAGATACCCTCATTACAGGAGGATGTGCTTTAGAGAGAGATGTCTTTGGTGGCTGTTGAGATCGGAGTTGAGATCTGTCTCCTGGGGCTCCTCTCCCCTGCTGCTTTCCCATCTGTGGTTCCATCTCTGTGAAGCTGTGTGGGATGCTCTGGGCTCATGATTTTGGGGCAGTTTTGTCCCCGGCTGGTTGCCACTACTGCAGCAGTGTGCTACTGCTGCTGCTTTTGTTTGTGGTGTATGGCCTGATATTTCATCCTTTCTCAACTAAAAGCACTGTTCTCCGGGAAAACTCAGTTCCGTCTCTCCAAGCAAGACACTGAAGATTTTGCTGGGAAGGAAAGGAGAGGTTAGTGCATTTTCTGCTGCTCTCTGCTGTGATTGTGAATCCAGCACAGGCACCAGCTCTTCCAAAAGGAGGAATCGCTGAGGGCAGTTGCAGGACCTTGGAGGTGCCCTGGGAGGACCATGATATCTCTTCTGGCTCTGAAAAATAGTGTGTGCTTGGAGAGGAAGCAGCAACCACAGGAAAGGGGTAGTTGCTGAATACAAATTGCCAGGAATTAAGCAATCTGTTTCAAGACATGAAACCTCCTGTTGAGCAAGAGGACAATTTTCCCTCCCAAGGCAGGTGTGACTGGTAAAATGAGGCAGCAGAGTCCTCCCTCAGCTCAGCTGCCAAGCAGGGCCAGGGCTGCTTTAGTTCTCCCCACACAGGGTGTCCCCCATTTGCTCCCTTTCCTCCTCCTCGTACCATTTTCAGACACTGCCATCCTTTGTGCTGCTGTTGTTATCTCCACTCTGTGCTTTTGTGCTGTCTGGGACTGCGCTGGCACCTCTGCAGGTGGGTAGGTGGCTGCCCCAAGTAGCATGTATGTAAAAATGAAGACATGAAGAAGGAGTTGAAGTAAAGATCACTGTGGGACCCTGATATAGAAAGAAGTAGCTGTTAATTTTGGGACCCTGGCTTATCACTGGCAGATTCTCTTTGGCTTTGGCAGCCCAAGAGACGTGGGAGCAGCTTAGCCAAGCCCCTCTCTGCTGCGGTGCCGCACACAGCAGTGCGTCAGTGAGGCTGGGCTGGCTGTGGGGAGCAAGTTCTCCGTGCCTGTGGGTGGGTGTACAGTGGAGCTCAATAGCCAAACCAAGGTGGGGTGCCTCCAAGGAATGTCCCTGCACCAAAGGGAGGTGCTGGGTGGCTCAGGGAGGGGAATTCAGATGGTGTCTGTCCCGCTGGCTCTCAGTCCCATGTGCTGGGGGAGCAAAGGCTCTCT
Organism: Nycticryphes semicollaris; assembly: GCA_013400055.1. Lineage (NCBI taxonomy): Eukaryota > Metazoa > Chordata > Aves > Charadriiformes > Rostratulidae > Nycticryphes > Nycticryphes semicollaris. The sequence goes on along the minus strand of VXBJ01002871.1, from coordinate 633,809 downwards.
GGAGTCCTGTGCTCTGTCACCGCTCCTGCGAGCCAGCCCGTAAGTGGAAACAGATGGCGTCATCTCTGTGGTTGGTAGGAATCTCTCACTGCTGCAAAAACTGCTAATGAAGTTTGGGGTCAGGCTGAAGCAGACTAGGACACTAGGGCTGACAGGACGTGTTGGCTGGAGGCTCTGCACTGGGACACCTGCTGACACCTCTGCAGAACACTGATGCTGAGCTGACCTCCCAGCCTGGCAAGAGGTGGTGTCTCCTGCAGCAGCCTCAGCCAGGGTCCTCATCTGGGTACCACAGAGCCAGCAGGACCTGCCCGTGGCTATCAGTCTTGGTAAATAATCCACATGGGCATCCTTACTGTGAGTTCCAGGTTTCCTGCAGGAGAGCATTACCTTTGTCTGGGAGCATCTCCTGCCATTGCTGATGATCAGGTGCACTGTCCTCAGCCCTGCCCAAGGGGAGTGTTTAGCACCACTGCTCAGAAATTGAGGTGAGCTGCAACCCCAGTGCAGCCCCTTGCTCCCAAGTGCCAACAGTGTCACACATCTTGGTCACACGCATTTTCTCTGCCAGCTGGGAGCAGGGGCAGGGTGCAGGTGTGGGAGGGAAGGCTGTGTTTGACAGACTGAAAAGGACAAATGCTTCTGCAATGAAATACTCCAACTGTTGTGCCGCTCACTCTGCTGTTTATATTGACCCAAGAGCAACATCCAGGGGAGGAAGGGAGCAGAATTTCTCTCTGACTAATGCTGCTGGATCATGCAGGGCTGTGGGGGAACAGCCAGCCAGAGAAACCATCAAGAGAAAAAAGGAAATGGAATCTAATTATCCATCTGCAGAGACAGACACGTGTCCCGAGGCAGGGCCCAGCCCCGGGCAGGCTGATGTGCGCAGCCAGGTTTGCACAGAGTCGTGTGGCAGCTCTGGGAAAGGGGGTCCCGAGGGTCCCCCCTGGGATGGCAGATGGCCGAGCACGTGTCACGGGGAGCCGGGTAAGGTTGGAAGCCACGTGGCTGCGTTTGCTGGGGACGCTGCCCTGTGCTCCGAGGGGCAGCACTTTGCAGCCGGGAATGGCTGTGTCGTGTCTTAGTGGAGCTGGGGCAGAGCTGGGGGAGGTGAAGGGAATAGGGGAGAGCCTGGTACCCTCTCAGCAGGGTCCTCTCCATCAGAGGGGCTGGTGGTGTAAGGCTGAGGTGAGGAAGGTCCCTGTGTGCCTTTGTCCCCTTCGTGAGCGTGCACAAAGTCTATGCTTTGTGTTCCTGTGAGCAATAGCATGGGGGCAGGTAATGGCAGGGAGGGTGAGAGACTGGACTTGGGGTCTGAGCACTGGATGGAGACCTGCAGGAGACCCCCGAGGAGGGAGGAGGTGCCTCTGCCTCCTGGCCCTGGAAAGCAGCAGCCATTGGCCTGGGATGGAGTGTTCTGCAGAGCTGCTGGGGGTAATTCCTCGCAGCCTGGGGCTGCCTTTCCTCTCCTTGGGGAGATGGGAGTCTCTGTCTCCCAGACTGATGGTTGCATTAGGGAGCTGCCTTTTCCCCCCTTCACTAATGGAGTTAAAAATGATCTGGTGAACTAAGAGTGGGCTCATTCTCCTGTCCTGTGGGCTTCAGCTCCCCCTGAGGTATGTTAATTGTAGCTGGGGGACCCAGTCAGAGGTTGGGAGCTGCCCCAGGACAGTTGGCTTGTGTTCTCCCAACATTGTTGTCAGGAGCCTGCCAGGAGGACAGAAGGGTTATGAAAAACCTCCTTGCACAGCTGGAAATATCCATGAGATGGGTGTACTGGGGGTAAACCAGGAGCATCCCTGCTTAGGTGGAGCATCCTTTTTCCAGTCTTATGTGTCCCCTGCCTCGCTCTCCCGGTCCCTGCTCAGTGTGTCATTTGCAGGTGTGGTGCCCCAGCCCGGGCTCTCCTCCCTGGTGATGCCCTCACACTTGCCCGTGCTGGACCAGGCTGAGTGTCTTGGGATGCTCAGGGGCCGAGATGTCCTCTCCGGTTCAGGATTCAGCCTCTTTGGTAGACAGGCCTGATCCTGCATCCCTTACTCACATGAGCAGTCGTCTCTATTCCAATGGGACTACTCGGTGAGTAAGGATCGCAGGACTGGGACCACTACCTATAACTTTAAAGTGGACCTTCTGTAGGATCCTGTCCCCAACCTCTTTCTGTTCGTGTATGTTAAAGTGCATCAAGAACTTCCAAAGCTGCTGATGCTTTTGTCATTTGGATGGAGAACCTGAGAACTGGAGAAGCAGTGCCCTTCCATTTCTGAGGATAAATCACCATTATTTTCCACCCTCTCCCTCCAAAGGGCTCCCAGCCCAGCCAGTCTCTGTGCCATGGAGCAATGTGTACCTGTTTGTCTCCCAAGCATTCCTGTTCCCGGCTTCTGGGGCTGGCAGGGCTCTGCTCTGCCTCTCTCTGCTTTTCCCAGCTGTGCCTTTGAGACGAGAGACAGGGAATCTATTTAAACCTGATCTGTGCTGCAGACCTGGGGGATGAAGCAGAGGGAAAGATGAGCAGTGGTGGTGCTGAGAGCCTGCTGCAGACCTTCCTGCGCTGCCTGGCTTCTCCTCCTGCCGGAGAAGGGTACATTTGGAAAGCTCTGTCCTTTGCCAAGGTTTTGAACACGCTCGCAATTAGAGGTACTGGTGCCTGCGACCCTGCGGGGTGTGGANGGGGGGGGGGGGGGGGGGAGGACCCGCTTCTTCTGTGGGCGGCTTCTCCCTCGCGTGGAATGTGTCGGTACCGCACAGGGAAGGGCTGGTGGAGGAGGCTCCTCCTGGGCTTCTGCGGAGGGGAGAGCAGCCCGTTCCCTGGAAGAGTCCCCGCCAGCTCCACATCTGCCCGATTTGTTACGCTTTGCAGATTATCCTAAATGAGGAGCCGCGTGTGACAAGAGCTGTGAACTTGCTCCAGAGGGAGTCACAAGTTTAAAGAAGTGGGAGGCAGTTTATGGATGTTTCAGAGCTGGAAGTGGAGGCATCGCGTGAGTCACAGGGTGCCTCTTGGGACACGTGAGGTACTTCAAGTGGAAGGCAGGAGCACAAATACCTTTAAAATGGAATTTGATAGATTTCTAGAGGGATTATGTGACAAAGCAGCCGTGATCCTTGAGCGGAAATTAAACCTTAACCTGCGAGATAGGTAAAAGAAGAGAGGAGACCTGGCTGCTGAGCTGATTGTGCTCATGGCACTGTACATACTGGAGATTAATCCAGGGCCTTGGGATTTCTGCAGCATTGATCTGGTTTCTTGTTTTTCCCGGAGCATCAAAGGATGAAGCCTGGATGAAGTATCAGGGCTCTGATGCTCCCAGTAACCACTTCCACAAAGCCTTGCTTGAGAGGTCAAGGTTAAATTAATCAGAGTTCAGATCAGCAAAGCATTTTCTCTTGGGTCAGGTCAGCAGAAACATCAGGGTGAGTGCACAGCTCTGCTGGTGATAGAGCAGGGAGCCCAGACCTTGGGGGTCTTACAGCAGATCTCTTGTTGGAGGAGCAGGCCAGGGTTTGCACAGGGCGTTCCCAGGGGCTGTGTGGAACAGGAAGGGGAATCGGGAAGGACGGTGAAAAATAAGGCTGGTTTGGCTCTTTGGAAAGTTTGCCCATGGACCAGCCTGGGCTGATGGCTCTGGGTGTTTCAAACATCACATCCAAGGGACACAAACATGTCCTCTCCTTGGCCCCTCATTTCTGGTTGGTGACTGGATAGGAGATTATCCAAGATGAACATCTATAGGAGAGGCAGAGGAGGCTGAGTATGGGATCAGTTGACCCACCTTCAGCATTTTGAAAGCCATATTGTTGGCCACGCAGTCTTAAGATGCTCTCCATAGCCAGGACCTACCCTTCTGGGTTTCTTCTCCTGATCTGCCTCTGTGTTCTGAGGCATGGCCTCCTGGCTGGAGTTCCTCCCTGGCTGCCTGTCCTGAGAGCGAGTGTGATGTACGAGAGCTCAAGGCACTCAGGACACAGTAGCTCCTTGTTCCTCTTTGCACCGTCAGCACCGTTCCTGGGGCCATGAACAACACTGTGGTTTTGTTGCAACCAAATCATTGTGGGCTTCATCTGTGATTCCAGCTCAGAAGAATGCTCTCATTTGGTGCAGTGGGCTCGTGGGGACACAGCATGTCTCCATGTACCCATGGAAGATGCTTGTGGTTGGTGACCATGTGGCCTGTGGTCCCCAGAAAAGGGTTTACCAAGCCATGAGGATTCATTGGGGGTGGAGAGGGTTTGCGTGCAGCCATTGGGGTTTATGGTGAGGAAGGACTTGTGAAACCTCTGTGTTATCTCAAGTACGTTTGGATTTGTCTTTGGTCTGCCCAGTGTGGACAGTGTGAGACCTTCATTGCTCCTCCTGTCACACACAACCTGCAGACCCAGGTGGTGGCATCCTGCAGTCAGGGAAGCAGGGGTTAGGAATTGTGAATCTAGGAGGAAAAAAACCAGTGTCATGAGCGTGGCCTGACCTCCCCCTGGGCTGGGGGGACATTGAAGGATTATCCTCTCCCTGAGGAGGAGATCCCTGAGGATTCTTATAGCAGATCCTGCTGGCAGGCACTCAGGGAGCACGGTGGAGGCCCTGGGCAGACCCTGCTGACTGGGTGCTCTCTGGAGCTGCTGCTGGAGACCTGGGGTTTGCAGAGGAGCTGCAGGAGTGGTAGGTGGGAGCAAGGCAGGAGCAGGGCAGCAGTCTGGTCCATCCCCGTGGGCAAGCAGAAAGCTGCTCAGGAACCTGTGTGGCAAGTGGCAGGTTCCTCCAGCACCACCGGTGTTGTCATCCCGTGTGACTTTATTATACGTATTAACCCCCCAGTTCCTGGAATCATGTGATTAGATGAGATGATCGGCTCTTGCCTGTTTCAGATGAATTCTCAGTGAGTTTCTGTGGCTGCAAGGGAAAGCAGGTCTGGTTCAGAATCCAAACTTGAGGTTTGAATGACTTTTCTGTGCATGCCAGGCCATTGCTGGGCACTTGTGCTTAACAAACACACAGGTACTTCTTTTTTTTTGCCACATCTGCAGAGCTGGAATGGCTGCTGTAAAGCCCAGAATCCATCAGCTGCGTTCCAGTTGGATTCAGAGGTGAGGTTGTGATACAGCCTGGACTAGACAACAGATGGACCAGCACCACAGGGAGGCAGAGCTACGTCAACCAGGACTAGGGGCTGGGGTTAAATTTGGACCTTGCATTTTTTGGGAGCTTTCTGGACTCTTTAGACCTTCGCACTTACAACCAGAAGCAGCACATTTTCGCCTTGAGCAGGTTTCCTGTCTGCAAACCTTTGTCTCATCTGCATCAGTTGGGATATTTAAGAAATCCTGCAGCTGAATAAGCCGGTGGCTGGGACAGCATCCGGTTTGTGCACAGCGGGACACTGGCAGAGCGAGAGACACTGCGGCCGTGGTGGCTTTTGTCCTGTCCTTGCTGACGGGCTCCTCCCGCAACACAGGCAGGAAATCCCGAGGCAGCTGCCTTGGGAGCCCTCTCCTCCTCTCTCCTCGCCTCTCCTCCTCTCTCCTCGCCCGGCCGCCGCGCTGAGGCCGGCCGAGCCAGCCCTGCGTGTGTGTGTGCATGCGTGGGCGCGGGGGGGCTGCCGCATGGATTTAGCGAAGGCTGGGAGGGAACGCATGGGTTGGGGTTTTTTCCCTTGGCCCGCGGTGGCTGTCCGTCCTGCCAGCCGCGGTCATGGACTCGATCATTATCCAGGAGCGGTTGGTGGAGCGGCTGCTTTCTCCCCGGACGCAGGCACAGCGAAGCCACCCAGCCAAGCTGAAGGTACGGGGATGTATTTATAGCGCCGTGTGAGCTGGGGACCAGCGGGGACAGGAGGGGGAGGATGGTGCCCGAGCAGACGCGTGCGGCAGGAGATGGGAGCTCTGAGGAGCAGAGGAGCGGAAAGACGCCGGTAAGAGGGAGATGGCGGGGACAGGGAGGAGGGAGCAGCCCAGCTGGACAGCTGGGAGATGCGCGACATGTTTTCCTGTGGTTATTTGATGCAGTGATTCTGAATGGCGTGTGTGGGCCTGGGGGGGAGCAGGCAGCGCTGTGAGTGTGCCCAGACACTGCCTGGTCTGTGTTAGCGTCAACGCTGTGCTTTGCTCGCTGGTTCTTCTGCGGCAGCAGATGCTGGTGGGCGAGTGGATTTGCTGATAGTGCCGTGCTCAGCCCCAGGCCAGAGGCAGCCGATGTCCTCGGGAGATGCCCCGGGGGCTGTCTGCCTTATGAATTTATGCCACTTTGTGACAATGAGAGGAAGCGAAGGGTCTGCTTCTCCGGGGCTGGGCTGTGCAGGGTTGTGAGGATGCGGATGTGGTGGCCGTGCCTGGCCAGAGGGGAATGGCTGGAGGAAGGGCTGCCCAGAAGGGGGCTGGATGGCTCATGCTGGAGGCCCTAACACCCAGAGAGAACCCCCCTGCAAAGAGGTGGAGGCGGGGGAATGGGCTTCATCGTCTCTGGGCTTTGCTCCAGACCTGGGGTAGGGGCTATTCTTCAAATTTGCTGAGGTCCCACAGTGTTTCGTTTCAACCCTTTTGAATGTACCCAGCAAGGCCTCATTTATCTCCAGGCTGAATGGTGAAGTCACACAAGATCTGGGTTGATTTAAACAGCACGTCCACCAGGGAGGTGAGGAGGCGGTGGGGAATGATAGGAGTGATGGAGGCCGTGCTCTGTACCCTGCCTGGGAGGCACACACAGTCCTGCCCACACCTCGGTGATGGGGATGGCTTCTCCTCTGTGCAATAGATCCCAAACGTTCCTCCCGCCGACGGGAACAGGACCTGAACCCACCAGTGCTTTGTTCCTTGGCTTGAACTCCCAGGGAAGGGTCTTGGCCCGGTGGTGGTGGATGTGAGGACACAGTGTGTTGCTGTGATGTCCGGGGAACCAGCAAATGTCTGCTAAGGGAGGACAGACGTGTTTTGCTTGGCTTGGGATGCTTTGGTTTGTAGCAGGACCCCAAAGGTTGGCCAAATCTTTTGGTGGCCTCTGCTGCAGTGTGTGGGGCATGTTCCCAGGCCAGTGGGAACAAAGGCAGCCCATGGAGGAGGCAGTGGGAGAGGGGGGCTCCTCCTGCCAGCACAGCCCTTCCCAACAGCTGGGGCTGGGAGGGAGCCACAGTCCAGCCACCAGCTGTCCCAGCACAGGCCAGCTCGATGGGAGCTGGCTAGTGAGGGTCAGGAGAGTGTGAAGGGGGCTGTGACACCTCTAGGAACTCCCTCAGTCCAAGTCTCTCGTCTAATTAATAGATTGTAGCTTTTCACAACCTGTAAAGCCACCTGTCTCCTTCAGTAGCCCTCACAGCCCTTCATCCCCTCTTCGGTGCCCTCCATCCCATGCATTGCTGCTCTGCAGCCAGCTTCCGTGGTGGGTCCTAATGAAGATGATGAGTGGTGCAGAGCTTTGAGCGAGGCAGACACCAGGTTCAGGAGGCTCCTTACGTGTGATGCCGATGTTGGAACGCTAGCGGAGATGGTGGCATGTGCCTGTCACAGCGCCTCAACTTGGCTGGGGTGGGAGCCCACATTGGGTGTCTCAAAGCCAAGATAAGAAACTGTGGGCCTAGACTGGCCATGGTGCAAGGACCACATTGTTGTTCCTGAGAGAAGGCTGTTAGAAGGAGGGGAAGGGTATCCCCTGCATCTCTTACCCTCACCCTTGGCAGACACGCTGGCCGCCAGCTCCCGGCTGGGCTCTGCCCTGTGTCTGAGGCTGGTTGGAGGCACGGCTGGGGACAGAGCTTCTCCCTGAGTGGCTCTGGCTGCCTTCCCCTGTGAGGGAAGCTCTTCTCTCCATGTTGCCCTCAGCACTGACCTTCCTTGCTGCAAAGGAAATGACCGCATGAGCCATGGGTGAAGGGCAGTGTCCTGCACCCGCTGGGATTTCCTCATGTCAAATGTGATCCCAGTGAGCTCCGGGGAGGTAACCAGAGGTACAGTAAATCCACTCTTTCTTGGTTGGGCTGAACAGAAACGAGAGATCAAGTTCAGCCAGTTACACTTGGCTGAAATAAGTGGGGTTGCACCAGGGCTCAGCTCCCTGGTGTCTCCATTGTCAGCCCTTAGTCATCCAGGTTAAAAAACAAAGAAAAAAAACAGGAACACACCCCAAGCCTCAGCTATAGCTTTATTAGCACGTTACTAGTGCTATTTCACATGTCAAGTCACAGGAGAGAGCAGGTGCTCGATGTCTTTCCAAATTCTGGTAAAGATCAGAGAGGTCTCTTCCCGCTCCGACCCAGAGCGTGGCTGTGTGAGGGGCGCACGGGGAAGATGCTGCGTGTTTGTGCCGCTCACGGAGCAGCACCGGTCCTTGCACGGCGAGGCACAGGCTGTTACGTGTGAGCTTCGGTGGTGTTTATGGATGTTCGTCACCAGGAAGCGAAGCAGCCAGGAGGCAGCCCTGACACCAAAGGGACACAGGCTGGAAAACGACCCTTTCTTCCTTATTTTCTTCATCGTGCTGTTATCACATTTCTCGTGCTGCTTTGCACACCCCGTGTGTGCCCTTTACTGAGCCTTGTTGGTGGCAGTTCACAGAGTCCCCCAGGCAGGCATTGCTTTGCCACGTGCAGCTCCTTGGAGCTGCCATCGCTTCTCCCCTGGGCTCTGGCTGCTGCTCACTGCGCCCCTGCTTTGGGCAGCCCCTGCCTTTTAGCTCAGCCATCAGCTGCCAGTGGAGCACTTTGGGTCTCTCATTCTCCCCACTTCTCTCTAACTTCTGGGGCTACTTTTGAGGAGCTCCTGGCTTTGGATTTGCCTGTGGTGTGAATCTCAAGGGTATATTTATTTTAAGTGATGTTGAAAAGCAGAATCTATGATGTCTTTAACTCAGGCATTTGTGAATGGCTGCTTCCCCTTGGGTGGGGCTTGGAAAGTATGTGAGAAGGGAGGTGTTTGCCAGGGTCTGTGCCCACCCTCCCTCTGCAATGGGGCCTGGGGAGGGGAAGGCAGTGCCATAGGGGTGAGGGCTGCAAAGGTGCTCAGCTGGAGGATGGATGGATGGAGGGATGGAGGGAAGGAGGGAGCAGCTGGTCTGCAGCCCACAGTTACCCACAGCAGCAGACTGTGTCTGGGGGTGCTTAGGCAGTAGGTAACACCCCAGTAATACCATATGCAATGCCCTCACCAAAAGCATCTCACCTGTATTCTCAGTACTTTTGTGCCTTCCCACTTCCTATGCTCCTTGAACTTCCATCTCTTCAGAAATAACAACAGAGATTATTCAGGATTTCATCTTACTCAGCCAGGAGTGGCTGTGACACAGCAAGAAATAATCCTGTCTTAGGTCAGAGAGAAGCCAAGCCACTGTGTCCGCCTCTAGTCGTGGCTTAGGACACCACAGGCCCTGGGGTGGTAGTTAGAGAGCCATCCACCGTGTACTGCGTGTCCCTCTGGAGGAAGAGACGCAGAAATGGCTCTCAAAGACCTGGGGAGAAGTGACTTTGGTAACCTTTCTGTGAAGGGAGCCTGTGATTGTGCAGGAGAAGCAAAGAGTTAGGAAAGTTTTGTGTCAGCAGCAGCCCAGATTTGCTCTCTGGCAATGGTGGGATGTGCTTTTTCCTTTGTGTTCTCTATGCTGGGAGGCTGCCCTGAGCTGCCACCTCAGCTGGTGACAGCAGCTGAGCAGGGCTGTGGCTGGGAGGAGGTGGCCCTCTATGTCCTTCTGTGAGAAGGGCAGAGGTCTTTGAGTCCAGAGGATGTGTGTGCCCTGCCCCACACCATCTCCAGGGCAGGGACCAACCTCTCCTCCAGCCCTTGACTCTGCCGCAGCAGCTCTTTTGGATGGGCTCCCTGTTGCTGTGCGAGACTTGAGCAGGAGGAATGGCCCAGCCTGACCTGCTCCTGTCTGCCTCTGCCCTGCAGGACCATGAGAAGCAGTACGTGGGCTTTGCCACTCTGCCAAACCAGGTCCATCGGAAATCTGTGAAGAAGGGCTTTGACTTCACCCTGATGGTCGCAGGTGAGACTGCCCGTGCGTGGAGGTGGCCAGGCCACGCGGTGGGTGCATGGAGGGGACCAGCTCTCCTCACTTCCCCAAGGTTCTCCCTTGGTGCCTGGGTCCTCTCCTGGCTCTATTCTGGTCCTCACTCAGGCCCTGCTTTGCTCCCAGCCTGTGGTGCAGTCACACCGTTCCCTCAGGAGGAACGGCTGTCCCTGACCACTTGTAGCCCGCTCAAGTGAGCCCTGAGAGCAGTTTCTCCTCCAGCAGAGGGGCTGGTCTGGGTGGTGAAGGCAGGGCCAGCCAGGGACCAAGGAAGGGCAAGGGAGGGAAGATGGAGGAGCTGGGAAATCACATTTGAACAAGGATTGAGACATCTTGCAGCAAAAGTCCTCCCACTGCTGGAAAAATGTATTGCCATAAACAGCTTCTGACAGCTCATCTCTCTCACTTCCTCTGGCTCAGAATTCAAAGCCTTGTTCAGAGTTTCATTTGTAAGTCAATTAGTGGGTCATGTTGCTTGCTTTTCCCTCCTCCCCTTTGCACTCTGTCAATCAGGAGAGTCGGGTCTGGGCAAATCCACGCTGGTGAATAGCCTGTTCCTGACAGACCTCTACAAAGACAGAAAGCTCCTCAATGCAGAGGGTAAGTTGGGGACAGAAGGGGGTGAATGGTTCTTGTGCCCACAGATCTAGACTATCCTAAGAACTAGTACTTTGGTTCCTTGCAGCCGCTGCAGCCCTGGCTTTAAGCTTCCAGCCTTGTTATTGCTCTCCTTTGCTGGCTCCAAGGCACTGCTGTTCCAGCAGAAGGGTTTGGCTGTGGGGCTCTTCTCTCCTGTGAAGCAGAGCAGCACCAACCCTCTGGGCTGCAATGTTGAGATTTGTCTGTTGTTCTTGGGTGCTGGAGCGCGGTAGGGTTTCCCCTTGCAATTGAGTGGACAGAATGTTCAGAACAGCTGGGCTACAAGCACTTCAGAGGTTTGTGTATCTTCTCAGGGTCCGTCTGCTAGCACCCACAGTACCACTCCCTTGAGGCTCCTTGGAGGACAATCAGGGCTTTATGAAGCCCATGTTCCTCCCTGTGCTCAGTGATAAGAAGGGAGCTGGCTTGTCATGGGTGTGAGTGGGGGATCCCCAGTGTTACTGCCTGGCTTTAACTCACGTAACTCTGTTCAAAGAGAGAATCAACCAGACAGTGGAGATCGTCAAGCACACGGTGGACATTGAGGAGAAGGGTGTCAAGTTGAAGCTGACCATAGTGGACACCCCAGGCTTTGGAGATGCTGTTAACAACACTGAGTGGTGAGCAGGCCACCGCTGCTGTCCTCCTAGTCCTTGGCCATGTCTGTTTTCTGTGGGTGCTTCACAGGAAGGGGGTCTGGCAGCAGGAAGGGGATGATTTTGCCTCGTTGTCCCCAAGAGACACTGTCCTGTTAAACACATGGTTTTGTTTTGATTGCCTTGGTCTTCCCAGCTGGAAGCCCATCACTGACTACATCGACCAGCAGTTTGAACAGTATTTCCGTGATGAGAGCGGCCTGAACAGGAAGAACATCCAGGACAACCGAGTGCATTGCTGCCTCTACTTCATCTCACCTTTTGGGCACGGGTGAGAGACCCTGCTCCAGGCCCAGGTTGCTGGGTGGGTGGGAGAGGCTGGAGCTGGAGCCGCCAGTGTGTCCTTGCTAACCGTGTCCCTCCTCATCCCTGCTGCAGACTAAGGCCTGTGGATGTTGAGTTCATGAAGGCTCTGCACGAGAAGGTCAACATTGTACCCCTGATTGCCAAAGCTGACTGCCTGATCCCCTCCGAGATCCGGAAGCTGAAGGAGAGGGTGAGATGCTCTGTCTCTGTGGGGGAGGGAGTACCTGATGTAGCAGCCCAGATGGGCTGAGTGCAGAGCAGAGATAGGTATATGTATTTATATAGATTTATATATAGCACGTGTGCGTGTGTATATATATCCCCACAATACTTGCAAATCTAATTGTGGCAGTGCTCTGCTGTGAGAAGGGAAGTGCTGTCTGCAGAGAAGCCAGCTCTAGAAGAAACATCAAACCCTTTCACCATCTGTGGACTGTAGCAAAGCCAGCATTTCTGTATTGTTCAGTGTTGCATCCTTTTGGTTTTGTCTTGCGTGGACACAGATCCGGGAAGAGATTGACAAGTTTGGCATTAAAGTGTACCAGTTTCCTGAGTGTGACTCTGATGAGGATGAGGAGTTCAAGCAGCAAGACAGAGAGCTGAAGGTACGGGACCTGCTCAGCAGGGGATGGCAAGCTGGGCTCATGGGTAGGTCAGTCACTCCAGGAGCCAGAGCCTGCCCTGTGTGTGCCAAAGGCCTGTGCTAGTGGTGCTCAGGGGACAGTCTATGTTGGCTCACGTGGCAGATGGCCTGGAGAAGGTGCTGGTGTCCTTGCCTGGTGCCAGCAGGTCAAGTGTCCCATGAAGTCAGGGCAGTTCTGCTCTCCCACCAGGCAGTGTCAATCTTTCCATTCTGAGCAGAGAGGAGCACAGCCTGTACATCCCTGTCCAGACAAGCTCTTGGCCTACATTGTGCCACTTGCTTTGTGTCCTGGCCTCTGCTCTGGCTTCCTTGTAGAGTTTCCCCTCAAAGAATGGATGCAGGCACTTGCAGCAACACATCTTCCCTCTCAACAGCTGGGAATTAGGCTGCCTGCAGATCCTACAGCCTTAGGCTTTTCTCTGCAGCTGTGTTGTGGGTCCTACACTGTGGCACATGTGGGTGTCTCTGTGCCTCTCCTACCAGCACCTTCCTCCCCTGTTCCACTCCCCCTGAGCTGGAGGCTCCCTTGCAGGAGGGATCCGTGGGCAGCCCGGGCTGAGGTGGGCTCAGTGGTGCCTCTCATTCCAGGAGAGCGCTCCCTTTGCCGTCATCGGCAGTAACACTGTGGTGGAGGCGAAAGGCCAGCGAGTCCGGGGACGGCTCTACCCCTGGGGCATCGTGGAAGGTAAGTGTGGTGCCTGGGGGCTGGCACTGGGAGTGAGGAGCAGGCAGGGACAGGGGAAGGACAGGCACTTACAACAGGGACAGCAGGGGGGACCTGACCTTCGCACAGCCATGACTGACAGAGCCACCTTTGGCACGTTACAGGGGACAAGGTAGAGTAGGGACAGAGGCACTGGGACCGGCTTGGGAGGTCTGGGGACATGTAGCAGTCCCCCTGCCTCTGCAGCCATGGCAGGCTGAAGAAGAGAGACTCTGGTGTGAATGGAGGTCTGTGCCAGGACCAGGGGAGAGCCCTGAGCAAGTGGCAGGGGAGAGCGAGGGGAGGATGAGGAAGGAGCCCTGGGAGGGAACTTTAGCCCATGCTGGGAGTTGGGAGGTGAGAAGTGCCTCCCCGGAGGAGGCTGGGGTGATGTCCAAGCACTCTCCTGTTGTTGCTTCCACAGTGGAAAACCAGGCACACTGCGACTTTGTGAAGCTGCGGAACATGCTGATCCGGACACACATGCATGACCTGAAGGATGTCACTTGTGATGTCCACTATGAGAACTACCGAGCTCAGTGCATCCAGCAAATGACCAGGTGGGTCCCCACTGCTTCAAGCGGAGGTGGCAGGGGTGTCTTGCTGTGTGGGGCTGGAGTTTGCTCTCAGAACAGCTCCTCAGTCAGGAGGCTGTGGGGCTGCTGGGGACATGCTGGGCTGCAGCCTGGGGAACAGCACTGGGAAGTGAAATAGGAAATCCAAGCACAGCTCCCACAGCCTGAACCCGTGGTGGGGATGCTTCTGAGAGTCTGTGTTCCTGCCTGAGGTTTCCCCACGCAGATCTTGGGAAATAGGCCCAGAGAGTCTTCTGAAGAGCTGTTCCTAGCACTGAGTGAAGTACCTCCAGCCTAATGGAACAGGCAACAAGCCGACTCTCTGGTGGGTGACAGCTGTGTGTGTTGCCAAGGAGCAAGGCATTCTGCACTCCACAGCTCTGTCCAAGTCACAGCCCAACCCTTGGGATGCTGCTGTTTCTCAGACAACAGAGCCCAGGCAATTATCAAGACTCATAATGAATCTCTGAAGATTTCTCTGCATTGTCTTCCTGTTGCATTTGATTCTCTGTGGTTTTTAGTCACAATGCTCAGAAAATAGAACACTCACAGGCTTCTCATTTGAAACCTCTTAACCTCTTTTTTTCCTTCTTCCTTCCATGGCTGCAGTACTGGTGACAAATTCTGGGTTTAAGTATGTCTTGGCTCATCTGTTTTAAACCACCCCATTGGCTTCCTGCCTGAACTGGCCGGGTCGCTCTGTGCTGCCACGTGTCAGAGCAGAAACGGCCGTGCTTCACCAAGGCAGAGTCCTGCGTGTGTGCAAACGTGCAGGTTGGCACATTCTGTTCACACACAGTCTATCTCAGTGCTTTTGCATAGCAGACGAGCCTGTCTTTTTGCACACTGAGAATACAGAGGCCGAAAATAACTCTGTTAAATGCTAGAGATCTGTGGGAAGTGTCCCAGCTGCTATTTAGGTAGGCTGTGTGGCTATTAAAAGAAGAGCACAATGAAAAAGCAATTGCTCAGCTTAAGACAAGCTCAAGTTTGGTACCGTTTCTCACGCCATGGCTAGTTCCTTGCCAGGGAAAAAGTCTCGTAAAACCAGAGTGTGGCCATTTTTAGCAGTGGCATAGGGGTCCTTCTCCAGAGAGACGTTTTGGGAGGAAATCCCAAGCTCCAGGGCTGGAATTGTCTCAGTAACGAGCCAACGGTGACTCCAAGTGGTGAATGCCTGCAAGTGGTATCTTGAATACCCAGCTTCCTCCCAGACACTTCTGGGCACCACCACCACCCTCTCCTCACTACAGAAAGCTCCTCTGACTTTTGGAAGGAAGTCACCTTCCTCTGTCCCCTACCTGCCCTCCTGTGTACCCCCAGCCACCCTCGCAGCACCACTGTGTTGTGCTTGCTGTCTCTTGTGTCTCCCACCTCCTGAGCGTGAGGGCAGCTTTGCTGCCAGACCACCAGTGATCAAACTGCTGCCCTGGCTTTATGTTCCTGGGAAAAAAAAGGACCCTGGTGAGCATGTGGTGCCTCAGGGATGCTGACAGTTTGTGTTGATGCTCTGTATGTGTGTAGGCACATGCACAGATGAGCCAAAGGAGACCAGATAAACGGGCTGTAAATGTCTCTGCTAAGCTTGCCAACACAGAAGAGGCGCTCAGAAACATTGCCCCTTTCAGTGCTTGCTCTCAGGGCAACCCTGGTGTGGGTTTTCTGTTCACTACTCACAAGCTTCTGGTTTGGAAACGCAACTTTTATTGGCTGTGGTCTCATTCTACATCTGAGTGCACCCCACACTTCTGGGACCCCCAGCCCCTCTACCTGGCTGGGTGTGTGCTACTGTACTGCTGGCAGGTCTGCCATCGTGAGTGACAGCCATCATGTGGTGACACCAAAGGCAGCCTGAGCCACAACTGACTTGCCTTTCCTCCCTCTCTCCATCTCTCTAGCAAACTGACTCAGGACAACAGGATAGAAAGCCCAATTCCTATCCTGCCTCTCCCAACACCGGACACTGAGACGGAGAAGCTGATCAAAATGAAGGATGAGGAGGTGAGACCCATTTCTGCCCAGGCCTCCTTGGTGTTGGAGCAGGAATCTGCAGAATTTCTCCAGGATTGTCCCACAGAGGCTGTCCTGAGGCTTCCCACTCCTGCCTCCCACCATCATGGGCTTCTGGTGTGGGGGATGGGGTCTGAAGGACGTGGCTTCCTCTGCCAGGGAAGCGTGGCTCCATTCCACCCCAGGCAGAGCTGCCCTTGTGCTCGGGCAGTTCTTGCTCTCTGAGGGATCCTTCTGTCTGCCAAGAGCAGATCCCCAGCTCTGGCCACAACAGATCCCTTTTGACTGTCTCTTCTCTGTCTCATGCAGTTACGGCGGATGCAAGAGATGCTGCAGAAGATGCAGCAGCAGATGCAGGACCAGTGAGAGGCAGGTACTCGGAGGGCAGAGGGAATCCCCCAGTGACCATCTGAGGCCTGGCAAGAGCTGTGGACGTTTGGAAAAGGTTTCCCCTTGTATAGAGACTTGTGGGCAAGAGCTGCACCCGCACCCTCTAATTTATTAGCAGCAATGCTGGCTTTGTGGTCAGCTGGGTTGTGGAGGAGGCTGTTCACTTAACAGTTTACTGATGTGTATTTCTTTTTAAATAATTANAAAGAAAAAAGGAAAAGAAAAAGACCTCCCTCTTTCCCATGTACTAATCTCTTGTTTGGGAATGCTCTGGTATTTAAACTCCTGGTTTCTCTGGTGTACAAACTTGAAGACTCTCTGTGTCAATGCACGTAGATGTTTACTCCCTACCGAGGTGTTGTGCCCCCTCCCTGTTCCCCCTGTCTGGGGCCAGCACAAGTGTTGCCAAGGCAGCCGTACCCTCCTGTGAGTTCGACCTGCGCTGCTCAGGATCCTCTCCCTGGCCCAGAGAGCTGGGGCTTTTTCTGTGCACTGACCTGCTCGGGGTCCTGGTGGTTGCCTGACTTCCCATTTGGGTTTATCTGATGTTTTTGTGTTTAGTTGGTTGGAGGTTTTTTACCTATCAGATAACTCCAGGGTCTTTGCACTGAGCAGCAAGGGACTGAGTCTCTCGAGGTCAGTAGAAGGAAATGGCTTCAACTGGTCTCAGTTATGTCTTTCTGGCAGAGAATGAGTTGACTATTCCTGCAAGGAGGAGATGATGGAGTGAACACCCTCCCAGCCATGCTTTCCTCCTGCGGCAGGCCTGAGGTGTTGGTGGAAGAACCCCAGGTCCCCGCAGTAGCTGGTTGAGGGTGTCTCATGGTTTAGCTCTGGTCATCCAGCTGCAGTGTGTCTCCAGTGGCTGTTCTGAAAAGTCCTGCGGCAGCCAGAATGCTTGGCTGGGACTGCTTTGGGTGGGGGTAGAAACCCTTGGGCTGAAATCCACCCCCAAAGGAGAACTGTGCCCTGCCCCCAGGCCTGGCAGTCCCACAAGTTCGTTGCTGGGTCTGAGCTTCTCCTGGGTAAAGGAGCACTTTTTTAGGCTTGTATTGGAGACCTGCAAACCTCCCCCCAGACAGATGTTGGTCTCCGTGGTGGGTGCAGGAGAGTCACTGCTTGGAGCTGAGCTCAGCCCAGAGACCTGGCCCTTGCTCTTCTGCCCTTCCCTGGGGCTGAGCATTTCTCCACCTCCCCACTCCGTGGCTTTTCCTGTCTCAGTGTTGGGAAGGCTGGTGGATCTGCTGGACAGAGATAAGAGCGCTCTTCTTCTGTCCTCTTACTGCTTCCTGCAGTATTTTTAACTTCAGTCCAGCTGGAGCAGAGCCCCAGAGCGTGATGTGCCTGACAGGGCAGGTCTCAGCAGCAGCACTGCCGCGCTCGCAGGGAACCGGGGCTGTTGGAGGGAGAGATGCTTGGCTCTTCCCTCTGACTCCAGGGAGTGTTGCCATGGGCTGGGACCTTCTGCTCCTCCGGCTCATGGCCCCGTTCCTCTGTCTGCTTTCCCCTTTGTGTCTTCTCCATTGATGGCTCTCCCTAGTAGATCCCCCTGAGTAAGCCCTAGTAGATCCCCCTGAGTAGGAAGCACAGTGTTGGGTAGGGATATCCAGGCCCTGAATTCTGTTGTTAGGTGCTGCATTTGTCTGATTCCCGCCCTGGGGCTTTAGAGTCCTCATCAGGGCTTGCCCAAGTGGTGAGTAGGTTGGCTGGTTCCAGTTATTCACTGTACAGAGCCTCTGCTGAGCCAGAATGTGGGCTGCAGGGGCAGGGGAGAGACCCTGGCAGTGTGGAAGGACAAAGCAAGGGCAGAACCCCCTTGGCAGAACTGTGCCAGCTGGGCAAGAGCAGTCTCCAACAAGGTTTTGGTGTTTGGGTTTGGTTTTTTTTTCCTTTCATTGTTCCCTGCATTGGGCTCATAAGTGACAAGTGGCAGTGCCTGGGAGAGGGGAAGGGCTCAGCCTTTCTTCAATAACACGCAGAACCAAGGTGCCTAAGGGGGAAATGCAGCCTTTCTTTGTGCAATGTGCTCGAGTAGTGGAGCAGCCTGAAACAGGAGCTGCCTCCAAGTCCTTTGGAGCAGGTTTGCTGCTGCCTGATGCGGGAGGACTGCTGAGTTCTCAGCTTTATCTGTGCTCACAAAAGGGGAAACACCTTGCAGTACCTCTCCCTTCTTTTTTCTTACACTAGTCTGGTCTGTGAGGAAGAGGTTCTGCTACAAATGAGCCCTGCCCAGCTAGAGATGTTCCTCATTCAAACACATTCTTCTTCCTAGGAGGCAAAGGAGACCTTTACCCTTAGCACAGTCATAGAGCTTTCACCCTGGGCTGTGTCAGTGGGAGCGCAGGGCACTCTGGCCACAGGCAGGATTGCTGAAGGTGACCCTGCCCCTGTCCCTCTGGTGAGGAAGGTCCCCCAGCTCAGAGCATGTGGCTCCTACGTCAAGTCAATAGTCACAAGTCTGTCCTCTACAGAGAGCTAATGCCTTCGGCTGCCAGCTGGTGAGCATGGGTCAAGTTGCACTTCTTGCAAAGAGCAGAGGAGTGAGGCAGCAGAGCCAGCCTTACAGAGGAGTAGGGGTGCTCTGGCATTACCTCCGTGTGGGAGGGTCCCTGCCCAGTTTGGGGCTGCCTGGAAAGGGAGTAGAAAGTGACTTTGCGGGGCACCAAGGATCCAGACTCTGTCCTGGAAGGTGGCATCTGTTTATTAAAGGAGGAATGTTTTGAACTGCTGCACAGTGAGCAGAGAAGAGACCCTGAACAAAAGTCGCTCGGCCCTCTGGCTCTGGCAGCCAGAAGTGTGATGGGAAAGTCATTTAACGCCTCCCCTCACGCAGCTCAGCCTCACATGCCACCCCTGCACCCCAAGCACATTCCCGTCCCCTGCCGAGTGACCCACTGCAGGCTGGTGTCCCCGCTCCATAGTGTCCCTGGCTGCAGCTGGGGCTGTGGGGACAACAGCTGGGACTGTCACAGCTGGGGAGCTGGTGTCTGACTGGGGAAGGAGCGTGGGGTGAGCTCCCCGTGTGCTGCTGCCACGCTGGCCCTGCCTGCCTTGCCTCGCTGCCTCCCCGCATGCCTCTCCCCAGAGAAGGAGGGGGTCCCACTCTTCATGCTCCCTCCACGATGGTGTTCCCTGCTCCTCCTCACAAACCCCGCTGTGCTTTAATGCTGGCTTGCTCCTGCTGTGTGATGTCCTCACCCCCCTGCTCCATTCCTAGGCTCTTTGTTTCCTGTCCATCTGTTGGGTTATTATAATATATATTTTTTTGTAAATTTCCGTTTGAACATTTTGTCATTGTGAACAAAGAAAAATGATACCTTTTAAAACATATCCATTTTATTAAATGATTATTGTTATTATTATTAATAATGTTTACTACCTGAATTGATCAGTGAAATAAATACATTCAAAAACCCAACCTCCTCCTGTTTAATTTTCAGTCTCCCTGAGCAGTGTTGGTGCTACATTATGGGCAGGAGAGGGCAAAACTGACGCTGTTTCTCCTTTTATCAAATTCTGACAGAGCAGGCTCCAGACAGGGCTTCCTGCGTGGGATTTCTGGCCTGGTTGTGTCAGAAGCTAGACAAGATGATCTTGAAGTTCTTCTGTCTTTAAGCTTCACCTAGGAGCAGTGTCTAAACCAGCAACGGGCAGCTGGGCAGGATCCAGTTCCAGGAAATGAATTTTGTAAGTGGTGGAAGGAGCATTGCTGAGTCTGTGCTGGATGCAGGGCCAGAGAGAGTCTGCTCTAGGTCAGCTCCGTGCCGTGCCTGAACTCCTGCCGGTGAATAAACGTAGCACCAAACGCGTGAGACGAGGTACATTTGCTGAGCAGAGTTTACCCTGTGACGGCTGAGCTGCTCCCAAGTGGGAAGCAGGCCCTGCAAGAAGATCTGGGTTGGTTTGTTAGCCAAAGAGCTCTTTCCCACTCTGCCTGCCTGCCACAGTGAAACAACTAGAAACATCTGCTCCAAAGTACTAGAAATTTAAAGCTAAATTGCTTTCTTTAGAGCACCAGATTTTCCCTTGGTGAGGGCCAAATTCTGCTGTTGTTTACACCCTAAAGTCTGTTAACATCAGCACTTTTGGAGCCTTCATCATTTCTGCTCTGTACAATGAGCACAGTACAAGGTAACAGAGAGTTGGGCCCAATGGGGCAGCAGTTTCCAGTGTAGTTCTGG
This sequence comes from Nycticryphes semicollaris, assembly GCA_013400055.1. NCBI lineage: Eukaryota > Metazoa > Chordata > Aves > Charadriiformes > Rostratulidae > Nycticryphes > Nycticryphes semicollaris. The sequence goes on along the minus strand of VXBJ01002871.1, from coordinate 613,715 downwards.
TGGCCTGATACAGATGCAGCCTTCCTGATGAGCTGGGAAACCACAGGCCGCAGTGCTCAGGGAGTGCGGTACAGACCAGTCACGTCACCTCCCAGGTTCAAATGCATTTTGAGTTACTACTTTGCAAAGTTTCTGTTGGACTGAGCGTGTGTGCCCAGAATCACAGTTACCAGTCTCTCCCAGCAAGCACATTCTTGGCAGCATTTCTTTGAAGACTTGGTCAATGAAGCCTCTGCTTCTGGTGACACGCATCAAACTTACAGGAAGGCCTCGTGTGGGAGGTGTCCCTGGGATGAGCCTAACCCTTATCTTGCCAACCAGCTGCAGGGGGATTGTCCAGGAGCTGGGCTATGCAGCTGCAAACATTGTGTGCTGGCTGCACTGCCCTAAGACCTTCCTCTGGTGGTGTAAAGCCAGCAAGAAAGCAAGGATTGAACTACTCGGGTAAGTCAAAGCTACCTTCTGTTCTTTTTTCCCCTTTTTATTTGGTTAAGAAATTGCACAGAAAAGCACTGCCTTGTTGCAGGAGTGTGGGCTTGTTCTCCTAAAGAAGTTAGAGCTGCTCATGTGTTCAGCAGGGCCATGAGACTGGGATACAAAGACAGCTCATTGACCCATGTCTCCCAGCACGGTCATATCTAGAGGCAGATAGTTCACTGGAGCAGTGTCTAACATGGAAGACTCCACTGAACTCCACCTTTGGTGGTCAGCTCCCTCTCTGCTGGCCAAGCACTATTTATCACTTATTCCAAAACTGGAAAGGCTATTTTTAATTGTGATAACAATACATTTACTTCTGAATCTCCTGCAGTTTGCACAAACAAAGCTTTGCTTACAGATGTAATTCAGAGCTACAATAAGGCACGAGCAGTTTCATATTCTAGTTTTTGATTGCTTGACGTAGATTTTCTTGTCTACCCTAATAATGCACCTCCAGTAACGCTGAAAATACAAGCAGCTCTTGTACACTTCTGAGGACTAGTGAAAATGCATTTGATGGCTAGAGCTAAGCCTCCCAGTAGCTATCTGTTCATAATCCCTCCTCAAATTCAGGGCTGGAAGACCAGGAACATTCCCTGTCCTGTAATGAGAGACCAAGAATGTGCATACCTCTTTTAATTCTGTTCTTTTCAGAGCTCTCACGTCTTCTGTGAAGGACACCAAGTTCACCCAACTCATCCTCAGAACAAACCAGCAAAAGAGCTGGGCTGTGGCGTCAGTCCCAGAGCGTGCGGTGCCTACTTGCCTAGTCTCCACCTCACCCAAGTCTCACCAGGGGAGCGTTTGCAAGTGAAGATGAACAGTGGGATTCTCTTCTTGTCCCTCCTCGTCTTCCTCCCACTTGTGATACCCTTATGCCCTGTGCCATGCAAGTGTGCCACCAACATTATTGACTGCACATCAAAAGGCTTAACTGTAGCAAAACTACCAGTTGCCTTTCGCCCTTCAGCTGAAATTATCCACCTTGGTTACAACAAGCTCACCTCTATTCCCAATGGGCTCTTTGACAACCTAAGGAGCCTCCGGGTAGTCTACCTGCAGGGCAACCCTTGGGAATGCAACTGTGACATTCTCTACTTGCGCTCCTGGCTCCAGTGGCAGCAGAACCGGAGCACGTACAGGGATGTGAGATGTGCCTCCCCAGCTCACCTGCAGGACCGGGTCATCGCCCACCTGACAGAAGACGAGATCGTCTCCACGTGCCAGTACTGGTACTGCAGCCTGGCTCTCCTCTCTCAGCTCTGTCTCTTCATCCTCCTTTTCCTCCAAGGTATCCTGGTGATCTTCGTCGTTGTCTACCTGCAGAAATTCCGGAGAATGACCGCTGAAGCACGAAGCACCACCTGAGAACTGCACCAGAACCTGGGCACCTGAGTATCATCTTCAAGAAGCCCCTACAACAGTGATTGACATCACAAGCCTGAGGAACCCCTTGGGCGATGCTGCGCCAAGGTCAGGTGGCTTGTGGTACCCGGAGGGGTTATGATGGCCCCTTGGGGATTTTTGCCGTGAAGCAGAACAGCAAATAAAGCAAAACTGCACCATGATGCGAGTTTGCCCGTNGGGGAGAACGGGACCCCCGAGGCGGGGCTGGGGGTCGGAGGGCGCTCCCTCAGGAGGCCGCTGAGCGCCAGGGGGCGCTGCTTCCCGCCGGCGCCAACGGCCGTTAACGGTCGCCAGGCGGCGGCGCCCCCTAGCGGCCGCCATTGGCGCTGACCGCCCTCAGGTGTGCACAGCCCGCGGGTGCGAGGCTGATGAGGGAAACCTGTGAGGAGGAGGAAGGAGGTAGCCCTGGGCGTTACCTGAGGAGGAAAAAAAAGGAGAGTCCTGGGCTTCTGTGCTTCAGGTTGCTTCACCTCGGCTCGGCTGGTCTCTGAGGCCTACGTTAGCCCCAAAAGTACGAACTGTTGGAGTGGAACGAGGCCCCGGGTGCCTGGGTGGAAGTTGTGGTGGGAGGATGGGGTCCTGTGTGCTCTATGAATCCTCCTGGGCTGTGCCGAGGGTGGGCTGGCGCCCAGCGTGGCATCGAAGGCTGAGGAGGACATCTGCCATGTTGTGAGTGCCTGGGCCAGCCTGGCATGAGGTAAGTGACACGGGTCTCCCTCTGGGAGACCTCTCTTCCCGCCTTTTCCTTTCTCTACCCCACGTCCCTCCAAAACCAACCCCCTCTGGTGTTTGCCTGGCTGGATGTCACAGGGTAGCACCTGAGGAGAGGGAATTCCACTTCAGGTGTGGGTTTTTTTGTCCTGGGGAGTGGCCCTTGCTGGACTTCATAGCCGATGTGCCTCTCCCCCGGGGCTGGGATATCCCTGGCGATGTCACCAGTGACCGTGGTGTCCTCTGGGGATGCGGCTCTGCCCAGGGGCCTGCTCTGTGGAGATACTTTCAAATCCCTGAGTTTTAAGTTTGGGTTTTGGTTTTTTTTTTTTTCTTCCTCTGAGGAACAAACTTTCTATAGGAATAGAAAGCCAGTTTTCTGGCTTGTTCTTCCCCAGTGTCATTTTCCCAGAATCAAGATGCAAATGTGTAAGGAAGTAGCACAACCCATTGTCTTCCCTTCACCTCTTCCTTCTTGTTTATATAAATCAATTATACTGTTATTTTAGCTAGTTTATGCCTGTTGTTGAAGTCCCTTTCCTTTACTGATACATGCAAGGGAAGTAAAACCCCCTTTGCTTTCCCAATACTGTTGCAGTGTGTGCTGATGTGGCGGAAGGAATCCCTCTATTTTTGCCTGCAGATTTTTCGCTGAATTTACCTGGGTTAGAGGATGTTTCTAGTGCCCAGTTACTGGCAGTGTTAGAGGCATGGGGTCAGCTGCTGGGAGAAGCTGGACCGGGAGCAGGCAGGATCCCAGCCCAGTGCCTCTGAATGCGCTGGGCTGTCAGCACTGCCACCGGGTGCTGGTAAACCATCAGGGCTCGGTGTAGACTAATAACTGCTGACTTTGGTTTCATTTCCCCAGGGAGGCAGAAGGGGTCCCGACTCTGCATCATTTAGTCTTGGCACATGAAAGGTAAAAAAGCCTATTTGGCATCATTTGCACCTGTGAAGAATGTGACCAGCCATGGCAGTGTGATAACGAATTGCACTGAGTGCAGAGTGATTTGTATGCCATGGCAGCATGTCTAAGCCATAAATCTAGAGCCTGCATGTCTTGAGAGCACTGCACGTCACAGATGCTTTCCGGCTCTGGTGGCCTGCAGAGGATCTGCTGCTGAGAGGAGAGTTGCTTTCTTGCTGAAAGCAGACACCATCCAAGGCTGCACAGTGTCTTCAAAAATAAAGCAGTGGTGAAATACGGCAAAGATAAATGCAAGCTATTAAGCCATTTTGCAAATCTCTTCCTAGCATCAAAGCCTATGCAACACCTGGGCATGCAGGACTGGGCTGCCAGGTGGGCTGGGCAGGCTGCTGTGTTGCCAAAGGCTCAGGGTGCTTCCAAGCAGCTCTTTTCTCTGAGAGATTCTGGGTTTAAAACCCTGGGAAACCAAACCAAAGTGTGTTTGTAGCTTCCACCATACAGAGTTCCAAATCTGAGGTGTCTAACAAGCAGGTCAGCACTTCCTAAATGAAGGACTAAAGGGTAGATGACAGTGGGGAAGGCACACTGGTTGTTTCGTCTTTCAAATGCCCTCTTTTTCAGGTATCTACATGGTGATTCTTGCATGCTTTGCAGAGTAAAAGAAGTCTTGAAAGCAAAACAAGCTGATCTCGGAGCCTAGACAATTTTTAGCCCCAAATCCCACAGAGAACTGTTTTTCAGTCCCTGTACCTTATGGTGGTAGTGGTTGTGCTTTGTTTCAAGATTACTGCAGGTGCTTGTTTACAGGTTGTCTGGGTTCATGTGACACCTGGGAACTTATCCCTGTCATTTAAATAGACTTGTGTTGTTCCTGCACCTTCCTATGTGGGATGAAAATACCAGGTTTGTACATATAATGAACAACTTGTCATCCACTGCAGGGCTTGGTCCCTGAGCCAGGCCAATTCTATACAGCAACTGGAGATTAAGTGGTGCTTGGAGATCGTCTGGAGGAAAGTCCTGCAGGAGCATGGCATATCGCAGTCTCACGTAATCACAACTGTATGCTGTGCGTGTGCCCAAGTGAGAACATTCAATGGATGCCTTGGTGGCAGGGGATTTGTGGCATTGCTTATACATTGGAAAGGATATTTTTCATGGTCATTAACAGGAGCCTACCTGGTCTTCTTCAGACCCCCCATTTCCCTTCAGGATTGAAACATGCAGGACATCCCAGAAAGAGTGCCAAGAAAAACCGTTGATTCTGCATCATGGGACATCTTGTCTGTGCTAGTGTTCAAGGGAGAAGAACTATTCTAGAAATGTTTAGAAATGGCTTTTACTTATTTTTGTATATTTGCATATGAAAACTGAATCTCCCTTAGGCTCATAAGCCTGATTTTAGAGGGCTTTAATGGAGAACACATGGTCTAATTTAACAGGTTTCCGTAAAAGATTTAGCTGTCTTGGTTAAGTTAGCAGAATATCAAAGCAGCAGGTTGCAGTGTTAAGGCATGTTTTGAAGACAGTATGTGCATACATACTGTATGTCTAGATGAAAGTATATATTCCCTGGAAGGACAGGATAGAGCATTATTGGAGGATATAAAAGATTTAAATGGTTTTAGTCCAAAAAAACCTCCCAAATCACCCTCTTAAATCTACCAGTAATTTTTTTACCTATTTCTTTACATGTCTCGTGGTCTGCTTCTGCCCTGATTTGTTTGTGACTATTGAAAACAGGATATATTGGGAGGTATTTCTTTATATTTCCATATGAGAGGATTAACGAGAGGATTAACGAGAGAATTACAAAACCAAAATGCTAGGAATGTCCTCTATGGACACCTACCAGTTTCAGCTGTGTAGCACCGCTCTGTGTTCCGCATCTGGAGCAGCTGATGGGCACTTCTAACCCACCCTGGCCCAGTGATTTGATGCCATTCATTTTGTTTGGAAACTGAGCTCTGCTCATGCAGTGAAAGACTGTCTCCAGGGTCATTACCCATATTGAGATGTGATTTGCTTGTGCTCGGAAGAGGGCAGCAAACAGCTTTTTAATCTCCTGTTTGCTTTTACTAGTAAGGTGAGACGTGGTCTTGGGAGAGGGTGAAGGCAAGTGTGACGTGTGTCTGCCTGGAGAGACTGACAATGGTGCTTCAAACTTAGCTGTCCAAACAGCAACGTTGCTTTCTGAACCCATAACTACTAGTTTAAACAGTCTTTTCCTTGTTGACATTCCAAAAATCAGACTGAAACTGGGGGTGGGGGGGGGAAGAACAGAGAGGAGGTGGGCATCATGTTGCTATGGCTGTCATGGAAATAGTATTGTTTCTCTGTGGTGTTTAGTCTGATGAGCTGTGGAGGGCTGAAATCCACCCCTTGGCAGTGGTGTGTGGGGAAACTTGCCCGTCATTGGTGAGAGCGGTGGTTTTCCACTGGCATGCCTGTTGAAGATGGGAAGGTGCCTAGAGGATGGGTGGGAGGTGGGTGCTCGGAGAATACCCCAGGACAGAGGTGCAGAACAGCTCAGTTACTCGGGTTTGTTCTGTGCATCCATGGGATGGAAAATGCGGTGGCCGAAGAGGCAAATGTAAGCACCCAGGGGATTTAAATGCCCCATGCGCTGGGCAGGAGCTGTGGAGAGCTGAAGTCTGGATGGAAGTCCTGTAAAACGCTGACAAGTCCTGTTACAGCTCCTAACTTGGTTGGCTCTCATGGGATAACACAAAGGCTGTGCCTGTGTTTGTGGAGCTTTTACCACCAGGGGCTTTTACCTCTGGCTTTCTCAAACCCAACAAGAAATGGTGTGGGTGCCCACGCTTGTTCTGCGTCTCCATTACCCGATCTTTCAACACAGTGTTAGCAAGCTATTTCTTTTTTTCCCGGGATGAAACTTTATTTCCCTCCCATTGATCATGGCCAAAGAAGAGAGCTCAAATGGAGATTTTATTCCAGAAACAATGGCCCCCTTATGTGCTGTGTCATGCTCTCTGTGAATGAACCTGCTGGTGAAATGAAGGCTTTTCCTCAGGCTATTTTTGACTTTTCTCAGGTGAATCTTCATATTAGATCAGTTGTCTGGATTCCTCAGGGAGAAAGAAGGGAGGTAAAGCATGAAATCTTTGTTCCATGGGGATGTGAGACAAAATGACAGTCAGTGGGACTTGGGTTTCATATTCAGTTTCCATAAATTCCCAAGTGCTTTGTCAAGATTGTCCACGTTAAAACCTATGAAGCAGAGGGCAGTTTCCCTGTGCATATGGACATTTTTTTTTCTGCCTCATAATGCTTCTCTCCAGGTCCAGTCCAAAGCCTCCACCCTGGGCTGGCTGTTCATTCAGACCAAAGCTGGCGTCATCCCTCTTGCCTCATCCTTGGCTCTGCTGGGAGCTGCTGCCTCCTCCGTTGGTACCTGCTCTTCCCCACCCTTCCCAGCGCTGCCAGCGTTTCTCGAGTTGTACATAAAATATAGCTTTCTTCTTTCACATGTTTGGTCCTTTGCTGACTGAGCTGCACCAAAACCATCAAACTGATTAATTTGATGGTCCAGCACAGACAGCTTTGGAAGCAAGACGTTGTTGTTCTCAATCACTTCCTCTGCGCTCATCCCCTCTGCCACGATCCATCAGGAATATCATTTTAATGATCCCTGTGCTGTTTTTTCTCTTTGCCTGAGACTTGCAAAAGTGCAAGAATCAACATTACTTCTGCGCTGCCTACCCCTAAATGAAGGGAAACTCCCTCCAAGTGCTGTGCCTGAATTTCAGTGAGCAAATTCCTGTGCAGCTTCCTACAGTTCTTCACGTAGACAGAAAAACCACATAGAGTGGTTTTTATCTGTCTGTTGCTGGTTCTTGGTCTGAGCATTAAAAAAGGACTGTAATGTTTTTCTATTTCTGTGTTGAGTGAAGCACATGGAGAGGAGGAATAGATAGATACTTACATAAGGTATGCATGGAAAGAGATGGAATTGTCTGTAATTTACAAATGTATTGCAAGAGAGATTTTCATGTGTGGATCCGAGAGAAGGCTCCACATGAATTGCAGTGTGGTTTGGACTACAAGGTAGTGCTCACACTCTGGGAGAAGTCACACTTTGGATAAGTTGCTGTGTGTTGCAATACACCAGTGCCCTAGTTTCTGTTCTAGACATGTGGGGAAGTAAATGATGTGGAGATGCAACTGCTGAAAACGTGTGTAACTTGAAGGCAGTGGGAATAGGGAGTGAAATCCTAGCCCTGCTCTGTTCTGCTGTTGACTTCAATAAACCCAGCGTTCACTGGAGGAGCCTTTGGAGTGTGCAGAAGTGTGCTAGGCCGTGCACACAAACTGCCATAAGAGATGGAGCTCTTACAGAATGAGATGTAGCGCAGGAAGGCTCAGCTGTGGGGTGGGGGTACTTGATTATGCATGTTTTGGTAGTGTAAAGTTAGTTATGCACAGTAAGGCAAGTATTTCTAAAACCACCAAAAGCATGCATCTGAGTCCTGTCAAAGTAAAAGGAAATTGGGATGAAAGTTGGGCACTGTGTGCCCTAAACTTGTTCCAGAGTTTAATTAGCTGTGGAAAAATTAGCATGTAAATTCAGTCCCTGTTTGTGAGTTTCCAACATTCCTACCTTGCCTTGCTTTTATCTGTAGATGTCTGCAGGGCCCCATGTGCTAGGCAGTCTGTGTTCCCAGGGATGGGAAATTGTGAAATCCATGTGGGATGGGAAATTATCTCAGATGTTTCCCATCTTAGATAGGGGAAAAAGAGTCTTTCTTGGAAACGATTCAGCTGAAACCCAGGGCATACAACTGGTGTATTCATCTTCATGCTTACCCTCCTGCCTACTAGTAACCCTCTTGAATTTCTAAATGAAAAATTACTCTAATCCAAAAATTGAAGCTTGAATATTAGTGAGCAGGAAAACAGACATCTAAACAAGTCCACTGATTTATATATATATTTTAATCCATGTTTTGCAAGTAGATACTTGTACCAACTGTTCCTTGGTCTCGTGAAGTTGTAGGTTTCATATTAAAATAATTATTCACTGAATGGTTTTCAATGGTTTTGTATGTTGTGTAGTGAAGAGTTGCTGGAAGTCATTGCAGTTTGGGCTTCCTCACTAGCTGCCCAAGGTAGCCAGCATTAACCCATCCTCAGAGGTCTTTCTCCTCAGCTTCCCTGAGCAAGGGAGGTTTGAGCTGCAAAGGTAAAGAGGCCCCTGGCCTGACAAAGGGGTGGGAGCATTCACTGCTGACTGTTCATTTGCTGTTGTGAGCTGCCTGGCAAAGGTTTCCTTGCTCAGCTAGGGAGGAAGAACCTCACTGCAGAGTTCAGCATCAGTGTTGCTGATGTTCAAATCAAACTGAGGGCAAACAGCCCTCAGGATGAAGTCCATGCACATCACCAGGAAGACAACTAGGAGAGAGCAGAAAAATAGTCTAGACTTGATGGGCAATTTCCTGGCAACAAGGAGGTTGATCTGGGCAGATTACTGAGTATTTGCAAATGCTGAAGCAGTTGTTGCCTACTGAGCTGGCCTAGTTGTATCCTCAGCAATTCCTACTGCTGGAAGAATGAGTGGCAAGGGTAACAGAGGAGGGAGGATCTGGTTACAGGCTCAGAGAGGAATGCCAGCATTTCCTTGCCTGTCTTGACACTGGTTTTCTGCTACTCTTGCCCTGCCCTCCTACCTTTCTGGCTAATCCAGGCCCGGTTCAGAGTCCAGCACAACCGGAAAAGAAGGCTTTTCTGTTGGAGTTACTGCATCCAAGTCAGTGTATGCCAAGCTGTATGTAAAATAAAATGTATTGGAGCTGCTGCACCTAAGCTTGCAATGGAGAGAAAAGCAATAGAACTTGTGGGCTGCCATGAGGCACCCTGTAGCTTGATAGTAAAGCAGCTTTTACAGGCACTTTGTAAGCAGAAGGAAAAAGCTGAAATCTGTTTTATTGAGTTATCAAAAAAGTCAATCTAGAAAGTTAATCTCAGAAGTATACTAAATTTTAACATCTGCAAGTGCTTTGAGACTGGTGAGTGAAGAACGCTGGGCAGAAGGAGAGGGTGTATCTGTAGTTCAAAGCAGGGGCAAGGATATACCTCCTGCCTCCAGCTTGGCTCTGCAGTAACTTCTGAAAAACGATTTCTTTGCTTTTGAAATACATTTGACTGAACTAAGTGGCATGGCGTTCTCAAAATGTTTTCCTTGGCTTGTCCAATGTCTCCTGGCTTCTATTCCTTCTCTTTTCTTTCCTTATTCTTTACAAACAATTCAGTTTGAACCTTACTTTACTTTGTTTAGGTTTAGTATTTCCCACAAATATTTAAGGCTATGATATTTATCTCGAGCAGCAAACCAAAGAATCACAGAAATTCTGTGTTAATATCTCACCTTCTTTTTGCTACACAGAGGTTTCCCTGAGCAGATTTAAAAGCTCCCCAGCTGCTTATTCCATCCTATTGCAGCATAGAGGATTTGGTCTGTTACCTTTTGGATGGTAGAACACTTTAAAACAACTCCAGGCACCGTTTATCCTTTTGCCTACCTTGTGATGAATCTGCTCTTTTAGGGAATGTGGAGAACATATTTAGTAAAATAAAAATATATCTCATAGATACTTCTCATCAACAGATCTCAGGGGGCTTTGCCAAGCTGGACACCAGTTGTTCCATCTATTGCAAAGATGGAGAAACTGAAGCAGGGAAAGTCTTGGATGTGCCTGCTCCCACAGAGCACATCAGCAGTAAAGCTGGGATTGAACATCCCTACATCTTGCACCAGCTTCCTGGGAAGCGGGAGGGAAGGATAGTGCTGCCCAAGGTGGCTGTCTTGCATGTAGCTCTTCTTCACTTTCTTAAGAATTTGCACACAACAGAAAAGGGACCGTGTCCCCCTGTTTTTCATGGTTAATTGTCAAGTTCCCTCTCGGTTTCAGTAAGGCTGAGGCTGGAAGAGTTGCTGTTACAGGCTGACACCAGGGTCCAGGCCCTGTGCTTAGATGGGAAGATACCCCCACCTCACATAGGTCTTGTAAAGTGGTGCCGTGAGTTTTCTCAAAATATTCAAATCCTTGGTGTTACAGGAATGACAGGAAAAAAAGTATTTTTTGGTGTGTGGTGGTGCTAGGAGCTGCTGCACTGGGAAGAACTCTAACTTTGGTCTTGTTGAGCATGATATGTATCCTACAGTCTGACAAGGTGCAGAACTAGCAGTGGGAACAGAGGTCTCCAGTCCCAAACACGCTTCACTCAAGGGTGCACAGAGATATTGGACAGTGTCCTCTTTCAATGTGTGAGGGAAGCGAAATCCTGCTTTCATTGAGTCTGCGTGGTCTTGGAGTAACATCATTTCTCTCTGCTGTGCCGCAGTGATGCACTGGGCTCCCCTGCTTGTGAGCCATAACACCCACCGTGGGATGTGTCTTCAAGCCTTCAGCCATTTTTTCTGGAGGCTGAGATACAAAGGCAATTGTGATGCTCAGAGAAGGGAGGGAAGAGTGCATGCCTGTCCCATAAGATAATGTGTCTCCACCTACGCCTGGCATGGCTGTGTTTTTCTAGCTCTTTTGTGGTTTTGTTGTTCTCCCCTTGCACCCGCAAGACCTTGCTCTGGCTATAGCAGTTGGCTAAACCTTTCTTGTGTTCCTCCCACAGGACCCAGGCACAAGCCCAGCCAAGCTTTTCATACGTGTCTGCAGATGGACCTTTGCCCCTATGGTTTGCCTGGCCCCCTCTTCACCCGTGGACAGGCACTCCAGTGCATGAAGTGGACATTTTCCAGCCCTGAGCTGCCAGAGTTAATTAACCTTCTGCTAAGGCCAGGCCAGTCTTTCTGGGAAACAAGATCCATTGGGCTCTGCATTCCACAAGCTTCTCTTTGCCTGGCGTCTCGTGTATCTGTACAGGGAAAATCCATTTCTTCCTCCATATTCTTGCATTTTGGGATTGGAGGGGGCAGAAGCCTGGGGAAGAGAGAAAGGATCAAGTTCCCCAAGTCTCCCTGTTGTCAACTGCTGCCAGGAACTCGCCATGGGAGAAAACCAACCCAAAGCTGCTGGAGATGCCTTGGCTCTTCCTGGGCAGAGGATGCACATGTGCAGTTTTTCCCATCTCCTCTGAGTAAGAGCCAAGTGTCTCATTCCTTGCAGCAGAGCAAGTCTTTGTATAAGGCAGCGGCTTTAATTTCCTAGGAATTGCTTGGCATGACTGGTCCAGCTTAGCCCTTGTCCTCTCTCTTCCAGCAGGTTTGCCCCACTTTCAGAGGAAAGCACAAGGCTTTTCCTCTGGTCTCTCTTTAATTTATGTAGTACTACTGGTCAAACCCCTGCAGAATAATGTTCTTAATGCCTTTACCCTTTTGAGCCATGGGCCCAATTCCCTTCTGTGCCTTGAGGTTTCAGAGGTCCTTGAGATACTGTTCTCCAAACAGCCTGGGTAGACAGCAGTCAAGGGTTGAATGGACTCTTGCTGCAACATGCTGGGCTCCAGTGGCTGAGTTCTTGGGGCAAACTGTAGAGAAGAGTGTTGAATTCTTACCTGGATGATCTTTATCTTCAAACAAAATACCCCTTTTGTACTGTGCCCAGTGCATCTGTGTGTTTTCAGGCTTGTACCACCTGCATCACTGTGCTTCGTCTCCTGATGGGTTAGTGCTGGTGCCAGAGAGAACAAATGTTGGGTTGTTCCATCTCCCAATACATGCCTGCCTGACGCCTGTCGGTATCGTGCTGTATAAGGCTATTTAACTCCTCTGTGGTGCAAAATGCTCCCTTCCAAAAGGCCCTAATCAAGCAGAACGCTGGCCAGACCCGTTCCTGTTAACGGAGCCTGTCTTTCCTTGTAAGAAAAAGAAGTCCAATCTCACTGTCTTCCAAAAATAATAATTGAGAAGTATAACCTTGCATGAAAGCGCGTTATGCTCCGGAGAAAGAAAGATAGGGACCTTTTGACTAGTGTTGGGGGCAGGATACAGAGCGTTGTTTGCTTAATGTGAAAAAAGCCAGAATTTACCTGTATGGTCTGCTCCTGTTTGGATAGAGGCTGCAAACCCCCCCTCCCCCATCTAGTACTGTGAGCAAGTTGCAGTAAATCAGGACAAGCTGAGTGGGGTTGGTGTTGGGGTGGGTGGTTTTTTTGTTTTTTGAAAGGGCCTTGATTGTCCGGCTGTTTTTCTCCCTTGGTACCGCTTCACGCCACTTTTGACTTTGATTAATAGGTCTCTGAATAAAATGTTAATCTAACTAGGGGTCCTTGGCCCAGCCCCCCCGCCCTCTATGCTGTGCTCCAGAAATATCAGAGAAAACACACAGAGGTTTTGTCTCCCTGCAGAGCACTTGTAGGTTTTGATTAATGGGTGGAAGGGCCCAGCTCCAGGTTTGTGGCATCTCTCCCGACTGCAGAAAAATAAGCAAAAAGTCACCAAATGTGACACAGAGAAGGAAAGTCCCAGGAGTAGCAATGAGAGGAAAGAAAGGAGAGAGCAAGGAGCTTATAATTCAAGATGTACCCCACTGTAAGCCTTGGTATTTGTGTGCCTGAGTTCAGATGCCCATCTCCAGTTTAACCTTTCTTTATAAGGAGCTCAGCTGATGTTGCTGGATTCAGCAGTTTCCAAGCTCTGGGATGTCTTAACTCCTAATATCTGCATCATGAACTACTCTGCACATTGCCCTGGGCTGACACTTCATGTGCATGTGTTAAGAGTGGCTAAGATGGCTCAATAAAAAAATGAGACCTTACACTTCAAACAGGACACGTTTCCCCTTTTCCCCTTCAAATTCTTGCCCATTCTCTGAATGAAACTTCTTTTTCAGCTTCCGAAATGATCAGAAACATGTGTTTCATTCATGTTTTCTGGCCAGTACTGAACTCAGAAAGGCTGTTCTTGTATTACTTTCATGTGGAAGCTGGACCTGGTGGAAATTTGCTTGTTCCCTCAAGGTGGATCATTTGGTGGAACTACAGACATAAGAAGCTACTCGTGTGAGGGCTTGTCTACGCGGGGCAGTTAGGCTCCAGTGGGTCAGGAAGTCAAACTGAGCTACTATCTTAGTCTGGAATAAGAGTATCCAATGAAGGGCCTCATCAAAAAAGCTATTCCTGAGGCAAGATTTAAGTAATGGTGTGGGATGTGTATAAAGTGTGAAGGAGAGTGAGGACTGTCACATGTACCACCTTACAGCTCCCTTCCCTTGCAACCCTTCTATCAAACAGTCCGTGCCCTGCAATGTTCTTCCATTTCCTAATGGAGTAACTGGAGCAAAGCTTGTCTCAGAGCTGGAAGAGACAGGCTGGGCTGTAAGGCAGTTGGGGTTTCTTCTGTGTGTGCTCAGTGCTATGGTACTCTTAACTGGGGAAATGATCACACCATTGAGAAAAGAGGAGTGTGGGGGGGGAAATCCCTGAATATTTTGAGCCTGGATTTTCAGTCGGAATGTGTGAAGGGCTTTAATATGTGCAGTTGTAATACTCCCTTGTGACAAGGAAAAGTCCTGCATCCTCAGCTACTGGAGATATCTTTCCATTAAGAAAAATCAACCCTGATACAAGGAGATTTACACTTTTGTCACCTGGAAGGAATCTGTGAAGGAGCATGGCCTTTCCTGGCACCAGGATGGAATCACGACAGTCGATGTATAGCCTTTCTTCTCTTGGCATCTCCCTGGAGGCCTGTCAGTCCTTGATGGGTCTGTCATCCAAGTCACTGGACAAGTGACATGCCTGGAGGATGCGGCTGTCTGTGCTGACAACAGCTTTGTTTCCCTTGTGATGGATGGCTTTGTGGCCCAAGCCTCGCCATTGTCCCCTGCCTGTGGCCTTGCTTCGGTGATTCTTATCTGCCCTGGGCATCCACTCCCTGCCACGAAGGTGAGCGGTTGCCAGTGCTGCGCCTTCTCCTTAGGTGCCTTTCCAGGACTGGGGTGGGGGGAAGGACAACGGGAATACCCTGAGATTGAGTGAAGCCAAGCTGTGCTGTTTACCTGGGCCTGTGTGGCATTGGGCTCTTATCGGCGAGGGGAAGGCAGATACGAGGGCCTCTTTTCCTTAGTCAAACAGTCAGTTGTAAAGGCAGCATGGAAGTGCTCGTGTAATTACTGCTCTCTGGCTCTCGCACCCCTATCTTGTAAATCACCAATCCATCACAGCCCTCCTCCTCGTATTGTTCTATAATTAACTGGACAAACTACAGGAGCATTGTCATAGCTCCCTGTTTACAGAGGAGGGACAAAGACTTGAAGGAAGATTTCAGTCCCCTTCAGCTTTTTTCCTCTTCTCTTGAACTCTTTTTTTTTCTGTATCTTCTGATCCATCTCATGACTCTAAAGATGTCTCACCTGCTTCTCTGAATGAGCACTTATTTGCAAACCTACAATCAACACAGAAGGAGTGGCCACAAAAGGACAGACCCAAGGATTTTAACCCGTCTTGTTCCACTACAGGTGTGTGCACGTGTGCTCACTGAGTCTCTAGAGCAAGCACCAGCTCAGTTCTGCTGAACAGGCATTGGATCCTCTGCTGTGAAAATGGGCTGCAGTTGCCTCATCTATTCCTTTGTGATAATATGCTGAGGATTTAGCTCCTAGCAAACGGTCTGTTTATGAGCTAGCCAATCCTTGGGGCTGGATTATGAGCTACAAGGGAGATGGAAGATTTCCGAAGGGTGTGGTAGTGCAAAGATTTGGGGAGTTACTGATACTTTAGCATTATTGACCCAGGAAGGTAGATAATACATTTCAAGGTTCTATATGGTTCTCAAGGCTATAAAAAAGTTTGAGGTGGGCTCCAGAGCATGGAGGGAACTGGCAGTGATGTGGGGTAGTGAAGCTGGTTTCTTTTCTGTAGATCAGATGAGTGAGGCTACTGTGCTGCTGCTGGGCAGCATGGGGAGTTGGTCGAATTCTGCAGGAGGTGGAGGCAGAACTTTCCCTAAGTTGGGCCATCTTACTATTCTCATTAGTCTTTGGAGGGAGTATCCTACTCCATTGCCTAGTGAGAGAATACAGGGTTGTGGGTAGATCAGGAGAGCTGGGCTAAAGCTCTACTCTTCTTGTTCTATCGTTTTTCCCCTCTTGCCTACTTATAGCACTGCTTCAGAGCAGGGTTTCTCTCACTTTAGTGTACAGCACCTGACACGCTGCGGCCCTGTTTTCAGCTGGAAGCTGGGTAGTGCTAGAGCACTATAAATAACAGTGGTTTATAGACCCTCTGTTCTCTTCCTCTGCAAGTTTTTAGAAACGGTCACAGTTCTCAACATTGCTGCTTTGACAGCACAATTTAGTCTTTTGTGTTGATAGTGTCATGCAGCCAACTTTGCTGACCCCACTGGCATCCCTTGGAGCAGATTTTTGGCTTGGAGGCTGAAGATCTACTTTTCTTCCTTATTTGAGGTGTCATGTAGGTCTGTTGGATGAAATGTATGCCTTTATGTTCTAGTAGGCCAGGCCTTATAATAAAAACCAACAACATTACTTATTTAACAGTCATCTCTCAAATCTTCATTTCCAGCTCTTGTGAGCTGGAAATTAGACCTGTCCCCCTATGGAAACTCTGGAGAAGTGACCTGAGCCTGACCTCTAAGCCATGGGGCACTTCTTAGTGCTACCTGCATCCCAGTGACCAGGTCACCTGTATTAGTATCTGAGTACATTGGATTCCCTCTTGTGAGGCCAGTGAAGCACAGGGTGTCTAAGCTCTGCTTGGAAAAAGGCTTTGCCACTTCAGTACGTTTGAATGGAAAGGGGAAGACCTGTTCGAGTTTATTTTACAGCCCCTTTTATTGACTTGATTTATAGCCTGAGGCTGTGAGTTAATTGAGGTCTAGTCCAGGAGAGGGCACCTGGGAAGGGGAGGTGCTGCAGTGCCACCAGAGGGAAAACAGGCAGGAAAGTGCTTTTATAAAGCACAATTTGTTGCAAGCTCTGGCCCTTGCTCTGTGACAGCAAGCCCAGCTCTTGGCACCTGAACAGGTTGTTCTGGCTCAGGGAACATCCTTACCTCACTGTGGGTGGCAAGAACCAGGGGGCAGAGGTTAACCAAGAGAAGTTGCTTTTTTCTTGGTGTGCCCTTCATTAAAGCATCCTCCTGCCTGTTTCTTACGGGTGAAACTAGTCACCTGAATAAGCGCGACTGTCATCGCCTTCTTTAATGGCGACCTGGCAGGGTTGTTCCCATAGCCTGAAAGCAGTTGCCTTTTGGTGCACACCTCCTGGGCCTGCAGAGTAGATGCTAAAGCCACCTCCCCTCTTTGGCACCTAAGTGTGGGATGAAGGGAATGATACTTACTCAGCCCATGCTTGCCTGGAGCAGGTACCCCGACTTCATTCCTAGTGCCTAGTCACTCCTTGGATGGCTGGGTCAGTAAATTCCAGCTGAATGAGATGGAGCAGCCATGTGCTGCAAGTATAGAAATCAAAAGGTGAGCTTGTTGAATGATGGATGTCCCCATCTCCTTGCATCTCAATGTTACTAAAAGGAATCAGCTATCCTGTCTCTCTCCTTCCTGCTGTCCTAAAGCTTGGCAAGGAAGGCTGGGTTTCTAGTGAGAAGCAATATCCTTTTTCAGATAAACTGCTAGAGCCAGGAAAAGCACTTGTTTAGCCCTGGTCAGATAATTACCTCTTTGACCAAATGGAGTGTTCCCGGGCTGTGCTGCTCTTCCCCTGCCCACCGTAGTGCAGTGAGAAGGGCTGATACACCTCAGTATGTGCTGAGGGGGCTCTTCATTGAAATGAACCCACCACAGATGCTGGTATTTTGAAATGCCTTTGGCTCAGCCCTGCCCTTGCTGACTGGAGAGTGATGGGGAGTGACAGGGATGCTGAGGTTCGGAATGGCACTCGGTCATCCCATGTGTAAGATTTTACAGCAATCACATTGTCCCTTTGCAGATGTGTGGCTGCATGGGGTACCTGATCAGACTGGGGAGAGGGAAGGAGTTTCCTGCACCAAGGGATGGGCTGTACATGGCGCTTGAGGCCTCCCACCACAGGCTGGCCGAGTCCTGGGGTCTCTCTCCCCCCTGATTGCTCCCATCAGGCTAATCCTCCTCCCGCTGGTCGGCAGAGGGCAGCAGGAACCCGGAGAGAGACCTTGGGATGCACTTCTGTTGCTTCCACTGGCGAGGCCAGGGAAGAGGGTCGGCCTGCTCTGGGGGAGATTTCCCTGCCACTTGGATAGAAACCTCTCCCAGCTGGATCCTCCCTCCAGTTCCTCACTCCAGCCAGTGTGAGGGAGCGACTCATGGGGATCTTCCCACAAAAGGGTTCTCCGAATCCCATTGCCTGCTCACGGGCCTGTACACACAGATGGGACTGTCCCCTGCTCATCTCTGCCATCTCCACTCGTTTCCCCGCTGCAGTGGCCAAAAGCAAATGTTGTTGACAAAGGACAGTGGCTGGCGCAGATCCCTTGGTCTTTCCTTTGCTTCATGCTCTGGGTGGTCTGGAGATGTTTTACAGGGGACACATCCCCAGCTCAAGGTGTGGGTCTTCTGCATTTCCCCATGTGAATCTATATTAGATCAAGAGATGGGCAATTTCAGAGTTAGCACTGGCTGTATGAGCACTTCTTACTTAACCTTCATTTGGCTTTTTCAGACTCCATCCCAAATCTGGCCACCACAGCTCTGCTGGGGCTGTTTACTGCCCTCTGCAGACACAGATAAAAAACCACCTGCAGTACTGCAAGGGCAGCTTTGAAGCCAGATGTGCTGCCCTGGTTGGCACTGATGTCATTCCTTATAACCTTCTTGCCTGGTTTTAAAAACATGTGGTATCTAAAAAGACATTCCTTTTTCCTTGGGTTTTTTTTTTTTTCCCATCTCGAATTCTTACTTCCCTCGTGGCCTGCTGCACTCCCTGTTGTATGGCCTATTTAATGTAGGATCTGGCTTCAAATTACACATAATGAAGCTGCTTCTGCAAAGACAACCCTATTTCCCAGGTCCTCCTTTGCACTAGATCTCATGTGTAATTGCAGGGGAAGTTGATAGAAAGCTAAAAAGAAATAGATTTTCTTTTTTTTTTTTTTTTCCTGCAAATTATTTTCCCAACAGAAGAACAATGGAAAGTGAAGCCAGGTTTCCTTTTCGTTTCAAACCGCTTGGCAGGCGGTATGTAGACAACCTGGCCATCCCTCAGTGTATGATCCAAATGAAACAGTCCAGTCTCCAGAGCCCAAACTGTCTCTGACTGTCAGGCTTCAGTTGCTATAGCATCTTCCTGTCAGAGGTGTGTGTCTCAGTACATCCTGCACCGTACTGCAATCCTTCTGAGTGACTGTCAGAACTACCCTCTAATCGCCATTTGATGAATGTAAGTCTGGAAGAATGGCACTGATTTCAGTGGACTTATTCCAGGTTCATGTGCTCTAGCTGAGGTTGGGGTCAGGTTGACTGATGTCTCAGCTTCTGTTCTTTTGTGGTTTTCTGTCCGTTTTAATTCCATCTGTTGCTTTCCTAATTATAGTTGATCAAGGATGAGCAATGAGTCGTACAGAGCAGTCTCATGCATCTGCTCATACGTGTCACCTAAATCCCAAACCAAATCTGTCAGGTGCTTGATTTCTTTTTCATTCATTTCTATGGACTGTGGAATTTTCTAGCTTGAACTAGAAAAGCAACAGAGGCTGGAAGGCTACAACAGAGCCATTCCATGGAGATTTCTTTTTCTACATGGAAATGTGGGAAAGGATCTCTGTTAGAGGCTATTTCTTTCCAGTCTTGTGGAGTGTTCTTCCTCAAACAGTACAGGCATAATGCATCTGACTTAGAGTTATGCTGGCTGACTAAAAGAAGGAAGATTTGGCTCAGTCCTGGAAATGACAGGTGATTTTATAACTGTATTTAATCACTATTGCTACTGGCACACTCTTTTGTTTGTGTAAACATAGAATCTTTGTACCAGGCAGGACAGAAGTGTTAGTTATATATAAATGCTGGGCATCTCCAGATGTGCTTTTTGAGAATGGAATTAAAGATGCTTCTGTAACCTCCAGAAGACAACAGTGCTTCTGGAAATACGTCGAGCCAGTGGGTTGGGAGCAGTGAGCTTTGTAATGTGGTCTGTATAGATCTGCTGGATATGGATCAAAATAGGAATGTGTTTGCAAATGGAGTGGTGGGGACAGAAAACCAATCATAGGTAATGTAGGTTAAGGTAAGTTTCTCTGGCCATGATTTAACTTCATGTAAGTTCCTCAGAACAGCTTTGTTTGATCAGATGAGCTGCTCTTACATGTTCTTATCTTCCGTGTGTCACCAGCAAAGCCTGTTGATGTGTCTCTCCGACTCTTGGCTTGCTGGCTTTGTTTCTGGAGTTAATTGTTCCAGAATAGCAGAGTTCTTCATTACTGCCCTGATTTCTTTCATCTCCACGTGGTTGTCACTGACTAGATTGCCTGTCCTGTGGAAAGTTAAATAATAGCCCAGCTTCATGCTTTGGATTTGGCCTGTGAAGAGCATGTGAGCTCAGAGCTGATGTTTTCTGTTGGCACCTGCTGTTCATCCACATCTGGCTATTGCTAAAACTCTGACACAGGAAAGTAGTTTCAGTCTTCTGGGCTGGAGTCAATGTTTAGATTGTACTCTTTCTTCTTCATGGAAAATCTTGGTGCAGGAAAATATTTCCAGGAAACTGTGTTACTTCTAGTGCAACCTGGAAAGGAACACTAGTATATTAGCTTTGTGAAAATTGTGTTTCACTCCTAAATGAGAGTCGGATTCTGCTATAGAAAGTGCCTTTTACAAGAGAAATACTTCCCAGGACATGATGCTGCCAAAGCAGATTGTCCTTTGGACACTTGCTCTGGGAGAGACTTCATGGATTCACTAATATGTGGTTTAACGCGCTACATCAGGATCCTGTGAAAGAATATTTTCAATCACAGTTTAACACGAGACCATACAGGATGCTTTTGTTTAACCATCGTCATTTCAAAAGCTGAAGGTTGTCTTGATTTTATTACAGTTGCCAAAAGTGTTTTTTTTGATTCAGGTGTTCTAATTTGGTGGCCTCAAGTGAATGCCAAGGGGGGGTAGTGAAAATATTCTTTTGATGTTCTCATGCCAGCCTATTTGCTGTGCCAGGGGTTGGCTTTATTACACAGGCATGAGTGTGAGCTAAGATACTACGTGTTCTGCAGAAACAAGAAACCAGAAAGGATGAATTCTCATCTCCTTTGCACTTGGTAGTGTTTCTTAGGAGTAATCCCAAGTTGTGTGTGTAGTCCAGTCTTAGAGTGGTTATTGCAAAACAGGAATCAAAAGCATGTAAGGATGATTCTTTTTTCTCTTCCAATTTGGTGCCTCCCGTGGAGCTGTGATCTGCCTGGTACCACAGACCCCTGGTTTCAGAGAGGTCTTGAATCGAATGCTGTGAACCCTGTGTCTTTCTTGGGAGAAATGTCTTCTCTGGTGGCCCAGGGTTGATGGATTTGGGGATTGTTTTGTGCACAAAACAGAGTGTTCCATGTTTGGCTCAGTTTAAAATAAGCCACATTTGTTTAAAATGATGCTGCTGATACAAGACAGGGTAGGGAATCCAGAATGCTGGTACAAAGAGAAACCCTGCAACGAGGGCACTGCCCCAGAGGGACAGTGGGGAGTGAGGGCAGAGAGCGGGAAACAGCCCACACAGCTAATTGAAAGTGCATCTTCCTGTCAGTCATGGGCTTGCCCATCAATCATTCTGGCACCAACAGGATCTGACATCAGTAGGGAATTAAATAAACTCCTCTCTCTTTAGGGACCTGCTGATGGAAACCCATAGGGGGGAAGTGAGCAGAGAAGAGCAGGAAGCATGTGCATGGGGGAGGAACAGTCTCAGTGGTCCCCTGGGATGGCACAAGTCTGTGTCCTTCCTCTTTCTCACACCAGCATGTAAAGCTGAAGGGATTTTTCAATGAGTCCCCCAAAAGGTGAATTTAAAGCTGGTAATGGGCCAAGCTCACCTCAGTTTATTTAAACAAACTGCAGTAACAGTATCCTACAGCGAGTGCCCTGAAAGAGTGATGCTCTGTGCAGCTGAAAAGTAGTTTTCACCCTTGGATGAAATCAGTGTTATTGGACTCAGTAACTGAGAGGAGAATCTGGACCAAAGAGTTAGAGCAAAACGCTGGGAAGAGAAAGCAGAGTAGAGCAGAGGGTCAGAAGCCGAGACTCTGTTTTCTATCCTACTGTGAATCTGTCTCTGGGGTGAATTGAGATGTAATACAAATTAGGACACTACTGATTTTGCCTGGCTGAAATCAAGGGTTTGGTGCAGAAAAAGTGACTTGTACCTCCAGTGGCAGGGCTAGCACCAGTCGGTTGGCTGAGGTGGGTAAGAGTCCGTGTGTGCACGTGTGCTTGTGTGAAGGGCCATGGAGCAGCTGGAAACCATTCGGGCACTGACAAGTCCCCTGATGGACCTCTACTGACGGGGAGCGGCTTTGGTTTCAGGAAAGCCAAAGCGAACCTGTCACTAATTAGACACACAGCTAATTAACGAGAAGCAAACAAAGAGCAGCAGCTTGTGTTTTGGGAAAGCTCAGCTTTAGTAGCCAAGGACGTCCGCTCCTCCCTTTCAAACCATTTAAAAAACAAACAAAGTGGTGGAGACTTGCATTTCAAAGCAGTGCAAACACTGCCAACCTCAGAAAGCCTTCCAGAGGGGACTACCAGGAGTGGGATTTAGCAGTGAAAGGAAAAAAGGCTCTCCAGGTGTAATGAGACCTTCCCTCTCCCTAGACCAGGGCCCTTTGAATCCCCAGTGTGCATCTCTTATCCATTAGCTTTTAATTTTTCTTTCTCCAATAAACACTCTGGTTAAAATTTTGGGTGGGTGGATGGGGAAGAAAAGCAGGTGTGAAACGAGCTGCTGTTTTGTGCTTTGCTGCTCCCAGGTCTTAATTTCAATTTAACCCCCTTTTTTTTGTGCATTGTTTTTATTGATGTTGTATGCTGCTTTATTATTGCATGGTTGGCTAGAAAGGTAGGCCAGTAACATAAATAAGTAAAAATTAGCTAGGCTGTGTAAGCAGGTGCTCTGGAGTAGATGAGGCTCTGTTTGAATGCTAATATCTTTACTAAGAGAAGTTTGTGTTCACAGGACAGGAGGAATCCAAAATGGTAATCCCAGTTCTCAGTCCTCCAATGACCCCAAGACAGCTTGCTTAGGGCCTGATCTCCAGTGAGCCTTGTCAGGGTCCCAAGTCCTGCCCAGAGCAATAATTTTTGACTGCTTCCAAATATATCAGTGCTTGCAGGATTCATTAACTGAGGTTTGCAAAGTACTTTGAACACGAAACATGGTAAGAATGCCAAGTTATGTGATATTTGGTGTATTTCCTAGAGCCATGCATGTAATTAAGGGGGAATTTCAGCTTTCAAAAACCAAGGCAGTTTTTAGTCCTCCTTGTCAAAGGGAAAAATAATTTGGAAAACAGGACTCAAGGCTCAGAAATTAGGGAACAAATTTAAAAGAAAACAACAACCCACCAAGTTATGGTATTTTAGTATTATCTCCTGGGTTTGGGGACTAAATCATAAAATTGAGTGCTCGGCTTTTACAGTATGTGACTATGCTTTAGAGATGTTTTAAAAGAAAATGCATTATTAATCTTCACGTGCATTCTGTAGAGAAATGGTTAGGTCTTTATCGTCACTGTCTAATGTGGAAATTTAGCACAGCCTTTGTCCTCAAATCAGTCTATCAGCATATCTTTGTTTTCTTCCTTCACCTTGGAGGAAGGACCATGTTCCTGGTTAGGGAAAGGCTGGGAGCTGCAGGCTCCATCCCAGTGCTGCCAGTGGCTTCCTGGAGGGAACATCCTGTGGTCCTGCTGGGATGAGAGTCCCCAGCCCCATAGGGGTGGGAACAGGCCTTGGCTCTCTCCCAGGCAGAGAGTGGAGTGAAGGTCCCCTCCCTGTTTCCATGGCATGCTGCAGTCTTTAGCTCATGAGTGTTTCTGAAGCACGGGTGTTACACTGCAGCAGTAGATCATCACATGCACTTACATTAGGTAGATTTTTCTTTTTTACCATTCATCTGGTTTTGCTGCTCTGTGGCCTGATTTGAAATTGCTTTATACTCTGATATCAGCATGGGTGTTTAT
This sequence comes from Nycticryphes semicollaris, assembly GCA_013400055.1. Taxonomy (NCBI): domain Eukaryota; kingdom Metazoa; phylum Chordata; class Aves; order Charadriiformes; family Rostratulidae; genus Nycticryphes; species Nycticryphes semicollaris. The sequence continues at coordinate 590,104 of VXBJ01002871.1, read as the reverse complement.
TGCTGTCAGAGGACCTGTTCAAAGGATCAGCAAAGCCACAGCAGGATTCCTTCTAATATCATTTTGGCTCAGGTCTCAAATATGTAACAGTAATTAAANAGTGGGTAAGAAAAAAGAAGGGAATGGCTTCAGGTTACAAGTAAGGAGCATATCAACTTTTCCAGACACAGACTGATTTTGCTGTGCCTCTCCCAGTGAATATCCTTAGCTTCTATGAAAAAGCTATTGGAGATGTATACATGAAGCGTTTCATAAAGAAAACTGTGTGACACTTCACATCCTGCTTTCTGGGATGCTACTTAGCTTTTTTATTATCAAGCCTCTGCAAAAACCCAGCTAGGTACAAAGCAGAATAAGAAGACACTGTGAATTTTCTCTCCAGCCAGCACACCCTGGCTGAGGGCTGTTTCAGATGGCGTCAGGTTTCTTTAGCCTACTCAGGGCTTGAAAATGTGCCCTTGATTTCAGCCCACAGGAACGTGGGCTTGTGCTGTTTTATTGTCTAATGGATCTTTCACTTGATCTCCTCATGCAAACACGCTGAGCATGTGCTAGGGTCACTTAGAGAAAACTGAACCCCACTCATGTTCTTAGGGTGTAATCCCTTAATATTGATTACTGTGTTGGGCAGGGGCAACAGGTAACAGAATCCATGCGGATTCAGCCTGGCAGCTGATCGTCCCACACACACAGGGTTCAGCTGGTGAGCTCTTTGCAGCACTGGGACTGCTTTGCTTAATTGCTCACCACTGGTGTATGAAACACATAAACCTATTGGAACAGAAATACTGGGTTGCAGCAGTTGTTCATGTGGAGAGAACAGATGCAATGGGAGTGTGCTCCTCTCTAGATTTATCTTGTAGGCAGCTCATGTTTAGCTTTTGCCAGCTCTCGTTAGACCAGCATAGGGCAACCTTTTAGCCTGTGCATGAGAAAACTATTCTGTGAAATAAAGGCAAGCAACTAATTATAAAATTAGTTATATTGGTTATAAAACCTAATTATTTATAAAAGCAGCTTTCCACAGATCAGAACGACTCTTTGATTGGATTTGACTGTGATTACCATGTGGTTAGGGCCATGTCTTCCATTTCTTGACATTTTATTTTTTTTCTCAGTGGAAGCACCATTCTTCTCTGTGGCTTTTGGAGCCTATGGAATATTAATTTGGAACTGAAATGATTTGTGGGGGATACATGGTACACTTGCATCTGAAGGGAGCTAGAAATCTCAATAACTCTTGTAGCCTGAGGCTGAGGGCTAATTATAAAGTATCCTGAGATGATCTGTAGTGTTTGAATGTCTCCTTGGTTGAGTTTAATGGAAGCTCAAATGCTGGAGGTGTGAAACACCGGAAAATGGACTCATGGGAACCCTTACAAACACTTGAGTCAAGATGAGTGACTGGTTAAAGGTGTGGTCTAATACTTGGTGATTGCTGGGCTATAAAGGGGTGTCTTGTGAGGGGAAGGAAGGGAGATGCCACTGGCTTTCTACTCTGCTGCCAAATATAGCCCGTGCAGGTTTTGCACCCAGACGGGTAGAGCTGCACATACAACACTGCACGCAATAACCATGCACTAGAGTATGAAGGTGCAATCCAGGATACTGACGGGAAATGTGCCTTAAGACCACTGTATCGTGTTACTCCCAACAAAAAAACAAAATCGGAGATGTGCACTCAGGTTCATCTTACATGAAGCATTTGACAGTTCTCTACTGTTTGATAATTCAGAGGTTTGGTTGAGAGTCCTGCATGCGCCCCGCAGAGAAGCCTATGATTTCTAAACACTGTGTTCCCAGCAAAAGAACTCAAATGGTTTTGGCACTCTCCTTTCCCAACTAGGCACCCTGAGACTAGATTTTTTTCACAGCATTTTTACTTGGGGTTGTTTTGGCATGAATTTCCAACTTGAATGCATCAGTATCCCCAGGCTATCTTGAGGATCTGATCTAAGAGGCAGCTTCGCACTTACCCTAAAAGGTTGGAGACGGTATGTGCTGCTAGCTCATTTAAGACCTACAGGTTTGTAATAGGCTTGCACTTACAGGTCACTAAGGATCCCTTACTAGTGGTGAAAAAATGACCTTGGCTGTAATGCCAAGTGCTGCTGCGAGTCATTATATCCATCAGGATAGTCATGACTTGCACTTTAAAATTGTGATTTCCTATGGGACAAAGACATAATGTGTCTGAACATGATTTGAAGAAATCAAAATCTAACATGCTGAAGGGGTTTGTATACATGACATTTCAAACTGATGTTCCTGGCAGATGATATATTGTTGCTTAGGGTGTGACAGACTTGTTATTAATTATTAGTTCACTATTAGCTTTATCTAGGTCTTCACTCGGTTCTGTTGTATTATACTCAGTATGTAATACTTGTATCCAGACTTAAACTTGCCCTTCCTGTCGCTCCTCTCCAATTTGAAGAGATTATTAATTGAGATAAAATTTGTTAATTTATTAAGCTAGAGCTAAAAGCCTATTTGTCAAGATGCTTAGGGAGAGGAGAGGCAAGTCACCAGCCAGCTGGCCATGTCAGCCACCCCCAACATAAAAAAAAGGGCACCAGATTTCTTCAAATGATTATTTGCATCAGCCTCCCATCTTCTAACTGACCAATTACTATTAGAAACCAGCATCTACAGAGCAGGGAATCCTCCTCCTTCTTGGGGCAAAAGCCTTGTTAATCTGGATTTATAGAGGGAAATCGTGCCACTTTTTACCATTTCCTGAGCATTCCATTAAATTTTTCTCCCGCTTGAGACATTCAAGATAAACATGCACTGGCAGTATTGCAAAGGGAAGCTTTGCTTAGCACTACGTGTTCTCCTTCTCCCCACTGCTTTCGAGCTTTCAGGCTTCAATAGATGTGATCAGATCAGGAGGTTGGGGTGGAAGTGACCTGGTTTACATGAGCGGCCTGATCTCTAGACATCTGTAAGCTCTCACTTCTGAAGCTGCAGTCATATTGAGAGGCTGATTTTTCAAGGTTTGGCTCCCTTGTCCCCAAGTATTATTTTCATACTGTATTAAAATAGCCATAGTTGGGTCCATGGATTACAAGACTTTAGGCTGCCACCTTATAAAATGTTATAAGAATCCAGTGGGACATTCGGAACATGAGTGAATTGGAGCCAGCTGGAAACAGAATACAGGAGGTGGATTTTCTCCTGGATGGGTGCTAATAATTCCTGGTAAAGATCAAAATGAAGGGCAGTTGGGTTGGTTTTGGATGGCACATGGTTTTGCATGAAGAGAATCCCTCTTCAGTCACAGCTCAACATCAGGAGGTTTTTTGCTTTCCAGTGGAGATCTGCTTTCCTGTTCTGTTTGCCACCTGGGGGAGTGTGTTTACGGGCAAAAGTACCTGTGATGCCTGGAGACGTAAGTTGAAATCCCAGCCTTGCACCTTTGTGCCACTGCCCCTTGCCTATGTGGCAGCAGGACAACTTGGACACAAAGGACAGAAGAGCCCTGGACTGGTTGTTCCCTGCTCCACTTCCAGTCTTGCTTCCGAGCTCAAGGATTGCAGCCCTGCTTTTCCAGGCGAGCAGGTCACCAGCACACTCTTTCCTCACACTCTTGATACTTAGGAGCCTTTAAGACATTTCCTGTTAGCTGTGATGTCTCTGTGCCTATGTTTCGTTCTATGACTTGACTCTTTATGAGTTTTTGTCTCTAGCTGCACATGCTGCTCTTTTATACTCACTGGCACTGCTCTGCCCTGGTGCCTGCTCACTGCCCATGCCTTCAGACAAGGATGTGCCAGCCCTAGGAGTTCCCAACAGATTAAAGCTGCAGCAGTCACCCAGCTCTGAGGCAGAGGACTTTGCCCATTGGGTGCAGGGGGTCAAGATCCTCATTCAAAGCCTGACAACTAAAAAATCTTGATTCACTGGTACAGCCAGCTCAGCAGTGTGCTTGGGCATGTGCTGAGCTTTGGCACTGTCCTCAGAGGGCCTCAATCATATGCTGAAACCCTTTTCTGAATTGATGCTGAAGCATGGCTCAAATGGTTGTACCGCAGGCACTAGTGCATGAGACAAATGCTTTTGCTAGATGGGGAGGGCTGGGAAGTCTGTGAAGCTTGTCATAGCCTTTAATCAGTAGCAGGGTATGGAAAGGAAGGACACTTGAATAATTCTTACATTAGCTTAAGTAAAAGCATGTGAATTGCTTAGATTCCTTGTAACAGAGTGATAGCTGAGATTGCTGCTGTATCTGATGTTTACCAAGCAATCTCATTGGGCACAAATACAGCAGAGCTGCTGTCAGGTGTGAGCATGCACACAGCCTGGGTAAGGCAATTTCAGGTATGCAGCATTTGCTGTGCAAATATTCACTGTGAGCAATGTCAAGGAGACCAGAGCACTGAGCATTCTTCTGCTTTTCTTAAAAAGCAGGAGCCCTTTTCTTACAGGGATGAGAAAGACAGCACTTAGGTGTCTGCTGCTGCCTTATGTGCTTTAAGGATGAAAGACACCCCCAGTTGTAGCTCGTTTTCCTTCCTGGCCCAGGTTGTGCCTTTTCTGATGAAATAAGTAACCAAAGCTCACTAGGTTACTTATGAGTAGGGGAGGAAGAGACTTTGTTTATCCTCACATGGGCTGCTTTGCTTTGGGTTCAATCGCTTTTCTTCCCTATCACCCCAGTTCCCAGTGCCCCACACTAACTGCCTCCTCTGTACACACAGGCTGCCTCCAGGAGGCTGCAAACAATGCAGGAGCTTTTGCTGTGTTTTATGTGTGGGTCTTGAGTACACGATGCAAGAGGAGTCATTTCACTCTGTTGCTTTTTTTTTTTTCCCCTCCAGTGAGCCCACTCTGCCCCAGTGATGTCTCAGGATGGTAATAACTTCAGGGCTGGTTTTTGATACACTGAAATTCCCTTTCCTCCTCCTCCCACTGCCTGCTGGCTCAAGCCAGCTGTGACAGACACTGCCAGAGAGATCCATTGCAAGCCTTTTTATCCTCTGCTACTCCATAACGCCCCTGGATATTTCCAAAAAGCCATTGTGGTTCATTGTGGTTTTTGCCACAGCAAAATAGTAATTTAAAAAAGAACTTGCCGGAACTCGGGTTTTCCCTTCTAAAGCCTGATGAATGTCAGGCTACCACCTAGTGTTTCCATCCAGAATATCAGGGCACCTGGGTACTAGGGACATGCGTATTCTCCCTCAGTATCTTCTGTGTGGCAGATACTGCTCTAACAAGGTTCACAGAAGTAAACTTCTTTTCTTACACTTCAGCCACTTCAAAGAATTTAAAGCTGCATCCAGACAGGATTCAATGTAGCTCTTCATTTTGACCATTTTCCACATTTTGATCAGCTTTACCTACATTCAGGTTAGGTTGGTTAATGTAAGGCAAATGTCAAACACTTGTGTGTTTGTTGTTATGTCCTGGTTGTTTCTAAATTTTCAAACTCCCTGATGATCCTCTGGGTTATATTAGCACCTAGAAGCCCCAAACTCTCGTTGTCCTTCAGCTAAACAAATATATCGCAACCTACCTGTCAAGTACAGCACATGCTTCATCAGTGTGTAGTGTCTGGGTACTTAGAGAAATCATCTTTGCTCTCTACTCTGAGAAGTTTTGCTCAGTGTTGTCTCTTTCTAAAGCTAATGGGAGAGTGGTTACTTGTCTTTACCAGGAAGGAATCTCACTTTGAACATGGAAGTTTTTCTCAGTTACCGATACCTGTATGAACCTTTTGAGGCAATGTGATGATTATGCGACAAGGAGGATTTCCATTTTTGTTGCAGAAGGCTTTTTGCCAATTTTTTAAAGCCTGAAGAGAAAATTTTTTGCAGGGGCTTGGTAAGAAAATGTTCTTTATTGTTTCAACATGTCTTGGGACAAATAGAAGCTTGTCCTGAGGCAAAAGAGTATTGAGAATTAAATTAATTCTCTTAAATATGTTATTCCAAGATACTTTTGATATCGATGTGTTTCTCAAAGTGTGCATGGTACTGTTGGCTGTGTGTCCCCTTCTTTAATTAATATTGCTTTATTCAGTTGATGGGAAACGAGAGCAGATTAATTTACCCTTGGTTTTATTCCCTTCAGACAGTAACCTGGAGACAGTATATCCTACATACTTGGTACTTGTTCTGCTGAATCTGTTTTGCAAGCTTGGATACGCCCTGGCCCATACACCAATAGGTTACAGATTCTTGAGTACAGTGCAGTACCACAAAGGGATGTGGCACGGTGGGTGCATGGTGTTGTCACCATGTGGGAAGAGACAGACCTGGCCCTCTGTACCTTGTATGTTGGGGATGTGAAAAAACGTCAGGGCTGCCTCCTGCTCCCACTGTGGTGTCCCAATACTGCATGCTTTTCCACGCAGAAGGTGGGCTTGCCACATCCAGGTTGGGCCACAGATTCACAAAAACTGTGACTCGACCATAATCTCAAATGAAGTCTGAAAAGCAGAGCAGAGACATAAACTTGGCACTTGTGCCTCAACTACTCTGTTTCAGGTGGTTCGATAGCGAAGGTGCAGGACAGCATCCTGAGTGAGGAGTGACACACCAAAGGCGAGAGGTCAGGGGCAGGAGGGGACTCCAAGACTCCCCAGTTTGGTCAGAGTGCCCTGTTCTTCTTGTGCTACACATCCTCTGGGAGACAGTGCTCATGGTACAGAAAGGCACTGGGGCCTTAGCACCACTTGCTGGTTAATCTCTGCCCTCTGTGTGTGCAGCCGGGATTCCTCAAAAGCACAAAGCACTGAGGAGCCCGGGGCTCTGCCAGTGCATGGGAGAGAAAAACACACAGGTACCTGGGAAGGGAGAAGAGGTGTTTGTCTGGAGAAGCAAGAAGAGAGGCTGGGAAGTTTCCAGGAGGCAGCTCCAGGCTTGCTGATGTCTACTCTCCAGTGTGCCAAATAGCTCTGTAGGAGCCTATGGTTGCAGCAAGGGCTGCTAACAGATATGGCTTGTGGCTCTATTCACCTGCGATGCACAAACATGGTACGAGGTGCTGCTTTGTAAATTGGATTACAGGATTGGGAAGATTTGTTTGTTGTGTATTGCCAAGTCCCAGCTGTTCCCTCTCATTGCCTACAGCAGGGGAACTGCTCTGTGGGGACAGTGCAAGTCAACTACAGGGGTGCTTGCTACCATGGAGTGCCAAATCCCAACCCAGATGTGAATGGCAGCCTGGCAAGATGATGGGATGGGGAGGAGAGGGTTAGTTGCCTGAGCCTGATCGGCTGTGCAGAGGGACACAGCTCTCTGGATGGGCATTTGCAGATTTATGGAGCTAGATAAGCATCAGTGAAGATGAATAACGATGCCACACAAGGTGAAGGAAAACTGCTTCCAGGAATGTGAGTTGCAAGAAGATCACTGAAAGTAATGTCAGAAATAGTGTCTCTTCCAGCCCTGTAGGTATCTGGCAATAAAAATGTATTGATTACCTGACACTGTTGCTAACAGATGCTAACAAAGAGAGCCTGTACAAGGCTGATTTTTATACTGAATCATGGCTTGTACATTAAGAATTTCTTTCCAGTAGTTTCCAAAACTTATACTGATGTGGGCCCTGCTCCCATTTCTGCAGCAGAGCTTCTCTTACCTGGAAAGCCAAATGGGAGTGATACTTCTCCTCTTCTGCCACTTGGAAATAGTGATCTACTTTCTTCTCAGCAAATCTCAGACTCCACACTTCCCATTCTTGCTCTTCTATCTCTTGTAGACTTTGTGGTTTATTAAAGCCTTCACTCCTAAAGGTATTACGTTAAAGGAGCGCCTTTTCCTGGCACTTCCTCTGTTTGACCTCTTAATGCTTACTTATGCTCAGGGGTAATAAAGCAGAGTGAGCAAATGCATGGTCACATCGTGCAGTGGAATGGAGAGGAAAGAGTTTAGGCAGCCAAGGCTGGAGTGAGATGTAATTTCAGGGGCTGGTGGAGTAACTAAGGTCTGTGCCATCATGGTGGGTGAGGTGTACACCTGAGGCCTGGGGCTCTTTCTTACCTGTATCCAGTAGCTTCAGTGTGGCTGAAGTTTTGGTTCATGACTTTCTGTCATGTGTACCCCAGAACACCCAAGTTACCAGCCCAGAAGGGCAGCACAGCGATTGCAGGTCGCTGCCAGCCTGCCACAGCCCTGTGTGTTGGGCTTTGGCTTAAGCTCACTGCAGACAAGAGCTGTGTAGCTTCTCACTGCTGTGTGCCCCACTCATCTCCATCCATCAGGAGCATCATCTCTGCTTCTCTGGGCACAGCTGGGGCTTTAGGGAGAGATGAGAGAAGAAAAGTAAAGACAAGAGGGTTGTAGCTTCCTTCCTGCCCCTGGGCTCACTGCAGCTCATTAGCTCTGTGTCATGCAGAGGTGACCACGCAGCTCCTGTTATTCAGATTTTGGCTGGATCCATTTCTGGGTGATAAAATACAGATAAAATGCTCCAGTACAGATGTTCTGTCTTTAGAGGCTTTGGGATTTCTTTCATAGAAAATGAGGAACTTGCTATTGAAAGACAGTTAGACAGTTCTCTGTCCAAATTCTGAATTCTGCAGCCAAATTCTGCAGTGGTTCTTCAAATGATATCCCCACTGAACTGAAGATTTGTTCAGTGAAGGGGTGGAGGAATGCTTCACTCTGATTCATAGCAGCAGAACTCCTTAATCCCGGCTGCTCAGCTGATATTAATGCCAGTCTTTCAGTTGCATTCAATAACATTTTTACTTTAATTCCTCTGAGGGATCTGTCGCTTAGATGCCTGAAGTAAAAGCCCAAGCCCTGTGTCAGATGGGCTTCTGCTGTGTTGTGGGCTTGATGAGAAAAGCAGTTCTTTATGGGGAGACAAATCTACGCTGTTTTCTTGCCAGGTGTAGATGAATTGGATGGGTAGAGAAAAGTGGCTTTTTAATGCAGAGGTGTGTGTTAGCTTAAACAAACAAACAAGGAAAAAACCTACTAAATCTGGGCATGAATTATAGCCTGCTTCACATTTCAGTGTGTCACGTTTTGAATTGAGCTGGAGTACCTATGGCTTTTTTTAAATTGCATTTGAACAAAAGTAAATACAAAGAGAAAGAAACCAGGACAGCAAAAGCCTGCAGGAAATTCCTCTACTGTAAACAAAGTCACCTTATGATTGATGTGAATGTACAGCCCCTTGTAAACATGTCTGTTTACTTGCAGGAAACCAGAAAGAACCCACATTGGGCGCTGCTGATTTTATCTAGCTTTGCTTAAATGCTTTTGGCTTCCAGTAGTCACTCCAGAGGGAGCACAGGAGCGATGGCTGTTCCCTGCAAAACTCAAGTCTACCGTGCTTTAAAACCTGTGCCAAATCCTGCAGACAGACAGAGCTGCATGGAAAAGATTGATAATAGTGTTTTGTGGCTATCTCAATCTCAGCAGTGAAGGGTTATTAACAGTGGGTGTGAAGTGTTAATCAGTACACATAATGACAGAATTTTGTACCTATAAAAATAGTAATAACTGATCCTACACTGTGAGGTTCCTGTAGGCTCCCACTGAAAATTCAGTGTTCTAACAAAGATTATCCATGCTGCTGAGGTTGATGAGTTTTGTGTTGATGGAAAATGCTTGTAATTGTGGGACACTTTGTTTTTATTTAAAGATTTGGTCATATCTGAGAGTGAAAACCTGGCCATGCTGAAGTCCATGGGAAACTAGTCATAGCCTTCAGGGGGACTCCAAGTCATGGCAAGAAAATCTGGATTTTTTTTGTAATGGCTATATCAGAGAAATGATGGGGAGCTACAGATTGTCTCCTGCTGAAGATGTGGCTTGTGGCTACTACAGAGAAGCCTTGCATTATAGCGACAAAGGCAATTAATCAGCTGATGATTTGGTTTTGATCTAGAAATCCTCATTGCCGATTGGTTGTAATCTGTCTCCCAGGACAGAATGCATTTCAGGGTTCCTCTTAAAGACCTTGTTCTGTCTTCATGTGGACAGAGGTCTCGCAGTTTGCAAAGGTTTTTTTTTCCTCAAATAAGAATTGCAGTTTTGTGATGCTGCAAACAATTATCACGAGAAAATGCATCAAAATCTGCAGATCTTTTCCCATGGGGAAAATGGGAAAATGTTACTGCTGGGTTCATTCACTGAAATGCACCTCTGGTTTCTATAATGCCTTGCTGTAGGGTGTTAAGTAGAGGAAAAAGAGGGCGAGAAAGGTGGGGTTTTTTTTCCTTCTGTGCATATGGATTTGGAATTTGAAATTAGCTTTTTGGATATTTTAGGCCAGCAATCATTTTGTGCCATAAAGGATCTAATGGCATAATGGCATCTGTGCCTTTGCACATGTCAGTAAGAGAAACAAGCTGAAAATAAAAGGGGAGTTTGGGCTAAATGCAGGAAAAATTATGCACATCACAATTAATACAGAGAGACAGACATGATAATGATTAAATAGCTGTCCAGAGCCAGTAGCGATTCCCTCCTTAGAAGGGAACTGAAGCCAAGGTTCGTAGGCACAGGGTAGGTTTAGTTTCCGCACTGAGGCAGAGCCCAGTCCTCTGCGCAGTAGCACCTTGGTTCTGCCACAATCCTCAGAGACAGCATCCTCGCTGGGTCAGAAGTACGTCGTTGTCTGACTACCAGCATTGCTGACCAACCTTCTATGGCTTTAATCATGTGCTTTTTTGGTTTGGTAAAATGGAGAGGCCAGAACAAGAGGAGAATTTATGCCAGACTGAGAACAAACATTGCCTCATGTGGGTGGTTTTATACCTTGGAGGCCAATCCCTCAACTTTCTGACTTGTTTGCCCTCTTCTTTATTTCTGATGGGAAAACAACCCAGAAGGATGTAAATCATGATACAAGTCTCCCCACCCCATGTAGAAGTGTGAAACTGGAGGAAAAGGGGCTGCCGCATGCGTGTAAAGAGAGAGAAAGGGAGAGACGACAGAAGGAGTTTCTTAATAAATTTGACACAGAGACTGAGAGCGTGTTTATAAAACCCTAACTGAGAGTAGAGGAGGGTTTGTCTCTTTGTTTTTTTAAAGTGCAAAATCAGGGCTGGTTTATTGGACCCATGGGATTGGACAGTGTGTAGAAGGCCACCCATCTGGAAACCAGCTGATTGCTGCTGAAACTTTCTTCCCAGGCTCTGTCCCTTCTCTGACAGGGTGCTGGGGTTTTATGAGAGGCCGACAGCAAGCCTTTTACAGACCGTAACTCCTTGTCTCAACAAAACTTGCTATAAATTAGCTGGAGAAAGGACCTGAGGGGATTGTCCTAATCTGGTTTGGGGTCCCAAGTCCAAAGTCAGCAATTTTAACAGAATAATCCAAGTTTTCAAATCAATTGTGTCTGGAAACAACCTTTATGGGAAATGGGTGAATGGGAGGTAGAAGGAGACAGCAAAAAGGAAGCAGGGGCTGAGAGGAGGTTATTTCTAGATGGTGAAAGTGTAGACTATGTAAGTCTTTTTTTCCCGAAAGACTTCTCAGGGCTTATAAAAGAAACCAGCTAGTCTTTGGTTCCTCAGGAGTCTGTATTTCCTTCCAGATAAAGGCAGCTTCTATATAGAACTTGCACTCGTGCTCTGAGTTGAGTATCCAAAATTGTATAAGCACTCAAAAACTAAGCTTGCGTATGACCTTCACAGGGAATCCCATTTTCACAATAACCTAAACCCAGTATATCTTGGAAAGATGTGGCAAATCCCCCCCCCCCCTTTCCTATCCAAATAACCAATCCGGTAGTAGGCTTGTGTCCCAGAGTGGTTCCACAGTAAACATACGGTTTCAGGATGGAAAGAGATTATCTGGAATTATATACATTGAACACAACTGATATTTGTGTCTGGTCCTGTCAGCTCTACATGGAGTGTGGAATCAGTGCGGTGATGGTACAGGAGGGAAAGCAACTGAGGTTCTGCTTTTCAAAACAAGGAAGTACAAGCTAAACCTTTAGTAAGTACTTGAAACTTTGTTCAGGAAATGAAGTATTTTGATACACTGTAGCTAAGTGGTAACCGTAACAATAACCCTGCAGTGTTTCCAGGTAAGCAGACTGGATACTTTCTAGAAAGCTTAAGTTGATGTTGGAACCTTTGAAATTGTCAATGAAATAGAGGGGAAAGAAAATTCCATTAGAAAGGGTCAGAGAGCAGTTTGCTTGGGTTGAACATATAAATTGCTGTGGCAAATTTTTGCAGAATGCTTTCACGTTGTATGGTAAACTGGTTGGCTGGTATGTTGCACAAGAAGTTTCATGATCTTGATTTTTGCTTTCCAGGGTGGCTGAATGACTGAGTCGAGAGGATGAGGAAGAGGATGGAAGCCCTTGGACTCCTCATCTTGGAGAGAGGAGGACATCTCTGAGCAAATTGAGAAAACACTGCTTGTAACCAGGGGGAACTGCAAGAAGCACTTTTCAGCTGGAGGACAGAAGGAGAGGAACACCTGGTGTCTCGCCTGGACATTAGCAGCAGTTAATGGCCATGTGTGGTCTGGAAGAAAGAGCAGATCAGCAAAATGCAATGAGCATTTTGTCACATCCCTTCATACCTGAAGACAGCACAAGGTAGGCTGGAGAGGGCTTTGGGTGGGGACGTGGATGGTGTGTGATTACAAACCTGCTGTGGGAGCTATGGAGTTTTCTCAGCTATTTCACGTTGTCTTTGTCTGAACTGAGTCTGGTTTATGGAGCAGTGAGGTCAGTCTGCTGCAGGCTGTGGCAGTTGGATGCGCCGATGTTGGGGTCTGGCATAGTACAGAGTGGTAACTGGGACAGATTGCTTTAAGGTGCTTCTTTCCCCAGTCATAGCATTAATGTCCATTCTGCTTTTAGCTGGAACGTGTTCTACTTGTGGATCTAAACGCTGCTTGAACTGCAATAATGAATTATTACCAACTTTAAAATCAAGTCTGACTTACATGGGATCGTTGCCAGACCCGTGTCCCAGTTAGAGTGTAAACCAGGAGGGCAATGTCTCAAGTTGGTAGTGTCCTCATCTGACCTTGTCAGTGGTAGTAGGTGTGTGTGTTAGTGCACAGGACTGTGTGACTGTGCTCTCTATTCCACAAGACACAGCTGGGGAAAAGGCACAGATGGCAACTCAGCGCAGAATTTTGGTTATGCAGAAAGTGTGGCAACTTGAATTTGGAATAAATTTCTCAAGCTATTTGCAGGAATACCTGGAGGCTCTCAAGATGTTGGAGAAAATACACAGTTCCAGTGTGTTAAATGTCCTGGCAGAAAGCTTAGCACAAAATTCCAGAAAACAAAACAAAACTTTCACCAACTTCCACCAGCTGGAGCTGTTACCATAGCTGCCAGTCTGCCTTGGTTCAGAAATTGCCTACTGCTGGTTGATCTGTAGCTGCTGTGGATGAAAGATACAGTGAAAGGGAGCTCTTTAAGTTCTCAAAATGTATTATGTGTGAAAACATTCAAATATGCACTTAATTTAAAACAAACCTGTTGAGAATCAGGTTTTTTGATGTTTGCAGGGATGCCAAGAACTCTGCTTTCTCCTGCAATGGCTAATTCTACAACTTAATCTGACTGGGACTGGTCCAACTCCTATTAAAAGCACTGTAAAACTGCTGGTGGAAGCTGGACTGGGCTCATCTGGTGCCCTGTTGAAATTTGTGGTGATATTCCAAAGCAGAGCGAAGATAACAGCCTCAGACTGTAAATTCGTTGGGGCAGGGACTCTGTGTTTGTATACGTTGTATAGTGTTGAAGACATTTGTCGACACTTCAGAAATAATGAATAATGCCAGTGTGAGGAGGAAATCTCTCCACTCAACCCTAGGTGTTTCTGCTGCTAAGTGTTGAAAGAGAAACACAGAGCCCTGAACTTTGAAGACTTGGCAGGTGAGGAGAAGGAAAAATCTTTTCACTTCCCATTTAAATTTAAGCTTAATCTGCATTTGTTGGGTCTGGTTGAAATATTTGAGCTTTTAATTTAATGTTGTTGGTTTTGGGAAAACTTCTTGGGACACATGGCATGAAAACACCTTAGATATGTGGCAAGCTTTTGATTTAATTTCTGCTTTCATCTGTTTTCCATTACAAACCAGACTAATTGCAGTAAGATTCTCTGTGGCAAAAAATACTAGGGGAAGTGTGAATTTGGAAGTTTTCTCACTTTACAGTAACTGTAAAAACAGTCATCAAACTGGTTCTAAATGATTTAGTATGGGAGGGAGCAAAGCCTGCTTGTCACTATAGTAGCAGGGCTTCGCTGGCACTATCAGTTTTCAAAGATGTCTAATTCAACCTATCCATATTTATAGAAAACCTTTTTTTGCACACATCAATTGCATTTACTCTTACTTTAGAGACTTTTAAAACTTCAGCACAAGCTGCTGTGCCCCTCTGTTTGAAGTGCCCAGCTTAACTGTTCACATTTTGCTGTTAAAAGAGCTGATGGATGGGGTATGGTTGTGAAAGAAAACTTACTGGAAAAAGGATAAAAAGGGAAGCAGTAAGGCTTGAAGCAGTGGTTTCCTCAGGGTGGTGTTGGCTGGTCCCTTGCCTGGGCACTGGTGTGGGGGCTCGGCGTAAGACAGGGCACCTCTTCCCTCCTGCTCCCCTCTCCCAGACTGTGTGTGCTATAAACCATTGAATGATCCTGATTTGAAAACAACTCTCCTATAACAGTGCTCCAGAAACAGGCTGGAGCAGTGAAAGGCAAGGATAGCTCCACTGCTAAAGACTGCTGCCATGAGTTTGTCTCCGTGATAGTTTTCTGTGGGTGCAGACTTGTCACAATTTTTATTTGCTGTAAGATAGTGTCTTAATGGGCAGTCCCAGGATTTTGAAACTGGCATTAAATGTGTCTGCTACAAAAAATAACATGGGGTTTATATTTCTGCTTTATTTTGCTATTCAGTTTTTTTGTTAGAGAAATGTTTGAATCTGCTTTTGCACTAAGGAAGAAACTAAAAAGCAAGAAACCTCTTAAGAACACACAATTCTATGATTCTGTGACTCTGTAACATGAAGTTTTGCTGTGATTTATCCTACGCTAGACTTGTAGGGAAACTCTTCTAGGACTGAGATAAGCTATCGTTACACACAGGTTAGGTAGTGTTTGTGCTCACAGAATTCTGGCTTGGAGTGTAGATGTACACAATGTGGATGTGTGTTCCTGAGGTGAGCTGGGCTGTGGGCCTGTTCTTTCCATCAGGCGTAGCAGAGACAAACCCCTGGTGACTGTGACGACTCAGACACAGCTGTGGGACAGCTCAGCTTTCTCTTTAGAAAGCTCGGCCCTACCTGGCTTAGCTTTGTGTCGGCATCATTTTTAACCATTGATCCCAGCAACCACCAGGACCTGCAGCACAAGAGAACAGAGCAATAAATTCTGGCTCCCTTGTTTCCATGAGCATTATTGATTCTATACGTGTTTTTTAACATATGTAAGTCTCTTTTTGGGGGGAATTGCCCTGTGGACACAGGCTCCTGTGCACTTCGTGCTTATCAGCTCATGATCCGCTATTGTTCTGTATGTGTTGACATCATTTGTGTAGCTGTTGAGAGAAGCAGGAAGGAAACTGAAATGCCAAGTGAATTGTGTGGAAGAGAGACAGCTGTCAAGTGAAAAGTGACAGAATTGACAGGACTGGATCTTGTGGCTTGGTACTTCTGAAACCCCAAGTAAAGGGCAAACCAGTGGGGAAACAAGGCATCATGTCTGCTGCGTTCAGGCTGACTTGGGAATCCAGGCTCCAGGGCTCACAATGGATGCTGCTGCTCTTTTAAAGGAAAACCTTTTCTGCATGGTGTGTATAAAAACATGCTGCTCTTTCTGCAGTCTGTGTTTGTGTGGTTGGTTGAACTTAATAGTCACGTGTTAAAAAAACAATTACTGATCTTTATGTAGTGGAAAGTTGGGTCTGAACTGTGAAGTATAACTACATCTCTGGACATTTCCAAGATTTGGGAGTCTGTAATTATGAGGTTTTGGTCTGGGCCTGTCATTAACTGTAGCTGAACAAAAACCTCCTCACTGTAAACTTCCTTTCACAATAGAATGCAAAACCCCCAAAGCATATAAGCCACAAAAACCTTCTCCGTGTGACCTGGTGAGTTGTCATCAGGAGGTGATTCTGCACTCTTGGCCCTGGGTCTTGTATGGCTTGGACTAAAGCTCTGCCAGAAAAAAAAAGTATTCTTTCTGGTAGTATTTCCTGTATCCTGAAGGACAGGATTTTGGATGTTACACCCTGTCTTTCCCCAAAGAGTTAGTCCTCATGCAACAGAGAATAACGCCAGTCTGGCAGGGAACTGGATCAGCTGATGGAGTAAGCCCTTTCTGCAGTGGATCTGTGATGCTGCTGTACTGGAATGTGTAGAAGGAGCCAAGAAACAGTTATGGGAGAGTAAAATTGCACTGTTTGTTCTGGAGACGGGCAGAAAGGAAAAAACACATACAAAGTGATCTATGTGTATGGTAAAGCAGAATATCTTTTAGGCACATGACACGTGATTGCATTAAAAAAACCTTGTGTTCCCTTTTCTTCTCTTACTTTTTCTGTTGAGTGGTATTCCTGCTGCTGGGATGAAGGATGTAGATGTGGTGTTGGATCTCCAAGCCTTCTCCAGAGCTGAGCGGGCTCTGATCAGCTGCATTTTCATTTGCTTCTGGGACAGCAGAATTATTTTTTTCCCTCTCTGTACAAGGTGTAGGATTATCTTTGGGATAGTGGGATAGGGAGCTCCTGTGATCTGACTGATCAAGTTCTCTGAGAAAGAGGTGAAGACTAGAACTGTGTAGGAGATAAATGGGGAAGGAAGTTATATTGCCACCTTTGCTTTTTTGTTCTTCGGGGTCCTCTTGCCCTGATTGTAAGGGGCGAGTTGTGCATATGAAGTTCTCATTGGCAGACCTTCATCCTCTCCCCTTTCTTTGCCTGTCCAGAGAAGGGAGGAACCTCTTCCCATCCCAGTGCCCTTTGGGCCTCTCCAAGAGCTGCTTGTCACTAGTGTTGAAGTCCCCTGCTGAAGGCAGGACCTGCAGAGATGGCAGCTCTGCTGGGTAACGTGATCTCCCCGCTCTGTGCCCTCTTCTGGGGCTCCGCGTGTTGGCACAGAGGATGTGGCAAATTTTCCCATTTCCACCCTCATGGGGAGAGCTGCTTGTGGTTGAGATGATTTGCAAGTGTGGTGTTTTGTGGTTATGTTATTGCTTCCTCCTATAATCCCACATGCTGTGGCGCACAGGGTGTTTAATAGCATCCTCAGGTTGACTCCAGGATGACTAATTGGCTCAGACCGCACAGGCTGTTCGTATCCTCTGGTAAGAAGCTGAGTGGTAAGGATTGATTATAGACCTTAGTGCAGGCTTCTGAAATACAGCCTTCACTTTATGACAGAGCTGCTGTGTGAGACCAGAGTAAAAGACCAGCAGTAAAAGAGTTTGTGTTGAGCCGTGGTCTGTAAAGACATCTCCAGATTGGGCTAGTGGCTGACCCAGCCTGGCTTATGAGACGTGCAGATTGTCAGTTCTCCTCTCCTTCATTCTCCAAAGGGACCTTCTCTCTAGGATAGTCATCACATGGGGCAATCTCACCACCACAAAGACTGCTCCTCAGATGGCATCCTGAAAACCCCTTGTAACAGTAGCCTCAGGCTGGTGCAGTAGGGCTGGCACTAGTGCAATTTAACTCAAAAGCAGAGGAACACGTGCTGGTACAAGTTGAGCTGTATTTGAGGTAGCCCGTGTTTGCACTGGTTGTGGAGTGAGTGGCTGTGACTTCCCCTGCTGGCCCAGGCTGAAAGAGAAATGCAGCCAGGCTGTCACAGCCCGCCATGGCAAAGTGCAGGCACAGAGGCCACTTGTGGTTGCCGAGTCTTCTGAGCAGCTGAGAGCACACTACTCTTGTGCAGCCCAGCCTGAGTCCTTCCCCTCCCGCTGGCAGATCGATAAGGAGGGACTTTCTTCCTCCACAACTAAGTACCTCTCTGATTTACTGCAGCTCTTCCTTAAGCACTTCCTGAGGTCAGAGGGCCACAGACATTAGCCCATAATGGAAGACCCCAGGTCATCTGTAACCAATACTGGTGAACCTGGGTGCCGTGCGGTGCAGCTGGGAGTAAATAAACCTGTCCCCTGGCTCGCTTTGTAAAGCCTCTGACTGCAGGGAGGAGGATTGGAAGAATAATGGATGGTTCCCATTAGAAGAAATATAGTGCCCGGTGGCTCGTGAAGCGCGTGTGTTTATCTGTTATTCTTGCGGGACACTACCCTGCCAGGCAGCGGAGCTCCCTGAGGAGGCCCTGCAGCCACGGTGCAGACTGGGGGCTCCATTGCTCCTGCCCAGCCAGCCTTCCCTCAGCCTGCCCTGCTTCTGCCTTGTCATTCACTGGTTGTAATGGAATCTTAGAACAGTTCTAACAAAAAGATCACTTCTAAGTTCAAAGAGCACTAAAAATATTCTGTACTGTAGTAGTCTGTGTGGGAAGCCTAGGATCATTCATAATCAGTACAAACTAACCCAAGGTAGGTTGGTTGTGATAAAATCCCTGATGGTCTTTGCTCTAGTAGCATCCAGCTGCAGTTAGGACACCTTCCCCTGTACATTGAGCCTCTGTTGTGTGTGTAATGGGACAGTAGTCCAAAAATCCCATGAAAGTGTATTTGGCTCACTTTGGCAGCGTTTTTATGGCTGAAATTGGGAGCTCAGAAGATGAGAAACAGTCTTTTGAAACTTAGCCTTGAAAACAATAGTGGTGCTTAGCACCTCCATTCATCCAATAGTCCCACAACAGGACCTGTCACCAAGCAGTACTCCTCATTACTGGAAATTAGGTCTATGTGTACTGCTTTGAATGTTCCATGTACGGAGAAAGACAAGCTCAATAGCCTGAGCAGTGTTTGTTTGCCTGGTATTATCACTATCAGCAAAGGAAGCAATTTTCATACCCAGCGGGGAACGGGAGTCCCTCCCGGGGGGCTGTGGTGGCTGTACCTCCAGCGCTCCGCACCTGAAGCCTGCCCTGGCAGCACAGGGGTGATGACAATAGGCCTCCAAGATAAACAACATAACTGAATAAAAAGTGCTGAAAGCCAGCAGCAGGTGAACTGCTAAGAACAAACCCAGCACCCTGCTCGTGAGGCAGGCTGAGCTGTGGCTGGGCAAAGCTTATCATTTAGGTTAACACACACGGTCCTTTCCACCCCCCTCCTGCCCCAACACCTCCCTTCCCAACTTTCAACAATTGTTTGATTACTTGTATGATACAGCTTGAGAGAAAAAGTGACTAGCTGCCACCTCTCCTCTTTCACAAGAAAACAGAGAGGAAGCAGCTTGGCCGGCGCTTTGTACGGGAGGCAGGTGCTGGTGGGTGGCTGGTCCCTGCTCTCCTCAGGAAGGTAAATATTGGGCTAGAGGCAATTACAGCTGTGTTCAGAGAGCACCACACGGGTGACAGCCTTCACACCGCCACAGGAGCCCCCTGCTCCAGCTGGCATTTGCATGTCTCCTGCTGAACCAGCTCTTCTTGGTGTGTCTTCAGCAGTAATTGGCTCAAGCCTCAAGTAAACATTTGACTCTGTTAGTGGGGGAGCTGGTGCACATATGGAGGGCTCTTTGCGGGGGTTGAAGTGGTGTTTGTCTTTTGCTCCAGCCTGGTTAGAGGCAGCTGTGGTAGGAAGCGTGTAGACAGTCCAGCTGAGATGGCCTGTGCTCTGACCACTGGTGTCAGCAGGATGCTGCACTCTGGACTCTGGAGCATATTCCTCTCCTGCCACATGCTGCCAATTGCTTGCTTTACTGCACTCGCAATTTCTAAGAAAAGAAACAGAGTGAGAGAACCTCTGGAAGTTTTCCCTGTGGCAATACACTTCCTAAAGCACCTCTCATCTAAGAGGCCAACAGTACCTGGCTGCAGAGGCACTGGGCTCCAGGAGAAGGCCTTCTTGGAGATGGAAGCAGTGATTCTTAGACATAAGCTGACAATTGCCAGGACTTGTGCATTATGTAGTCTGTGTTCATGGGCTGATGGCAGGGTCTGTACTTGCTCTTCCCAGGTTTCCCTGTCTGCTGTGGAAAGGCAATTCCTTGCTCCACTGTGAAGAGTTGTGCAAAAACTGGCTGGCAAATGTTAATATTATGACGTGAGGTATCACCCCTTGCCTCTGGCATCTGCACAAGGCTCTAGCAGTTGTACCCAGCACACAGGTAGTGCCAAGGGAGCAAGGGCACAAAGAGCTGAAGCAACACAGTCAAGGTCATGCCTGGTGAAAGGTGTCTCGTGGTGCCAGCCTTGCACTCTGTTCTGCCTCAGGTACAGGCACCCTCTGGGAAACAGTGTACTGTTTTAACAGCCGCTTTGTGCAGTATAGATTCACATTACATGATGCTTTATTCCAGCTTCTTAGTAGGAAAATCAAGGTATTACAATGGAAACTCAGGATCTTTTTTGGAAGAGCTTAGCTTGGTGTTAAATCAGGTTTCTACTTGAGCAGCACTGTTCACGCAGTCTAGAATTTCATGAAAGCCCAGCAGGGCCACTGCATTGCAACACCTGTAGCTGCAGGAAGAGGAGAGTAAATCTGGGATTCCCAAAGATTTTTAAGGCTTCTATCAATCCAAACGGAGCTTGGGGCTGGCAAGGCAGGGAAACCTTTTTATATTTTGATCCTGCCAGATACCTGGATGGTATTGAGCAGTGATAAAGGGAATAGAAGGAGACCCATTTATCATCTCTTGTATTTTCTCTTTTTATTTATTTTTCTTTTAGAAACACATTAAAAAAGTAATTCAGTGCTGGGGAAAGATGACAGATTAATAGCCCCCAAGACTTCAGCCCTGCTTATCCTCTGAACAGAGAGCTGTAAGTACATTCCCAGTGCTGCTCTGGCACTGTGCCCCAGCTCCCAGGACAACAGCTACCCCATCCCTCCAGCTCTTCTGACCCACCAGAGCTGCATCCCCTCGGATGGAGAGAGGAAATGGCCCCAAGTTTCACCGGAGCAGATATAGATTAGATAATAGGAAAAATTTCTTCACTGAAAGTGTTATCAAGCATTGGAACAGGTACCCAGGGAAGTGGTTGAGTGCCCGTTCCTAGAGGTATTTAAAAGATGAGCAGACATAGTGCTGAGGGACATGGGTTAGTGGTAACTTGGCAGTGCTGGGTTAACACTTGGACTTGATGATCTTAAAGGTCTCTTCCAACCCAAGCGATTCTGTGAGGGGTGCTGCTGTGCCAGGGCTTCCTGCAAGTGAGGGAATGGATGACGATCCACCCTGTAACCCTGTGTTGTGTTGCATGGTCTCACAGCAAGAAGCTGTATGTGTGCAGCTGCACGGGGATGTTGCTCCAAGTCCTCTGGGCTGGCAACACCCTTTTTCCAGCTAATCATCACAACAGAAAAGGCCTTTGGGGTTCCCAGGTGCCTGTGGATGGTGCTTTTCACCTCACTGAAGTGCGGAGTAGATGTGTTCATATCAGCATGTAGAGTAAGACAACCGTGTAGCTATGACAGAGTCTGTGCATTTGCAGCTTCTGCCAGCTTTGGAGAATTTTTAGATTCTTTATAATCGTATGGTTTTATCTGGGGACCAAACATGCCACATGGATCCTAGCATTAGGTTGCTAAGTTTGGAAAGGTAAAATTCATCCCCCATCCCTCCAGCTTTTCTCACTGACACACTTGGTTGGATTTTGTTTGATAATTCTCACTAGGGGTCATTTCAGATCCCCACCATAAAGGCCTTGTGTAGTTAGTTACCTTTTCATCAGCTCTGGTGTTTGAAATAATCCTTTGCAAACTAGGTATTTCCCTCTGCCATAAAGCTGGAGTGTCTGGGAAAAGAGAGAGGGGCATCCTTCACAAACTAGTCAGTGTGGGTCAGGATGGGGGTGGCACTGTGGGGGGTAAGGCCTCCCTGCGCACACAGGCGATACCTCCCTGCAGTTAGCAGTGCCGCCGCCACACTCTCCCCTCACTCAAGCAGTGACATTCCAAGACATGTCTTTGGCGTTTGAACTACCCTGTCTCCTGAGCCCAAGGGACAGGGGCTGGGACAGCTCTGTGGGAGGCCCTGGTGTCGAATCCATTTGGCTGGTGTGCCCAAGGGGCCTTCCGTCATCGCCTGCCTGCGTCCCAGTGAGGGTGGCCGCTGCACCAGGTGGTACTCAGGAATTTTATCCAGTGTGAGTTACTCAGGGCAGAAACCCTTCCTTTGCTGTTCCTGCCTGTGGTATCGGACGATTGACCCCATACCCCCGTTTTGCTGAAGAGGCAGAAATTTGATAATGGCCATAATTATGTCTGAACATTAAACGAATGCTCTGGACCACTGCTATATCCACTTGTCCATAATTACCAGCAATGGACATGGTGGCTTCAAAGGCCACCCAGTTATCATTTATGTTTACTATAAACACAGCAGCTGTTTTGGGTTACGAGGGTGGTCATTTTGCTGGAATTTGATGACCCAGACCCTGAAATCCTCACCTGACACCAGCTTCCTCCCTCCTTTGGGAAGAAAATTCAGTGTAGACGTTCTTTGTGCCACCTAATGAGGGAGGATGGATGGGCTGTGCCTCCTCTTGGGAGGGATCTAGACAAGACCAGGGGGTGTGTGGAAAAGCCACAAAGGGAAAATGCAGAGGCGAATTGTATGAGGGCAGGCAACAGGGAAGCAGTGGGAGCAGATCTTTTAATTGCATTAAAGTCAAATCATTGCATCAGTTGATGAACATTTGCATGAACTGTATTTGCCTGTGAAAGCAGATTGAAGTAGAACAGTTGCCTAAGTTCCCACATCAAGGGCTAGGTTTTTAATCAAGTCACCAAATACTCATAAAAAGAAGGTTTTGGAGTCACTGCTGTGCAAATCTTGTACTTTCACTAAGTGGAAATACCATGTTCAGCCTCAGCCCCCAGCTTCCTCTGGAGCTCCTGGGAACAGTTCGTACCCGCAGGGCCTAGGGCTAGAGATGTGCAGGCACCTGCAGCTTGACTCAGTTATTCCTCTTCACCAAAAAAAAGATGCTTCATCTTATCTCTAAAGGAAAGAGCAAATTGGCTAGTGTTTGCAGCAGATAACACATATCAGGGTGATGTATTTATAAGGGGAGGAAAGAACAGCACAGTCAGTGCCTGTTTATTTATTATTTCACAAATTACAAAGGCTAAACAGACTAAACACTCCTTCACTCTAGAAGGAAAAGCAGTGTGTGTGATTGGGAAATTAGCCCTCCAGTGAGGTTCAGACCATTATAATGTTCTCCTCCCAGTCAGTGACTGAGACACGTCATACCTCAACCACTAATACTCATGGCATGGAGTCAGGGAGCTACAAAGGCAGCTTTGTGATAGAAACCCCTTCTCTAAGACTTACTAACAGATACATTTGCTGCTGGTGTCATGCTATGGCTCGAGTGTACGGTCTGTAATGTGTGGCACAGATATTAGCGGTACTTTGGGGGTTGTTGATATTTGCAAGTGAATGTTTCATGTAAATTGAGAAAGATGTGTTCCACACCCAGAACGCTCCATCAGCTCTCCTGTACCCTCCAAGGCTGGTTGGCTGTGACAGCTAATATCTTCATGTTCTGAAGGTGAAGATCTCAGCAAAGTCCCCAGAGGACCGGAGACGGATAAACAATGCAGGGGTCTTCTGCACAGATGCAAGTTAGAGGAGTATAAAGAATAGGCAGCTGAAGGGATTGATTTATAAGATAAAATATTTAAAAAGCTAAAAAAGTTCTAAGAAATGAACAGTCAGTAGGAGGGAAACACCAGAGGAGAATAGGTGGCACAGCACAACACAGGAGGATACGTCGGGGGGGATTCTCAAGGAGGAAATCTCAGCTTGCATAGCAGGGTGTGTCCCCTGGAAATGGGGAAAGCAAAAGCTAACTTGAGTGATATGCTAGAAAATCTATCAGAGGCATATTCTGCCTTGGCAGCATGAAGCAATGGTTGCCCAAGTATTTGGTTTTTTTTTTTTCATTTCAGCCTTTGCAAGAGCTAAAAACCAGATCAGGCATGTGAAATGTTAGGCTTGTTCTCAGGACCTGGCCCACCTCGTCAGCCACTGGCTCTCCAGCCCTGTCAGACTGCAAAGGACCAGCTGGAGCAGGTGCCAGCGGAGATGTATCAGCCCAGGGGTTTGCTGGGGTTTCTCAGAGCAAGTGGCAGGATCTCTTTTATCACACTGAGCCTTCTCCTGTCAGCAAAGCAGCCAGATGAAATTTCCTCCTCTGGAGACCCCCTCTCTGTTGCTGTGTAGCCAAAGGATTTTGTAGGCTCCTTTATTGTCTTAATTCTCATCAGATTTGCATCATTATTCAGGTCTGGAAAAAAACCCCAACATAAAACTGACTTTAGAACAAAAATCTCTCCACAAAGATCTCACCAAGGACTTCTGACTTTGATATGTTTGAAAACACTTTGGGATGTTCTGCTTCTGAGCGTTTGGAAAGTCTGGACTGGGCTGTTTTGTACTAACTCTTACAAATGCTGAACATCTGGCTCCGCTGACATTACTTCAGGTAATGCTGCTGATAATAACTCAGGTATTAATTCTGAGTCATTTAGTCTAGAGTGTGTTTGAACTCGTAAAAAGCAAAGCTGTTTACTATATTTGGCAGACGTGCTTAAAATGAAGAACGGTGCTGTGGGTCCAGATTAGGGATAGTTCAGGGAAAGCCTAGGACTAGAATTTCATTTCAGCCCTCTATAAAAAGCAGGCTACTTGGCAACTTTGGACTGGGTTTGAGTTTGTTTTTTTCAGTGCTTTAATTTTGGGGCATTTTAGTCTGGATTGTCTTAATTTGCTACCCTTTGAGACTAAGTCAAAGATCACCCAAGTGTCAAAATGCATTGAGTAGAAGATTTAAATTCTCATCCATAACCTTCATTCTTTCTCTCAGGTAATTTGTTGTTTCAGAGTTTGCGCAGCAACAAAAGTCCATGTATGGGAGGAACGATAAATTACAGAAAGCATTGGGTGAGCAGCTTTAGATGGGGAACAAAAAAGATGCTAAAGGTGCAGAGATGGTATTTCTCAGGTGCTGCTGTTTCCTAGGGGTGGTCTTCTGTTTTTCTTGTTCTCATAAAACAAAATAGATGATTTGGT
Source organism: Nycticryphes semicollaris (assembly GCA_013400055.1). Lineage (NCBI taxonomy): Eukaryota > Metazoa > Chordata > Aves > Charadriiformes > Rostratulidae > Nycticryphes > Nycticryphes semicollaris. The sequence continues at coordinate 565,049 of VXBJ01002871.1, read as the reverse complement.
TTATACTTCTTCGTTGACATAGTTAAACACCAATGAAAGGCAAGAAAAAGATGGCATAAATCCGAAAGTAAAGCATCCTTGCTGCCTGTAGCCTCTGTTTCAAGGCTATAGAGCACTGAGCCAGCATTTCCTGGGTTCAGCCCCACCATGCTTTGTTTGGGTGGCTGAATTGCACACTTCAATCATTGCTAAAATGTGCAACAGACCATATCAGCCACTTTGACAGGACGTTTGGCCTGGACGAAGAGAGTCTTGAAATGAGGAGCTCCCCTCACTAGGCTGGCCTCCTTATGTGGAGGAATATATACAGTGTGAGTCCAGCTGTATATTGCTTGTTGCTGCCCACACAGTCTTGCTCTAGCACCACCACACAGTGTGTGTCTGGCCTGGAGAGCAGGAACCCTAGAGCTGCTGGCTCTGTGATGTACCGAGGCTGCAGCCCTTCAACACCCTCTGGGTCATGACAGCCCAATGGATCCTGCAAGGAGAGGAGAATGAGGAGGAAGGCTGGGAGCTCCAGTGACAGCTCCTACCAGGAGGCAGGAATTGGCTTGTATTCATTTGATTTATTGACTTCTCCTCCATAAAAGTAAGTTGGACATTCTTGCATTGATTTAAAACAAATAAACTTTCCCTACTGGGTGGTGAATTCAGACTAGCTGGATCTCTGTCCAGAGCTGTTATTCCAGGCAAAGGAGTTGGTATTTGATATATGGAGGTGTTTAATAAACACTTGTGATGGTAGGAAGGAAATTATCAACAATCTCTGTTTGTACAAAAGAGGTGTTGCACCACGGAAGTTGTGAAAGATCACATAAAGGAACCCACAGCCCAGCTACAAGCACCTTTGCAACCAAATGCCAGTGCAGTCCTTGGAAATGCCAGGGTTAATAATATGTGGATTTCATTTAACCTTATTATCATAAAATATCTTGGTTTACAGTGGAGACAATAAGGGTGGAGGAAAACAAGCAGTTAAAAAGAAAAAAAACCCAAAAGGGTTTAACTGAAGCATAGGATTGAGGTATGTTTATTGGGCTGTGTGAGACCTGTCCAGCTGGAATCGGCATCAGCAGTCACAGTGACGGGTGCTATTGAAGTGATGTCTCTATTCATAGGGGATTAGACGCCTGTCTGGCTGCTGGCTGAAAAATCATTATTTTTAGTACCATGTCCCTCTAGTCGGTTTTCATTCTCCGCCTGACAAGGTGCAGTTGGGGTACATTTTATCTTTCCCCTCCCCATGTACCAGATTTTGAGCAAATAGAATTCTCTCTGGTTGTTAAGCAGTTTTCTCTGGCCCTTTTTTCTCGTTTCCTACCAGAGGATGATGGATTTGGTCATTTCTAAAGGACCTTCCCAGCTGTTTTGGACATGAAGACAAAAACAAGCTTGGAGAGATTCATCGATATTATGGAAGATTAGCCTGAGGGTTTAAGGATTCCTTTCAAAAAGAAAACTTTTTTTTTTTTTTCCAGTTTGACTCTTCCCTGGTGTGCATGACTAAAAGACCCATGATACGGAATCAGCACAAAGACCGAGGGATCTAATCCTCAGCTGCTGTAAACCAGCACTGCCCAGTCAAATTCAGTACAAGCTACCCAGGGTTTCACCTGCTGGCGACCTGCGTGAGACAGGGCTGAGTGACACACGGAGCACAGCGTTCCCTCTCTGCCTTTTCATCCAGAGCCAACAACCAAGAAGGGGGCAGTGTGTTTTCTCTGAGTCAGGGGTCTGAGTGTGGCAGCTAATTGGTGGCCTTTGTTTTTTCTCTGTCCCCCCACCCGCTCCCCTGCCCCTCGCAGCACCGGGCAGGCTCTCCCGGCAGCGCTCGGTGGATGGTTGGAGGGCATAGCTGTCATTCCATTAGGCTTGGCCAGGCCTGTGTTAAAGCGTGTCATACAAATTGAGGGGATCCAGCATATTGACAGACAGATATTTAGCATGTAATTGCACTGAAAGTGCAGTGCAAAAGCCCTGGGAGGTAGGAGAGTGGAGGATTTGGATTGCAGGAGATCTACTTGGAGTGGGGTTTGGACTTTTTTTTACCAAAGTGCATTTGAGCTCCATAACAACAGGTGTGATGGCGAGGCACAAATACATGGTCCCACAGCCACCGGGGCAATCCTCTCCAGCCTGCTGTGTCCCTTTGAGGCAGTGTCTGTGCAAAGGAGCAAAGTTGTGCCATGGGCTGGTGCAATGCTCCTGCACGCTCAGACACAGGGTAATTTCTCAAAGGGACCTGAGCTACGTGTCTCTGGCTCTGTCAAAACACAGCCTCCTGCCCTATTACTTACCCAACACCTCATGCACCACAGGTTTTACACCGTAACAGATGGAACGTAAATTTAACATGCATTTGACATTATAGAAAAAGGATCGTTTTAATTGCTGGGCTTTAATATTGGTCATTAAGGATCAATTACATTTCTGCTTTGGAGACTCCAGGGTCAACGACTGGTCTGTGAAATTCCTAATTTAATTTGTCAATTTGCATAAAGAGGTTCCTTTGCCTTACCTCCTACAAGCAGTGGAGCAGGGGTAGTGCTCCCCAGTGGTCAGGCCCAGACCCAGGTCTGGAGGTGTGCGTGAGGTGTTGTACACACATGTAAGAGGGGAATGTTCCTGTCACTGTGCAGCCTACGTGGATGATATAATATTGTAAGGAGCTGGGTGGAATGTAGCAACAAGCAGTGTGATTGATCATTGATGATAAGCTCTTGTCATGTTCACTTGATTTAGATTGTTTTAAGTGTACAATTTACCGATGTACCATTTACTGTCTCTGTGAGAGAGAGACAGTGGATTCCACAACCACGGTTTTTTGTAAAAACTGATGTTGTTTAGGGCTCCATTTTTGAACGCCCGAACTGAGAAAGTTCAAAGGGATCTAATTCTACAGGTACTAAGTTGTCTAAAGTAGGAAGACATACGTGAGGGTGTGGGTCCATAAATCTCTTCCTTGTTAAAACTGAGCTTTTCTAAAAATTGTGGAAGAACTGGAAGAGAAATAAGAAGTGCTGCTAGCATGTCTCCCTGTATGCTTGTCCCAGGGAATGGGAGGTGTAAGCAATGATGGGATGCACCTCTGTCCCAGCTTATGCCAGGTGAGTTTGCAGCAGCTCTGTTGACTGTGATGGCAGGACTTGGTTTATTGTGGTTTAACTGAGGTCAGAGCAGGACTGGAGCATTTCTGTGGTGCTTTGAGATCATCCAGGAGGAAAAATGCCAAGCAAGAGTAATGCACGTTACTGATCAGGGCTGCTGCTCTGCTCTTGGCAGCCACACCTTCTGTACGCTTCCTTGTGTACAGCCCAGGTCCAGGTCTCTGTCAGGGAACATGATAAAGGAATAAAGCTGCAAGTGGGATCACGTTTCCCCTCGCTCCGTGTGTGTATGTGTGTGTGTGTCTTTGTTTTTTCTGTGCTGTAGCTCAGGGGGGCTCGTAAATCTTGGAGATGACTGTGGTTTTTTTCTCTGCCCCTGTATGACTGATGGTGCGAATTTATGTGTGGTATTTCTCTCCCCCAACCTCGTTCTCTTGAAACGAGACAGGAGGCCAGTAAATTTGCAGTGGGAGCTGTGCAGGGTTGTGGGTCCCTCACCGCCTCCTCTTTGCAGCCTGAGGGCTGGCTGTTCCTAAAGGATAATGATTTTGGGTTTTCAGCAGCGGGTGGGATGCTGTTTGCATCGTTTCATTGTGCTGAATGAGCCTGCTTTGACCTTCTGCTTCAGCACCAGGTGGTGTTGAAGAGGAAGGTGCTCTTTGGGGACAAATACTCTCCCAGGTTGGTACCCGGTGTGACCATGGGGGAAATCTTCTTAGAAAAGCATTTCTTTTTTTCCTGAAACAGAAGACTGCCCCGGTTGAGAGTGAAGTTTCCAGTCAAGACAAAGAGGTCGGAGCTGCACTTGAGCAGCTCACCAGTTACAGACCATGTACATAAACGGGAGGAATGAGTTCAAACCTCTGCTCCCCTCACCTCCACGAAGAGCCCAGATGACTGGTCCGTGGCATTTTTGCTGTCTTGGCTTTTCATTAAGGTCCCTGTGTGACTGGTGAAATCACGGGATGTGGAAGGGCCTGGCTCTTCCCACCCTGCATTTTCCTCTCAGCTCTCTTTCCATTAGCTGAGGAAGTTGCATGTGTTTATAAACCAAACAGAACTCAGCTCCTACATTTAACCAGAGAAAAACTTCATAGAGTCATAGAACCAGCTCATATTATGTCTTCTCATCGGTGCTTCCTAGGTTCCCAGAGGAGTTTGGACATCACAACTTGAGAACTTGCCTTTCCCTCCCTGGGGGCTCTTGGTTAAGTTCTCATCTCCTCCTGAAGGCATAACCATGTCACATGGCTGAGTTTAATCAGTTTTAAAATGTCTTTTAAAACCAGCCTGATTTTAGCTAAGCTTATTAAATGCACTCAATGAACTTCATGTGCAGCACAGCAGAGTTGTTCTCAGTTGTGCAGAGTTGAGGTGAGCAACTGGGAGTGAGTGCCTGAGAAGGCTGGGCTGGGGCACTGGTAGCTGCCAGGATTTATGAGGAGGGCAAATAGCACTGCACTGATTAGTTCACTTCATTTTTGCCTTTCTGATTGGGAAACTATGGGGGTTCAGGGCCAAAATCTAGGACTTGTAATCTGCCGGTTGATGCTTTGTTCCTTCCATTAGGACACACATCAGAAGTGATTAAACAAACATTATGTTTTATATTAAAACACCGGTGTGAATCGGAAATGTAGCCCACAGCCTCTCACAGCTGTGTCTCTGTGAGCCCACTCAGTCGTGTCTGTAAATCCACAGGTCAGATTCTTGTCTCGGCTCTGCCCTGGCTCTGTTATCAGACTGTGCTCTGTCCCTTAACCCTCTGGCTGACGTTTTAAAAGGCACTTAATGGCCAACTGCAGCTAAACATCCAGGGAGAAGTGACTCCCCAGGGCAGCTTTCAGCTCCAGGGGAGCTGCTGCCTTGAGAGTGTGTGGATATCGGAGCTCTCCGGCCAGGCCAGGCTGAGTGAACATGGCTGAGCTCTGTTATCCCTCTAGCCTGTGAGGCTCACCTACCCTGAGCAGTACGTGGTTCCTGGAAGGACCATCCAGACACTCATAAATCTTTGGCTTAACTCTGAGGCAGCTTTGCTGACAAATTGGCACCCATGTGTCCCCTACCCTCGCAATGTGACTCTTGCACTCAGGGCTGCTAAGAGCTATTTCAGGCCGCAGAACAAATGAAATATTCGTCTTCCCTGTGCCCTGGCAGTTGCCTCCACACCACCCTGTCCCCTGTCCCCAAAGCACAGTGCCTTAGCTCAGAAGCCCTAAGGCAGCCATGGCAGCTGAAAGGGACAGGAGCAGGCCCAGTGAGGGCCACTCTCCAGTCCCTTAGTGTCACCAAACCTTGGCCAGGCACCCTCCCTCTCCACGTCCCCCTGCTGATTCACACTTGTTGCTTCAACCCTGGCTAGGAAGTTGGCCCCAGATTTCCTCTCTCTTTGCTGTCATTCCCACTGACAGACCATTCCTTTTGTGTGTCACTTGAGCCAGAGGTATCTTGACTGCTCTTTGGGTCTCTTCCTACCCACAGTCACCACGAGCTGGGGCACCCAGGGACTATCCTGTGACAGAAGAGGGTGTACGTTGGTAAAGGGGACCTAAGAGCTACCGAGTCTGAGGTGTGAGGGCGGGTGCAATAGATGCACAGAGAAGGAAGTGATTATATGTGGTCATTGTGCTCTGTGCCATTGCGACACACCAGCTCCGTAGAGCATGCCGAATAAAGGCAGCAGAGACTGACTTTCTTTGAAGCCTTTGCTTTGGCTATATATTTTTTTCCTTGTATTGTGCCAAAATGCTCTTAGAAACACATCTGCCTTAAAAACAACAATCTCTGCTTCCATTAGCTCAGTTAAAGCTTTTCTGCAAGCTTATCATTTTGAAAAGACAAGGAAAATGGGAGAAAGAGAATGGTCCCAGGACAATCAGACATGTAGTTCTTGTGACAAAAAAGTAAATTGAATTTTAGTCAAGAAATGTGAGAGATTTAGAACAATACTGTTAGTACTTAGTGGAATAGCTGCCTGACAAGCAGGTAAGACCTGGGTAATCCTCCATCAGCGTGTAAAGCAGAGACAGAAGAGAGCAAAGAAAATAGAGAGCAAGCTCTTTGCTTGACAATTTAAATCCTAAGGGTACAATAGCTGTAGAGCAGAATCAAACACACAGCAGTAACCAGGAGTGAATGTATAATAACTTTTGCCATGGAATGTGGGTATAACTTACCCAACGCTGATCAGTGCCAGGGTGGATGTAGCTATAAAGTAGACTTCTCTTGCCAGTGCACTGTGTGTGTCTTGTTACTGCGTGGCATCAGCTAAAGCTTGGCCAGACCTGGGGCAAATGAAGCTTTGCAGCGAAGAGCAGGGGCAGCAGCCTTGCAAGCAGCTGGGAGTGATAGTTTATGGTGTTCATAATTTCTTCCTTTCTTCTGGAAGTAAGTGATGATTTGGAAAAACTGAGGAGGCTGCAGCCCTCCATACTGCTCCACGTGCTGGAAACCACTGCTGCAAAACTGCTCTGAACTTTCACTTTCAGAAGTCATCTGGGAATCACATGTTTTTTCTCACAAGAAGGTGTGTGTCAGGTGAGAGTGCAGTGTTACTACAGCCCTATGCAAAAAACCCTAGCTCTGGTAAAGCCAAAGAGTATTAAAGAATTTCAGGCTCAAAGAATTCATGATCGAGTCAGGCCAGCACTGGTTTATTTAGCAAAATGTATTTGTTTTTGCAAAAGCAAAATATCTGCAGTGCTTCTGAAGGCCAGGTTCTCAAAAGGGGAACCCCAAGCTAACTCCCAGACTAGTATATAATTGTCTCAGGTTGGATGATTTTCTGTGCTTGCCAGTCATTTTAAGCCTGATGTACGGCTGGCTGCCTGTGTCTTCCAAGTGCCTGCTTGTACAATGAGAATTACCTGTTGTGTTATGACAGACGAGTGATTAACATGAGAAAGACAAGTTGGATCTGGTGCAGAGCTTCCTGCATATCTCCGATGTGTGCCCTCACAGACGTTTCCTCGGAAGCAAAAGGAACTGTCTGTGCTCCTGGTTGCTCAGAGAATTTGTGATGGAGTTTGACTCTTCCCGTGTTGCCACGATTCTCTCAAGGACCGAGTGTCCGTAAGGGTCACTCCTACAAACAGGGACAGTGCACTCATCAGCTGCTGCCTCCGCTCTACAGAGTGTTTGCAACCAGGCAAAAGGGCTTGCGTTTGTGCATGGAAGAGATGCTGAGCTCTGGTACTGTGTCTGTGTCCACAGAGCTCCTGTGCCTGAGGACCTTGCACTGTCCCTTTGGCAGCAGCTCTCAGGTCAGGCCCGAAGGGGTACCAGGATGGCCATTACCCTGTGAGTGAGGCTGCACGTCTGTCTGTAGCGGTGTAGTGAAACGTGACTGATAATGCTTCTGTCCTATAGGTGAAATGTAAATTGGGAGTCAGAAGATCCTTCAAGTACGTGCTTATTTATCCTAGCACTTAGGCTTCTTTATTGGGCAAGGATGTTTCCCTGAACTGGGAATTAAATTGGACTTTTCTGTGGCTTTTTCAATTGTTTTCCTGTTCAGATTTTTTCTACAAAGACGCACGCTTTGATGAGTCCTCCAGTTTTCAAATTCTTCATGTCAATCCATTGGTACATTCTGTCTTTTATGACTTGATTTTTTTTCTTTTTGTAATGATGGTGCCTTTTTATACATTTTACCCAAACATTTCCAGTGACTTTCACTTAATTATTTAATGAGCCAAAAATCAACTCTCAGGTACATGACACCATGTGTCACCTCTTTTCTGGGAGGCTAGGAAGTAAAGGAAGAGAAATTAAGAAAACAGGCACTAAGCAAACAGCCTTGGGGTAGGAGCTGAGGGCTGATGTGCCATCCCAGCCCTCACAGGCACCCGCTGCCCACTGTATGGTGGCTGATCCACTGTCACAGCTGGGGTGGCACCTGCGCAGCCCACCCCGCTCCTCCCCGGGACCTGCGGGATGCAGGGATGGAGCCACCATTCACCATGAAAAACAAACAACAGGCTGTGGGAATAGGAGCAGCTTCCTTTTCCCTCCAGCCTTGTCAGGCCATGCTGTGAGGAAGCCCGGAGCAGCCCAGAGCTCTGCGGCCCCGCACTGGCAGCCGGGAGGATGAGGAAGTCGGGCAGGGGCAAGGTCACCTCTTGACCTCCCTTCGGCAAAGAATGCAACTTGCTGTCGGGCACTAGGGAAGGCTTTTTTTCTTTCTGCAGCTTGAGATCCCTGTGGTTTCTGATGGGAAGACACAGCACAATTTTTATTTTATTTCCTCAAGTGTTTTTTAAAAGGGTAAATGCCAATGAAATGGTGTAATCACCAGAGAGCTTTGGAGAGCGGCTGTTCACTCAACGGGTAAGCAAGGGCAAAATGTGATGATTAGTATTTCATTATGCCCCATGAAACACTGAAGTTCATTACTGATCTTGTCCAAAAGCAACCATAATCTTTCAAAATAAAAGGTAGTAAAGAGGGAGATCTCTAAAACACTTGTAAGTATCACTAATCTCTCAAACAATAAAAATTGTGCTCCGCTGTTACCCCAGAGCTGTCTGGGATAACACAACTGCTCGGTCAGGTCCTCGTTGTTCTGCTCATCTGCCCAGCTGGAGCCAGCCTTGCTGCCATTGTAGGATGGAAACAGGGTCATGTGCTTTGAAAGCTGCTGTTCCTTGGTGAACCCACTGCCGGTCTTGGCTGGAGGAAAGCTCTGCAGTGAGGCCCTTCTGCCCCACTGTCCCTCTATATCCCACTGCTTCATCTTTTACTGTCAAGAAGCTGTGACATAAGTAAAGGATCTATTTCTAACTCCTTTTTCAGCAGAAAACCCTTCCCTCTGGGTGCGTACCTTATACTGTGTCACAGGTACAGAACAGCATGGTCAGACTTGTCCCTCCAAGCACTTTAGAAACGTCAGCCTGTCTGAGAGTTGTTCTTTGCAGAAATATCTATGGCCAAGAGGCAAAATAACCTGATTTGAATGGAAACCTGCTGAAGAGCAAAGAGAAAGACAGAGCATTAGTTTTGCTCACAGTATCTCGAGAAACTCCCTGTAATGCTTCCCAGCAATAGAGGTGCCACTAAGGGGTGCGTTGCTGGAGCTGACTGGGGCCCTGTTTTGTCTGCTCCATGCCAGAAAGTGGTGTGTGACATCTGCTAGGGTGGCTGGAACTCCCCTTGGCACTGCTCACGCTATTTCTAGCTCAGCTGAGGAAGCTGAAAGGGGCACATCAGCAATTCTGATTTATTTGGGTTTGCTACCTCCAGGAAAGGGGAGTGGTTCCACATTACATATGGAACTAGCCTAAAATTATAATATATTTAATTTGTATCAAAAAGAGTTCAGCTGCTGGATCAAAAAGTTGGAAGCATAGTTTAAAAAGAAAAGCTTAACTCAGAAAATGAATTCTTAAACCCTACCTGGACCCTATCAGCAGCAGAGTGAGACCTTGTACAGCCTTTGCAGGTGAGGAGCCCACAGCAGTGGGGCTCCACCTCCAGGTACTGCACCCCAGAGCAGACCAAGGTTTTGGACTCTCCCATGCTCTTCTCATACCAGAGGATTACCAGTAGTGGTGTGTCTAAATGACCCTTCATAGCAGCCATCCCCACCCACAGCCCTTCCTTTTTACTGGTCAATTTAATGACAAATTGCTAAACTGGCAGTTTGGTGAGCACTGCTCATTTGTGAGGATGTACAGGACACTTCGCTCGTGTTGATTTGACATTCACATATAACTTTGCTTACCCCAAGCTTGTCCTTGTTTTGGAGATTAATTCTGAATTCTCACCAGGAAGCATGATGGAATATGAACCACCTCACAATATTTTTCAATGTGGTTTTATTAAAGCTTTGAAGTAGACAGGAGCAGCTGCAGAGATCTCTTTGGCAAGGTTTTGGGTGGAGGCTGAGAGGTGGTTTTCCAAGGTGCCCAGGGCTGGCAGGAGACCTGCTGGCTGTAAGGATGTCTGGAATGCAGTGGGGATTGGGTTATGCAAGTTAAAGATCATTTAGGACACTTAGGCCCAAATCTCCAACCACGTGTAGGAATACATATATCCACTCAGCTGGTACATGAGCATCTACGTCTACACCTGCTCTGAAACAATATATTGTATAAAGCAGAGCAGCTCCTGCAAGAGGTATCACATCCCCACGTCTGGTGAGAATCCTGGGCTTTGTAGAGGTCGGGGGGGAAGAGGTCTGACACTCACACTGCACAGCTAACTGCTGGGGAGAGCTCAGGACCCCGAGCAGGAGGAGGGACCTGCATCTGCATCTTCCTCTTTGATGACTCAGGCCTGTCAATCACCTCTTCGTGTCACGGGTGCTTGCCTGGGCTCTAAGTGCATTGGGGCTTTACGGCTGATGGAGGTGGCTGGGGACCAGTTCAACATCCCTGCGCTGCTGTAACACGTCCCCTCTGGCTTCTCACATATCCATGCTCTGTTCTCTCTCCTGCCTGCAGTGGCCATGACTGTATTGTTGTGCTATTTTGTGATATTCTAAATGCCAAATTGCTTTGCATAAAGATAGTTCTGAAAGCAAACAGCTTCCCAGTGCCCACCTTGCTCTGAGCAGTCACTAAGAACAGGACAGTCCTTGTCCCCAGGGAGGTAGGCCCAGAAGATCTGCCCCATCTTTAAACATTCAGCAGAGACAGCTGAGTCAGGAACTCTGTGCCTCGTGGAAAGAGAGAGCTCCTTTAGATGCAACCTCTCGAAGTCCTCAGCTACCCTTTGAATGTCTCAATTTCCCTCTCTGGACCAGTGAGGATGATGGGAACGGTTGGGCTGGGTGGATCCACAGCTTTGATCCTCTGCTGGAGATTAGGAAGTGTTGTCCCTCCGCCGGCTGGGTGGGAGGCGCAGCAGGCACAACCCTCAGCTTTGGGGAAGTTCATGGCTGAACTCTGCATCCCGAGCCAGGCTGTCCTGCCTGGACCTGCTCCCCGAGAGAGTTTGGTCAGCGCCCGTAGGGCTTGGGAGGGGGTGGGGGTGAGCAGCTTCTGAATAAAATGATGATGATTAATTATTATTTCATAATGAGGGATTATCACAGGCTTTGCAGCTAAATAACACAGTACTTAGCGTTTCTGTGCTGTGGCACTGTTCTTGTTCAAAGCACTGTACAAACAGCAACTAAATTACTAAAATGAAGAGATTATTTAATAGCCCGTGTCTTTGCATTTCTCAGGGAAGGGTGGGGAGTGTTTAGAAACTTGCCCTCGACGTTACCGTGCAGTCACATTCCAAGATTGCGGCTCATGTTGCCAGGCCTGTGATGTGCTTGTTTGGCTTTTCTGCTGGGGAGGCTGTAGTTAGGAGAATAAAGCCACTAGGTTTACCATGGACAAGCGCCTCACGGGCCTCCCCGTGACAGCCTGCCCTGGCTGGTGGGTGGAGAACTCACAGGGGGAGAGCTCTTTGGCCCCAGTGACATCCCCTGTCTCAGCCTGACCTTCAAGCCTGTGACCCTCCAGACGTATTGTGACCCCAGTGCACCCCACTCGCTCTGTCCTGCAGCAACACCCTGTGCTGCCAAGTGGCATCAGGTTGTCTCCAGTAAAAACCTTTGGGTCCCAGCTTAGTGTCCCACTGCTTCCCCTGCAGCAGAGTTCTCTACAACTCACAGGGTGTCCATTATACACAGCTATTTATTATTGCTGGGTTTGTCCTGTATTGCATTGTACTCCTGATCTTCTCAGAGGGTGCCCTGCTTGTTACAGCAGCAGCATCTTCCCTTTATAAATATGAAAACCTTAAAGGGGAAGAAGAGGTTTAGGATACTCCATGAAATAGCTATATGGCCATGGTGGGCCCCATGATAGCAATGTACATTTGTACAGACATCCTTTTTTCTCAGCCTCACTGGTCTACAAAACTATTAATGGAAAATTAAGAGCATTTATTTCTAAGTCTATGAGCAGCCAGGAAGGTTTATTCCATCTCAGGGTTTGTTTTTCCTATCCTTGAAGCGTTTGGGTCATTCCATACAATGTGTATAGCCTTACTTATACAGAAAACTCACAGAGTTAGAGATGTTGAAATTTCATTTATGAAGTTTCTTCTGTATCAGCCTGTTGGGGATGAGTTTCTGCTGACAGAGAGCAGGAAGGCAGAGAACAAGCTCTCCAGAGACTTTTGCAAAGCCAGGTACGTGATGAGGAGGAAAGAATCATGAACTTGGAACGGATTAGCCACCCTCCATGGATGCTTTTTGAGGGCTTGGGTTTCTCTTGGCTGTTTCTCTTCAATAGACACTGAGCATAAATAAGATTTTAGGGTCTGCTAGAGGGACCAAACTGTGAGAGCCACAGACCCGCTGAGCAGGAGAGCATTCTGAAGCGATACCCAGAGTGGTGAGATGTAACCCAGCTTGCTCTGGTGTGTGACCTGTTGCATTAGCCCAACAAATCTGAGGGGCTGCTTCTCACACGCTCTTGCACAGCGTATCGTGGCGCTGGAGGTGCTGGTCTGTTCTGAACCTGAGCTTGCAGCTTGGGTCTCTGCACCACGCTCCATTTCCCAGGGCAATCACACTGCAGGATCCCAGCCATGGCTTGGGTGAGGGCTGTTTCTCTCCATAAATCTTCCAGGTCTTGAATTATCTTTTGTTAACTGTATTGCTACACATTAATTATTGGGCTTGTGTGAGGAGCGAGGCTCCTCTGAACACAGAGCCAGAGGTAGCTGCTCACACCATGGTGCATCTGGCTGGGCTTGCACCTTTTTCATGTTATATCAGTTTGTACTCAGGATTTTGTCTGACACTAGCACAGCTAATGTGACACAAAAGTTGAGGTATTAACATAAAAGCATTGCCATCATTTCCCCCTTAATCCTGAGAGTAAGCTCATAAAAAAATTACTTCAATGCCCCCTTTCAGAGGATTTGGTTAGTGATTACAAGGGTTTCTTTAGTTTCTTTTAGTTTTGGTGGGTTTTTACATAGCAGTTAAGTTTTAGAGATGCTGCAGTCCAGCAAAGTGTAGGATCATGGTATTTTTTCCTATGGGGGAATGTATTTTCACACTAATTTTAAAAAACCCTCTGACCCATACTGATAGGTAGAGGTATTAATTGCTCTCTAATGAGCCTAATTGCTGTTGTAAGAGCACAGCAAGGCCCAGGTCCCGCTGCCTGTTGGAGCGGGACAAAGCGTACGCAGCCAGTCTGGGGATTTGGACAAGTCCCTTCTGCCTTAGTTTACCTACAAGTACATGTGTATGTGCCTATGCCTTAGAGAGACCAAGAAGAAAAATAATCACTTTATAAGTACTAATTATTTATTAAATACGAGTCAGAAGGTAGCACAGGGACTGCACAAGGTCTGTGTAGCCGTAGGAAAAAACAAGGCAGAATGTGCCATTGCTAATTCTAAGAGGAAACTTTAACCCTCTCTGTAAATAGCGTAGAGAAGTTTCTTGTAGACAAGGTGGGCTTCAGTTTCGGAGTTGGAGATTACCTGTGTATCAATATCTTTAGGAAAATCTGGTTCTTGCTCTTGTGTAGACTTGATAATCTATGAAAAGTAAGAGGAAAATATGAGAAACATAAATGTGGTCCTGTGGCTGGTGATAATTATTATTTTGTTTTGATTTATCGTTCACAGGAATTTTTTTATGAGAGCCTCACAGGCATAATTCTTTCTCCTGCATAGTTTATTTTTTGCCAAAACGACAAGAGGACAGGATATTTAGCAGTCTGATGGGTGGGTGGAGAACAGCGAGGATTTGGACTCGTGCCAAACATCAGGAAGGCGAAAGAATGAAAAGAACCCATCTTATTGCAATAGCGAATCGTGCTTTATCTCAGAAAGGGTTGTTTGCCTGCAGTGGCACTCCTAAGGCATCCCAGGATTTCTTTACAGATACCGGTCTGTGCTCAGGCTCAGCCACAGCTTCAGAGGGCTCTTCAGCCATTTGCATAATTGCAAAACCCCCGGTGATCAACATGTGTGCAGCAGGCCAAAAAACCAAGAGTTTGAAAATATAATCTGCCTTTTGGCATCTAAGCCTTTAGGATGTGTTTGGTTTGCATTTTTAGGTGTTTCCCAGTAAGCACAGAGAGCAGCAAGGTGCTCTGCCGTTCTGGGGTTTCAGTTTGGCAGCTGATTCTTGGGGTAGAAACAAGCAAATACTGTGATAGCTGCAAAAGAAAAAAAGTCACAGGAGCCATTACCCAGCAGTGGCCATGGCAGAGATTTGCCAGACGTGACAACAAAAGCACAGAACTGGCTGTGGGGATTTTCAAAGGGGCACTGGCAGGTGCTGAGCATTTTGGAAGAGCTTTTTCTTATTTGGAGTGTTAAAATAGAAGTTTTAACGTCTGGGAGGGCTTTTGAATATACTCCCTTTGCATTTTAGAGGGTGCAGGGCCAGCTGTTGGGAGCAGGAACTCATGAATAAGTTGTCCCAGTGCCAGGTGAGGACTCAGCTTTCCAACCACAGCATTGTGGCTACAACTTCTCACCTTGAAAAGGTTTTAATCCTGTGGATGAGGTGCACAGGCAGTTATGGGATTTACGTGTGCAAGGGAATCGTGAGGCCTGCCCTTACTTGCAAAACGAGAAGAAAACCCAAATGTTCAGCTCACCTGCTCTGATACCACAGTGGCCTCAATTCGCTCGAAAATGAACATGTTCATTAGAACTACTGACCCATCCTTTCTCCTCAAGTGAAGTCAGTTTGTGAGTGGATTTAGGGAACAATCAAGGAAATTGTAAAAAAATAAGGAAACAAAGCATTGACTAAGTGCTTTTTATTCCATTGCTGGTTATATTCGTATCCTTATAGTTTTAGTACAAAGAATTTTTGCCCTTGATTTCTCTAAGTCATCCTGAAAATGAAGCTGGAAGAGAGCAAAGAAAGTATAGCTCATATTTTGTGAAGTTTTAGCAGCCACTGTGACAGAAAGCTCCTGCCATCAATACACCAGCAAATCCCTCCCGGGGTTTGTGTCAGAGCCTCAGGTTGGTGCCTTAGGGTGACTGCAAGGCGTGTTTCCTTCCCAGAGAGTCGGAAGGAGCCGCATCAAACATCTGCCTCACACAGACCCATTCCCAGTGCCATCAGGTTGCTGGCAGGAGCGGGCACGTGGATCACATCACCTCTGCAGGCAAATGCCGCCTGGGGGCACGGCACGGCCCGTGTTTGCTTCGGGAGGGACTTTGGCTCTGACTGACAGCCACAGCAGTGCTGAGCACCACAACCAGACCTGAAGGTGTTGGACACCCTCCCCACTGTGCCCTGCTGCCAGGTTTTGAGAGGTTTGCAATCCTGAGCACCTGGGGGTACCGCACATTTCTGGGAATGTGGCTGTTCAAGGGATATTAATAAAATACTCTGCAGGAAATGAATTACATTTTGAGTCTGTTAGTAGCTTCTGTAGAATTTCCTCTATTGCTCCCATTGGAGACAAGGCTGGAGTCTCCAGAGCTCTCACATAGCTGACCCCAAAGCCAGTTTTTGCCTGCACGGGAAAGGGCTTGGAGTGGGAACTGTGTCCTGGGATGGCCTTAGGGGTTCCCCTTGGGCCCTGGAAAGGGACCAGTGTGGAACAGTGAGGAGGGGATTCTGGCGCTATGCCATGCTGGTGGGACTGATGCTAGGACCTGCTGGTTGGCCAGTATTTGGGGTAAGCCCCATGCTTTTAGAAGTGGAGGTGGAGGGAAAAGCAGGGTACAAGGAAGATTACAAATTTTTTTCCAAGCTGAACAGTGTGAAATATTTAAACAGCTCAGACCATCTGGTTTATCAAAACAAAGTCTGAGAGGTGTCTTGGTTACAGTAGATGAGCACCTTTTCAGAAGGAAAATAGCAGGTGCTAAAGGCTGTTTAATCTCAAGTGGAAAGGCAGAACAAGAATTGATAGTGAAAGCTGAAGCCAAATAAATATTAAATTAGGCACTTTTTTTTTCTTTTTGCCAGTGAGAATAATTAATCATGAGAACAAGGTCATGTGTACGTTTTTGTGTTTGTTGCTTCTTCAAATCAGGAGAAGGTGCTTTCCTGGAAGACAAGCAGTGAGCAGCCAAACAGACAGTATTGAACACTATGTAGAAATACCTAGGGGAAGTGCTGGGGTAGTTTGAGGTTGAGATTGGAGCCTCCGACTGTCTCAACTGATTCTCTCTGACTCTACAGAACTGCCATCTTCTGAAACATCTTGGTGCTCCACAGCTGCGTGTTGAACAGTGCATGGGCTCAAGGTGGATGTAAATGCTGCCCAGCAGCACGTGAGAGCTTGGAGCACTGCAATGGAAGCGGGCACAGCTCTGCCTCGCAGAGATGGGAAGGCACTTGCACAGCTGTACAGCTTCAGAAATTCCTGGTGATTCTGTAGAGGTCAGTCCTTCACTCAAAAATGTGTTTCTGATTACATTCTGCCCCCTTGCAGATAACAATGCGGTCAGTGACAAATCTAGGGGAAGAGGGGCTTTGGGAGCAGCTCCCATGCATTTGCCTTCCCCAGGGCTGACACAGCTCATCTGGTTTAACTTCTGCATGGCAGCCGGGCGCCGCTCCGGCCTGTCACGGCTTTCCTCGGAGAGGGCAGCTCTCCTCACAACCAGTGTGGCAAAAGGACCCGCTCTGCTCTCAGTAATACAACAATTACTTATAATGACTGATGTCTGGGGCAGACAGATAGAACTCTTTTGCAAATAAGCAACGCTTTTCCTCTGCAGCCAAATCACGTACTCCACTGAGCAATACAAAACGAGATGGCTTTATCTCAGACATCTCCATCCGATATTTTATAAAGCATGCCTGGGCCCTCTTAAATGGGGCAGAAAAGCTTGGCAAAGCGTATTCACTTGCGTATGAAATGCAGCTGGGCCCAGTGAGTCTTTTACCCTCTTTGCTGGATGAAAACTCCTGTCCAGGACAGCTGTAGATGGAGGAGAGGAGCAATTAAGACCCTGGTTGAGGAGCTGCGTGACCTGAATTCAATAGGTCAGATCTTCTGTCTGGCCCTGGGCAGGCTGCTGTGATCTGTTATGTCCCTGTTTTCCTGTTCACAAATGGGGATGGCAGGATTACTTTGTCTGGCAGAGATACAGGGGGTATAGGTGACCCAGGGGGCTGGGTTAGAAAATAGAAAAACTGAAGAGTTCTCAGGAAAGCAAAGCTGCAGCCTCTGCTCCAGAAGGCTTTTGCGAGTCCAAAATCCAGCTGGACCAGGGGAGCAGCCCCACGACAAGGGAGGCTGGAAGGTCCCAGGCAGGGGTCACTGCAGAGCCCTGCCAGAGGGCCCGCTCCATGCCAGCGCACTCGGGTGGCGATACCAAGCTGGCAGGTGGGCAAGGCTGAGACACCGGGTTTGTACTTAGGTGCTGGGCTCACAGGGTCAGTAGGTGTAGGAGAGGCACAGTGCCCTCGGGTGTCTGCGTGGCCTGTGGCTACAGGACAGTTTGATGAGCAGACTGGCTGCCAAGCTCCAGAGCTGCACTTCCTTCTTGACTGTCTTCCTTCAAAACGTTTTGGTTTTGCACTCAGTCCAAAACATAATATCCAAATCCTCCACGGAGCAGCATTAGCATTCCTGCACCGCTCTTCTAGATCCTGATCAGCTCTCAGATATATCATTTCCACTTTATAGCACTTGTTCTCTTTTGTTTTTTCATTCACAACCAATTTTATCTGGAGTTTAGACTCAGAAAGTTGCCAGTTTTGTTCTAATTGCAGGTGACTCTGAGCCAAAACCTCAGATATTATCGTGTGTGAGTGAGTGGGAAAGTCGGCAGGGAGAGCAGCACGGAGGGTTCTGGGCCCCGGCATCTCCCCCGGGGCAGGCACAGGCTGGGAGTCAGTGTGATGCTGCAGAGCCAGCATACCTAGATATCCATGCCTGAAGCTTGCACCCCAGGGAGAAAGATCTTTGGAAGCAAGTCCCTAGGTAACTTGGTATTGGGTGCAGAGAGAAATTAAAGGTAGGGAGGCATGGGGGACACTGCTCAAGGAAAGAGAGTCCCTTATAGATAGAGTACCCTGGGAGCTGCAGGCCAGGGGGAATCAGGTCACACCAGCTTTCCATTTCAACCAGCCTGAGTGCCCTATGGGTGTTCTCTGTCCATTCTCTGCCTCAGTTTCTGGTGGATTTTAGTTGTGGTTTTTTCATCTGTTTTTATTTGCTGTACTTCTCTGCTTGAAGACCTTCCCTGCCTTTGGTTAGGGATGCTGACAACGCTCTCTGAGCCATCAGTTCCCCAGTCTCTTCCCTGCAAGATGACAAAAGGTGCTTGAAAGCACCAGGGTGGTTGATGCTGTTTTATTTTCAGTCTTCATCAGAGAAGAAAAAGGGCATGGAGAAGTGCATGGAGCGTGTCTGCAGTGGTGACTAATGACTATTAGCCCCTTATTGCTGTCAGGTGAACTAGTAGCTGAGCCTCAGACATGTGGTCATTGTCAAGAAGAATTTTTGACTCGCCTCTTAGGAGGACCTCCTCCTCCCCTCCCCAGCCATTAATTACTTCCACCATCCTTCCAAACTGCCAAGGAGTGAGGAGCAGCAGAGCTGGAGATGAAAGGAAGCAGCGGCTGCCCCGGTTTCCAGGTCTTTCAAATAACCAGTCTGTAATAACTTCCACAGCCGAGGGAAATGGGTGAGCTGTGGGAGGAAGGTCAGCGCTGAGGGGAGGAAGGCTCTCGCGTAGCAATGATGTAGTGGCTCCTAATGGAAGAAACCTGTGGAATTAATCAAGCGCTGTGCCTCATTTGTTAATGACAGCATGCCTGAAATGTGCACCAGCATCCCTTGGTGGTGGGTAGCTGGGACCCTGGAAGCCCAGCGGAGCTGTCAGCGTGGGGACTGGGGTCTCCGTGGGATGGACGAGCCCAGTGGCAGTGGATGCCGAGAGTGACGGGGCGCTGGGACAGGGCACGGCTGTCTGTGTCCCTCATCTCTCCAAGCCAGCTGCAAGGGAGTGCGGAGCGAGGCTGGTGCTGACCTCCCATGCTTGGCTTCCAGGCTGTCATGCGTGAAGTCGGTCACGCTCAGTTTCCCCCAGATTAGCGCAGGGTATTGAGATGACATTGTTCTGGCTTGCTCACTGCGGAAAGCAGCAGCTCTGTGGAACCAGTTAAGGCGGTTTGGGCCCACCTTCCATCTCCTCACCCCCCCACACACACTCCAGAGTTTGGCCTTGATTTCATGGGCCAGAGATGAGCAAGAATCAAAGTGGAATAATTACTGCTAGCACATGGGGCACGTCCCCAGCCCCTCACCCCCAGGCTGCCTCCATGGGCTGAGCACACAGCCCTACAAGTGAGGTGTGCTGGGAGAGCAGCTCTCCCTGCATCCTGGCAAGGGGGGCTGGCAGGCAGAGCCCACCCTGGCTTCTCCATTTATGGCAGAAATGGCTAACGTGGCTTTGGGGAGCATTTGATATTTGCACTCGCCAAACGCTGGCCCTAATTTTTACATGGGGTCACATATCCAGGGACAGCAAAGTCACCCCGAGCTGCTGAAGCTGCCTGGGCATTGGTGTCCCAGCAGCAGTCCAGCCCAGGGGATGTGCCCAGGCTGACTGTGCCCTCGTCCCTGCCTCGCTGCTCCCCTCCACACTCTCAACTCCAGCAGCAAGTAACTGCTGGAGGTGATGCTGAGGGACCACTCTGCTCCCGACTGAGGTGAGCAGAGAAACAGGGACTGGCCTTGGCATCCTGACCCACCGGTCCTGCCGCCAGCGCCATGCTCTGTGCTCCTCAGACAGAGATGAAGCTTTGGCCCCCCATGTGTCTGAGGCAGTTAACATATTAGGCCTGTGTGAGTCCACAGAGAATTGCAGATATGAATGGATAGCAAGTAATGAGTCTTCTCAGATATTACAGTCTTCCAATGTATATACAAAATAATGTACAGGCTCATTATAGGAAACATATGTGTCCTTTCTGTATAGACCGGGCAGATTCCTGTTTGAAGAAACGACAGTCGGACCAAAATGCCAAGCCCCGAATAGTATCACGTTACACCCAGGAGAGGGGCTGCATTTTCTGAACCTAAGGCTCTTTTTAAGCTCCAGTCCCCTTCAAAGGAGTGCAGCTGCACACTGCCTGGTGGGGAAGGGTCTTCAAAATATCTGTGAGGTCACTGTCTGATCTTGGATTAGTCGTTTACTGCTCCGTCCGTACCTGAATTATCTCACTGGTCAAACTGCAGTGATACCTTCTGACCTTGAGAAGATTTTCAGGATCGTTTGCTGAAAATACTACAGGGCAAACCCACAACCTAAGGAAATGTAAAAGGGTAGATTTTCTTATGCTTGTCAATAGTCCTGAATCCACTTTAGATAACTACATTAATTGATGCAGTGGATTATGAGCTTTGGAAAGTCAAATGATTGAAAATGATTCCTCTGAAAGATCACTACAGGTGGGGACTCTTGGGAGGTGTAGCTGGAAGTGCGTGAAAGATCTGTGGCACAAGTGTCACTGAGTAGTGGTAGCACACTTGAAAAGCTGAAAGGGAGATTCGGTGGCTCAGGTTCGTATTTCCCAGACACATGAGATACCAAGAAGTAGATAAACATCCCATCAGAGGAAGATGGGAGGTGCTGAGCTCTGAGCCCCGTGAAAACCTGGCCTTTAAAAGCCAGCCAAACGCCTTGCAGCGTTCCTGTCACTGCAGTGACGCTGGGCAGGGCTGGCCGGTACCGGGAGTTGTGGGCCACATGCCAGAGATGGGGCATCCTCAGTCACACACCACCCAAAACCAGTGGCTGGTGGGCTCAGGGCCTGGGCCTTCGCAGGTGCAGCAGGACCCCTGCATCCCGGGCCGAGGCTGCAGCGTGGGTGGGACAGCCCAGAGACAGGGCTTCAGCAGCTCGGAACAACGACTTTGGGGAGAGGTGAAGGTACCACGTACCATGTAATGCGATGATCTCAGGCTGTGCTTATGCTTTAGGCGGGTAACACGGAAACATGAACAACCACAGGTTGCCCCTCGTGCACAGGGTGCTCTGACTGACAAACCCGACACCCCGGGATTCTTTGATAATTGGCTGCTCTGCGTATGTGCGTCTCACAGAGAGCCCTCCTGCTTTTTTTTCCTTTTCAGCCCAGTGATAAATTAAAGTCTTTAGTCCCATTAAAGTATTAAATTTTAGCTAAGTCTTTAATTAAGCCCTCCTTGCTTTAATTAAGGCATTAAGATTTAATTAAAAGTTGACACATTGGCAAAATCTCCTTTCTTTTCCACCTTAGCTCCACCAGAGCAGGTTGTGGCCCCAGATGTCAGCTGATGCTATAAAATCAGGAGAACCTTTTCTGACTGTTCTCCCCACCAGCACTCACCAGCACAGCCCTGTGACCCACTGGGGTACCAGGACAGGGACGTGCTCTCAACTCCTTTCCTCTGGTCTGTCCCAGCCCCAGCTCAGGGCAGTGTCCCCCAGGGCACAGCAGGGAAGATCTGGGTGCTGTGCCCTGCCCCACAGCCCATCCAGGGCAGGCATTAAGTGCACACTCACACGGCTGGGGCTTGTCTTTAGGTGCAGGTTTTGGTCCCCAGACTGGTTGAGGCAGATCAGTTTCCAAGGAAAGGGTTTTCAAACCAAAAACGTCCCCTTCAAAACCAGACTGTTACTATTTACCTAAGGCACATCCAAGATCTTGGCTTCGCTTCAAGCCCTAGAATTATTGGGGACTATTTTTTATTTTAAATGGCATATTGTAAACCAGGCTCTTGGCTGTGACAAAGACCTACACTTGGAGCTGGGAAGGATGGTCTTTCAGCTGGCCCTGGGTGCAGCTCCCATGTATGTGGTATGTGGGGGGGGGGGATCAAACTCAGAGGAAAATCCCACTCTCAGTGTAAAATCAGAATAAAGGCAGCAGAACTTTTAGCAGCAAAAATTAATTCTGGAAAATGGCAAGTAGATGTGAGAATCTGCCTCGTAATAAACCACAGCGAGTTTACAAGAGCCGAGAGCATCAGCCAGGCCATGGCTGGCTCAGATCTGGGCTGGTCCAGCAAGAAGCCCAGTGGGAGAATACGCTGGATTGTTTATTTTAGTGACCTTACACCACGTGCTCTCCTGGACTGGCTAATGCCTTGCTGAAATCCAGGATGGGTTTCCTGCCACTTCAGCGCACCCTGCTTTGGGTGTCTCTGAGGGAGCTGAAGCACCTGGGCATGGGAGGCAAAAGCACTGCTCTCCATCGTAGTCTTTTAGTCATGTTTCACATAAGTCTTCCATCGAAATCTGCATACTCTGACTTGTCAAAACCAGCTCATCCCAGCTGTCAGCACAAAGCTCCTTTCCTTGAAGGAGAATAGAATTGGCAAGGAGAAAACTGCATTTTTAATAGGTTGCATTTCTCCAGCACTTCACTTCCAGGGACCTCAAAGGTCTCTGCAATGCTAGTGCCACCCTCACACCTCTTGTTTAACTGCCTGGTTTTCAAGTCGAGGGCACCAAAGCGCCCGAGCAGTGCAAGCTCCCAACAGCTTCTCACCATCAGAAGCCTCGGCTCCCAGCACCTCGCTGTGCCAGGGCCCTGGCTGCTCCGTTGCGGGGGTGCACCCAGGGGCCAGGGCCGGCGGCAGGCACGCTCTGCCCCGGCCACAATGGGGGGTGCTCGCCGTGTCCCCCCTTGGGGCAGGAGTCCCGGGGGCTCTGGCAGATGCACGCTGACCGAGTCCAAACCTGTGCGGCCCCTTCTCCGCAGAACCCCTCGGCTCTGATGCAGCGCCCTAGAGCACCCCTCTGCTCAGACACAGGGACCCGGCGCTGTGTGCGGGGAGCAGCGCCCCGGGGCGGCGCTGTGTGCTCTCCCCGCCAGGGGGCGCCCTCCGCGGGGTGCGCCCTGCAGAAGGCGGGGCTCGCGCTGGGGCGGGGCCGAGGGGCGGGGCCTGCGGAGCTCCCGCCTCGGGCGCGGCCGGA